>JALGQZ010000012.1:46025034-46550034 GCA_023105745.1 Austropuccinia psidii | reverse complement strand
TTTTAAAGTTAGGAAAATGTTTAGGTTTAAGTGGTCAACTGGTGTTGTTCTTTTAGTCAATTTCTCTTTATCATTGAAAGCCTTACTTATAAATTGTCAAGGAAGTTTATAACTGTATTCTAAAGCGTTTTTTTGGTAGCTTCAATTTTGGATCTGGTATTTATCATGAGCATTGCAAAATATATGAGCCAAGAACTCGTGATATATGACTTGTTCATAAAAGTGAATTTATCCAGGTATCTCAGAAGGTATTGTGTTTACAGATAATACATAAAAGAGTCATATATGTATTTTTGTATGGGGTATTCATTGATTCAACTTAGTTCACATGTTAATCAGCTGAAATATTAGATAATTGAGAATATATGACTTTTTATGGCATTTCTACATATTTTGACAGGTTTTAAGAATTGAACTCTAATTATTATTATTGAATAAATATTTATGATATTGTTTTTGAAATTTTTGGATGTGTGGCAATATCTCACAGGCTTTCAAAGATCATAAATTCATTTACTACTTTATTTATATCCTCACTTTCTCAAAATCTCAAAGAATCCAAAATATATCAATCCAATAATTTTGAATTTTTAATAATGAAATAATCTATTTGATTTTAACCAAATCGCGCTAATACAATGAGACAAAATATTAAACATTTCATATTGTTGTAGAAAACACTTCTAGAGGAGTGGAAAAGACTTGTTATCCTAGCTATAGGTATTAGTTATATTTTTTTGTTTAATCAATTATTATTATTCAATAATAATGAATCAAAAAGATTAATCTTCTTATTCCTCATGATATATACTGAAACCAGGCCAATTGGACCCATTAAGTCAGAGATAATTGAATTGAAAACTACTTTTACACTGAAAAACAAAAAGGCAGAGAGAAGATAACTAGTATTATTTTTTTTCCTTGAAAAATGAAAATGAAGAAAATTTATGTAATTTTGTAAATTTATTTCTTTAATAATAGATAATGGAAGGTCTTTTGAATTCAAAAAAAGAGCTATGAATGTACTAAGAATTCAAAATCTGGATTTGAAAGAATGTGATGATTTTCACATGAAATTGAGAGCTGATTGGATCCAAAATGAAAGGTGAAAGTTTGATGAACAAATTCATGTATTTTATCTGGAAGGTTCAGATGATAGAATGTGATAGTCATTTTTCAAATTTTTTGTAATTTTTTTCTGTTTATTGAAGCTGAACGTGTGGTTGGGTTAGGTTTGAATTTTTTTGAACACATAAATTCTGAATTTTCATGAAAAATTGGATTTAAAAAAAATAACAGTGGACTCAGCTTAAATATCGTTGGATTTACAATTGAAAAACTATGATTTTCACTATGGAATTTGGGACCAAAATAATATATTATTTTGATACTGAAGTTGGTAAATTTTACACCCCCTAATATTTTGTTTAATTTTGTTAAATTTGTTTAAAAATAAAATTAAAACTACAATTTTAGGTGTAAAAAAATCAAAAGTTATTATATAAAGTGTTCAAAAAGGCTTTTTTAATATCATAATATATATTTCTCATATAAATTTTCTCGAATTTATTACTTTGTATTATTCATTGTTTTAAGATCACTAGAATTTATTTTGAATTGTTTTGATTCATTAAGCAACAATTTTGATTAAATTAGTATTTTTGGTAACAATAATAATTGATCTTAAAGGTAAGGTTCTGGTAAAACCATGTAAGCCCTTACAATTTTTTACAAATTGATTCCCAAAACATGTAAGTGACCCAATTTTTGAGGAATTTTTCAATTTATTTGGAAATATTTTGTCCAATATGGGATTTCAAGAACCCCAGATTCTTCATTATTTGTTTTTGCCAAATACCTCTAAATGGCTGATATGGCAAAATGGCCAATTTTTTGCAAAAATTAATTAAAAAGCTCTCAATTATGAATTTACTTATTCTTTTATAATGAAGGGGAAAATCTTGATAATCAAAAAACAGAATCACATATTTTTTGGAATTTTTCTGGGTGGGACAAGGCAGATGCACAAAGTGATTTTTTATATTTTTTGGTTCATTCTTGTAAGATGACTGTTTCTAAATACAAAAGCTTCATATTTTTGATGAAAAAACCTGAATAAGGTGATTTTGAAGCAATAAGAAATACTGAGAAGGGGGAGAGCTTAGATAACATTTAGATACAAAATCATAATAATTCCATTCTGAATCAACCTCTAAAATAGTAGGGTTTTTGAAGTTTCATTGACAATTCCATAAGCTGCATACAAAATGGTATGAATTTAATTAACAATGATGAAATATCATAAATGCTAGTAAGAATTCCATAAAATTGAATAAGAATACCATAATCCCATAGATTCCATTTGAAATTGCATAGTACCATAAATTCTATGAACAATTCCATAATCTCATTAAAAATGAAATAAATGCCATTGAAAATGACTTAGGGATTTGTTTGCGGGTTTTAGCATGTTTTTGGTTTGCTTTTTTGAACTGAAATGAGGCCCAGGGAATTCCTTAATCTTTTCTTACCACTTCTCTTATATGATCTTACCAGAAACCTAAATATATTGATTGTCTTACATTGCTATATTTTATCTTTGTATGATTATTTTATAGTTATATTATTTATTAATAATTAAGGGTGTCAAATATAAGAAATCCTGAGTTGGAAATATTTCTTTTTTTCCTTAAAGCCTGCATTTAGCTTCTGGGATTTTAGCTATTCCACAGCGGTAGATGTGGAGGTATTTTAAAGATAAATAAACCCATCTTTTCAGAGACAAATACTGACTTTCCACACCTCAAATCCCAGCCTCATGTGAACACATCAATATAGAATATAACTCAGTGAATTCAATTTTTAATAATGAATCTTCCATTTCGTGAAGAGTTCAAGCTTCCGAAATTTCAGAAATATCGTTGTCAAATTCAATTATGTCAAACTCATTTTGCCTCCATCTAAATTCCAAATACTTTAAGAAGAATACCATGATTTTGTGAATTGGATTGTTTACACTATGTACTTGAAATCAATCTGATTCATATTCAAACCTAGAAAAGAATGCTTTGCTATTAAAACATCTCGAAACACAAAGGTATCTCAGGCCCAAAAATATTATCCACCCAGAATATATATATACCTCTGGAGATTTGGTTAGATTATCCAATGAAAAATTAAAACATATGTGAAATACTCAATATGAATCATTCCATTCACTGTTATTTATGATTAGATATGATGCAATTTTTTGAAATTCATCAAGGTAAAAGGAGAAGGATCCAGCCATTCAGCTGGAAGTAGCATTGTCTCAATTATTATCCAATGGGAATGGGCAATAATTGGGTAATCAGGGGGCTATTGTAATTTATAAACAGAGAACAATAAAGCTTCTTGGTGAAGTTTGAAAAATATTATATAGCTTGTAAAAATTCTCAAAAACAAAAAAAGATTTCTGAAGTCATACAAGCAGAGTGATTTCCTAGATTTGCTGAATTCATTGATGGGAATCTGATACCTTTGTATCACAGGCCACCACAAGATGGGAGGGCATTCTTTTACCAAAGGAAAAAGTATTTGAAAATTTTCTACAAATATAATTAGAAAAGCTGATTCAATTAGTTTTTGAAGTCAATAAGATTTTTGATGGACTTCATGTTGGACTTTTAGGTTCACTTAATGAGTCTAATTTATATCAACACATGAGACTCTCAAAAACTATCCATGATTTATTTTCAAAAAGAAGTACCTACTTTCATATTTACCATATAAATGTCAATCTTGCAATTCTGAATACTATCAAAATTTTGATCTATGTTTGTCTAGATCACGAGCATTTATTGAATATTATATTAGTGCTTTAAAAGGAAGGTGTTTATCTTTGAGGGAGATTCCAAAACAAATGCAGAATAATGAAGAGGTTCACTATTTTGCTAAATGGGTGGTAGCTTGTGTGATCTTGAACAGTGTATAATCACATATTGGGGACTGATTGACTGATTTATATGAAGATACCAACACACCTTGTGAACCTTTGAGATGTGACCACATACCCAAAAAGGTCACAAGAAACATTTAAAATAATTATACATTAAAAATAAGTACCTTAAAGCTACAAAAATGGCAGAAATTGGCATAAAGCTTGGTTTAACTTAACGACCAATGAATAAACATGTGAAATAAATTATACCATTGGTGTCCCCATGGTAAGATACACATATACCATTTTTATGGCATATCTGTAAAGTCAATATTTAATAAGTTATAAGTAATAATACCTTATAAAAAACACAAATACTTGATTATTTCAAAACCCAATGAAACAAAATGTGAATTAAATTGTTCCATTGGATTTTCCATAAACCTCCAAATATAAAACAATTAATAAGCTAAACTCCAAAGTCAACACTTAAGGAGTTAAGATGAATATATGCACTTTTTTGGTCAACACATATATTAAAGGATTTTAGCTAATCTCTTTTTAAATATGAATGATAGAGTGATGAACCAAAATGAAAGTCATCACTTAATTACTGTAGGAATACAGATATGAAGTTTATTTCACAAGTTATAAACAAGGTTAAAACCTGTAACGGATTGTTGATTAAAATCAATAGAGCTGTTGACCACTTTGTTGTGAAAGTGGTCCAAACTTAAAAAAAGTAGACAGTTGAATTTTAATAGTTCATTGGTGAAGAATGATGTATTTCTTACTATAATATTCAAGGTATAACCCCTTGAAATCATGGTTTGAAGTTTAAAATATTAGATTTTGACAGAAAAGATGAGTTACAAGAAAAATCATCATAAATAGAGTTTTGATGATGTAATGAAATGCTCTTGGAAGAATAATAGGGCTACTCCAAACTATTAGGATTAACTCTCTGAATTGCTGTAGCGTGTAAAACTTATAAGGTATTAAATATCAAAGCTTGAGCTTAATTTGATCATTTATGATCACTCACTGTAACCTTAAATTAAGTTTAACAGTCATATGAGGGATAGAATTGGTGAACAATCTTAGTTTATGATCAAAACTAATAAAATCCACAAATTTTGGGGTTCTGCCAAGCCTTTGAAGTCATCAAACTTAGAGTTATAGTGATAACTCTAAATAATGGCGTAATAATGAGATAAGATGGTTTGATCATGATGTAATCATCACCAAACCTTAAAATATTGATCAATTCCAGTGGATATGATCAGTGCACGTCTACTAAAAGTCTGTTGGACTCTAGGAGGGAGGTATTTACTATAAATAGAGATCTTTTTACTCTGTTTTCCCCTCAGATGCTTACAAAACATTAAATCATTAAATAAAAAGGTAATTTCTTTATTCTTTATATATAGAACCTTTATATTATTAAATACCAAAAATCATCTTATAATAATCTTCATCTTTGACGTGATTATTACAATTATTTAATTGTTTTGTTTAAATTTTGCTCAAAAAACTCAATTCCACGTAAAAACAAGAAAAATTGTAATTTCTCTTAAGCTTTATTGTAACTACAATTTAAATAAGTTGTATTTACATTTCTAGGCGTAAATTTACTCAAAACCTTCATATTAAGCATTAAAAGTAGGTTATTTCTCTTATTATAATAATTTTTCTCTATTATTACTTTTTAATAATTCTATAATTGATATAAATAGTATTTATATTAATTTATAGCTTTAATATTGGCAATATTATTGTTATTAATTGTTTTTTATTAAGAAAACAATTTTTTACGCCTTTATTATTTGTTGGTAGAAATAATAAAGTGCTTTTTAATATATTAATTATCTTATATTAATATATTTATTTTATAGATATTATTTCTCATAATATAAAATATATTATTATATTTATTTAATAATATAATTATTTTACGCCATAATTATAATAATTATTTTTTATCTTATTTAAGTTATTTATAAGGAAATTCATAGTACAATAAATGGAATATTAGTAATTTTTACTTATTGTTTCATAGTCAAACCTTACATTTGGGGGCCTGGCCGTGATATTTACTCTAAAAGACCTTTAAAAAGATTCTAATTGAGTTTATCCAATAATAAATTATAATTATAATAATAAAACTATATAATAATTTTATATTTATTGATTTTGAAAGCTATTGAGGCACTTGGAAAGCAATTGTACTGTCTTACACGTGGTTTTTCACATCCTTAGACTTGCAAAAACTTTCTTTGAGTGACTCTAGTGATTAAAAAAGATATTTTATAAATTAAAAATGATTTTATATTACAAATTATACTCATTTTTATTTTATTCTTTAAAAATAAAAAACATAAAAAACATTACAAAATATTAAAAGCCAATAAAAAAGTTATTTTATTCATTTCAATTTTATTTCTTTAATTATTTCCACCTTTTTCAAGAAAAAAAAATATATAAAAGCAATTTTTACATGGAAAATTGCCATATCTTACCAAAAAAAACACTTTTATATAAAAGACTTATATTTATTTGTCTTTTTTAGTGTTTTAAGAAAATCCAACAGAGGACAACCAAACCACTGTTGAAAGATTGGTGGAGGAGACTTGTCAAAATTCTCCAACACAAATAATCACTAAGAAAACGAAAGCCAAGAAATTGGACTTTCCAGGACCCACTATTCAGGACTCTGAAGGTGAGTACCTCATTTATGAATTGCCATAAGAAGAATTCCTGTTCTGAAATCTTCTTATTTCTGATTTTTCTTGAAATATGACTACCAGAAGAGGCTCCCAATACTCCATCCAATCAGATGGAGCTGGACTCAGAGGTAGAATTGATTCCTCAAGAGGGAAAAAGAAGGTAAATATCCCCAGTGGAACAGAATCCACCCAAGGAAGTGCCTTATCCCAAAGGCAAGTCCCAGAAATGCCCATGATATCTGAACCAGAATTGGAACTAAGTATGAGTCCCTCAAACAGGTACAAATCACATTCAGAGGGCTCAAATAGACATTTACATGAGCCAGTACAAACAGTACTACACGGTGTATAAGGACAAAGATTGGGAAATGTTGCCCCAAATACACCAAGGAGTGATGAACTCCTGGAATATCCTGAAAAAGTTCCTCAAAGAGGAGGAAATAGTGAGATACTCCAATGGATGGAATCCGCTATCCTCCAAACCTTAAATCAAAAAGGACAAGGAGTACCATTCCAAAAGGAAGGAGGCAACCAAGGAAGAAGCCCCAAGCCAACCCACTTCCCCAAGAAGGGAAGAAGAACAAGAAAAAGAATTGGAGAAAACCATATTCCCCAAGCTACAGGATCCCCAAAATCCAAAAAGATGCCATGGACAATGTATTCAACATGGCCAGAACTTTGATGGAATTCAAAGACAAAGAGGAGAAAACAATGAGACAACCCCATTTCCCAAAGGAATAACCTTGTCTCCTGATGTTGTAAATACTTTAACAAAGCTTAAAAATAGTATTTTACCTCTTAAAGACATTAAAAATAGTTTATTATCTTTCCAAGAAATAAATAATAGCTTATCATCTTTAACAAAAGCTGTTGTACAAAATAAAAAAAAATGGATAACATAAAATTTATGATTGAAAATAATAAACCAAAAGTAATAACTGATAATGCTCAGAAATCAATACAAGGACAACAAGAGTTGTTAAAATACATAAGTGATATCAAAGAAAGACTTTGACAATCAATTATGACGTGAGTATTGATAATCTTACAGAAAAATTGAACAAATTGAGCATTTCTGTAGAAAAATTTGAAGAAAAGACTTAATCACACCAAAAATTACTTTTGGACCATGTGGAAAAGAATGATGAAGCAAGAATGCATCTGAAAGATGACATTCAAAGTGAAATAAGGCTTATTACTGAAAAAATGGATAAAATTAATGAGGCTAACTCAAATATGCCAAAGGTATCAACACCATTTTCTCACATAAGAAGCCCTGTTAAACCAAAAGAGGAATTAACAAATCCATTCATAACAGACTTAAGTCACCAAGACAATAACCAAGTCTTAATTAAGGAAGCACCTCAATTAAAAGAATGGCCAACATTCACAGGAGAAGGTGAATATGACCACATGTCATTTATCAAAACAATTGACATGCTACAAGAAGATTATGCCATACCAGATGAATTAATCACTACAAGATTACATTCATTATTTGAAAAATCTGCAAAAAGATGTTATTATGGCATAAGGCAAACAAATGGCAAAAATACCTGGTCTTGGTGGAAACAAGAAATAATCACCAAGTGGGCTAATGATGCCTGGAGGTACAAGATAGAAAATGCATTTGAAGATTCTTTCCTTGACCCAGACAAAGACAAACCTTTAACTTTTTTCTTAAAACAAGTTGAAAGACTCAATTCATTGTACCCAGAAATGTCACAGAAAATGGTGCACATTAAAATACTTAAAAAATGTGGAGGAGAGCTAGAGCATGCCCTAAGAAGCAGGTGTATAGAACCATGCTCCACAAAAGAGTATATCAATGCACTAGAAGACATAGTTACAAGAACGAAAATTGGCAGAACTTGGAAGAAATTGCACATTAAAGGTCCAAATAAACCATTTATCAAAAAAGATAAATCAAAAGAATCTTTCAAGCCCAATACATCCAACAATAATGAGCAAAGAAAATGCCATAAATGTGGAGGTATTGGACATTTAGCCAATAATTGCCTCCAAAAGGAAAAGATTAATGAAATTGTGGAAACAGAAAACCACAATGACAAAGAGGAGGAATCTGACTCTGAAAAAGAAAAAGAACAGTCCGAAAGTTCTGAAAGTGATGGAATAATATAATTAATGCACAAATTAATAATATTGATATAAGCTATGAAGTACTGGATGTTAACGTAAACTTACCACAAGCTGGGACATCTGACACAAATGTAACAAATATACAAGATGCCAAAATGTACAGAACCAAACCTGCAAAAGGAATGGGATATACAGCTGGAAAATTAAGTATAAGTATTGTTATGGTTGATAACCAAGAAGGAAAAGTGAACTTAGATACAGCAGCATATTGCACCTGTGTTACTAAAAGCTATTTAAAAACCATTGTCCCAGACTGGCAAGAAACACTTATGCCAATACAAGGCGTCAAATTTAGTAGTGCAAGTGAGAGCATGAAGCCCCTTGGAATAATTGATTCAACACAAATCTTTCCTCACCCTTCACAATGTGTCAGAATTAAAGTAGAGTTTGTAGTAATGGACAACTGTACTAGTAGTCACTTCATACTTGGAAATGACTACTTATCAATTTATGGTATAGATATCTCTAATCAAAAAGACAGATATTTTACCATAGGAGATAGCAAAAGACAAAAGTTTGGCTTCTTAAATAGCAAAAAACAAATCACAGTTATTAAGAATGAGGATAAAAGTCCAGAAAAGGACCTTTTTATATCTGAACAACTCAAAGAGGCAGAATTCAATCAAGAATTAACAGAAAAAATGAAAGAAAAATTGATTGAACTCTTATTTAAGTACAAAAATGCCTTTGCAACTTACAAGGAGCCACTAGGTGCCATAATTGGGCATGAGGTGGATATAATTCTTAATGTGGAAAAGCCTTACTCACCTTTACTAAGGAGAACAGCTTACCCAGCTAGTCCAAGGGCTAGAGAAGCATTGGAGGTACACATTAAAGAATTAATGGACCTTGGTGTATTAAGAAAGGTAGGACATAATGAACAGGTAGAGGTCACTACACCTGTCATTATAACTTGGCATAATGGAAAATCAGGGATGGTAGGAGACTTCAGAGCCCTGAACACCTATACCATTCGAGACCGATACCCAATACCCAGAATCCATGAGACATTGACACAATTGTCACAAGCTAAGTTCATTACAGCCATGGATGACTTGAAGGGATTTCATCAAAATATCTTAACAGACAATGCCAAGAAACCACTAAGGATAATAGTCCACTGTGGAATTTTTGAATACTTAAGAATGCCATTTGGCATAAAAAATGCAACTTCCCATTATCAAAAAATGATGAACACCATATTTTCTGAAGAATTATCAGAAGGATGGTTAATCATCTATATTGATGATGTCATAGTTTGCTCAGAAACTTGGGAAAATCACCTTACAAGACTAGAAAGGGTACTACAAAAATAGTGCAAGTGAATATTAAAATTTCCTTTAAAAAGTGTCATTTTGCATATAGTGAACTAAAAGCACTAGGACATGTTGTATCTGGACTTAGTCTAGGCATAGACAAGAATAAAGTAGCAGCAGTACTTCTTAAGCCAATGCCTAAAACCAAAAAAGAAATGCAATCATTTCTAGGATTTTCTAGTTACTATAGACAGCATATAAAGGACTTTGCAAAAATTGCTAAATCCTTGTATAAGCTATGTGACCAACAAACAGTCTGAAATGACAGAAGAAAGAGTCAAGGCATATGAAGAATTGAAAAATTCCTTGACAAATGCCCCATTTCTTCTAATGCCAGATTGAAAACTACCCTTCAAACTGTACATTGATGCTTGTGGATAAGGACTAGGTGCTGCACTACACCAGACACAAATTATCAATGATAAACCAGTAGAAGGACCAATTTGTTTTATTTCAAGACAAATAAAGCCAACAGAAGCAAGATATGGACCAAGCCAAATGTAATGCCTCTGCTTAGTGTGGGCTTTAGAAAAGTTACATTATTACTTGGATGGAACAGTATTTGATGTGATTACAGACTGTAATGATGTAAAATATCTATTAAATATGAAAACTACAAATAGACATATGCTGAGATTGCAAATTGCTATCCAAGAATTCACAGGAAATATGACTATTGTTCATAAATCTGGCAATATTCATAAAAATGCAGATGGTATTAGCATATGGGCTCTAGGAAATACGCCTGACAATCCAGCATGGGTACCATGGGCAGAGCACCACATAGAAGGAATATGTGTTACAGACATTGGCACAGAATTCTTTAACCAAGTTAAAGAAAGCTATAAGATAGACAATAATTGCCATATCTTAAGCAAACCTCTAATGAAAGACTGCAAAGACCCATCACTTTAATCAAAATTACATGAAAGATGGAAAAAGGCATATGATGAAGGAAGATTCCACCTCCTTGATGGAATCCTTTACCATAGAACAAAACACACATGTGTTATGTCCTTAACAGATATAACCCTGATAAGCACTATTTTACATGAGTTCCATGATAGTGTTGCAGCTGGACATCTTTCAGAAGACAGAAAACTAGAAAGACTGAAAACCTGCTCTTGGTGGCCAAATTGGAAGAAAGATGTTTCAGAATACTGCCAAACCTGTGACAGATGTCAAAAAGCTAACAGAGCCACAGGAAAGAAATTTGGAATGATGATTCAAATTGAAGAGCCAAAATTCCCTTGGGAAATAGTTCATATGGATTGGGTAACAGCATTACCTCCAGGAGGAGAGAGAAGCTATAATGCATGCCTAGTATTGGTTGACAGGTATAGCAAAACTCCCATGTTCGTACCATGTCACAAAGATGACACAGCCATAATGATATGGAATAAAGCTATTAGCCATACAGGCTTATTCCAAAATGTTATACGTGACAGAGACCCAAAGTTCACTTCAGCATTGTGGACAAATCTCCATAACTTGTTTGGAACAAAATTATCATTCTCAACAGCTTGCCATCCTCAAGCTGATGGTTTAGAAGAAAGAATGATACAGACCTTGGAGGACATTATCAGAAGATTATTTTCTTATGGACTAGAATTCAAAGATTCTGATGGTTTTACCCATGATTGGTGTACACTAATACCAGCTCTTGAACTGGCATGTAAACATTGATCCATTCTTCTACTGGCAAAACACCAGCAATGCTAGAAAAAGGTTGGAATCCAAGACTTCCTTATGATACCCTCAAAAAATACTTAGTGGATATACATCCAACAGAAATCAGCTGTAAGATAATGCTTGACAAAGCAAGACACCATGCAAACAGACGTTTGAAAGATTCTTTCAAATATGCAAAAGAAAGACGGGATAAAAGTCACAAACAACCTGACTTCAAAATAGGAGACTTGGTCCTGGTATCAACCCTTAATTTCAATAACATAAAAGGTCCAAAGAAATTGAAAGATTCCTTTGCAGGACCATTTATGATAAAAGCACTTCATGGACCCAATGCTGTGCAATTGGAACTCACAGGTGAATTAATGAACAAACACCCAACTTTCCCTGTAAGTCTGATAAAGCCTTACAGCTCAAGTGAGAAGGAGTATTTCCACTAAGAAATAAACCCCCACTTGAAATTCCCCCCTTGGAAGAAGGAGAAGAAAAGAAAATTGTAAAAGACCTTAAAGGAAGAAGGACAAGAAACAAAAAAGAAAGGAAGTTCCTTGTAAGGTATAGAAACTCAACTCAAGAAGATGAATGGCTGCTTGAAAAAGATATAACAAATGCTGATAAACTACTAAGAAGGTTCAGACATGAAGGAAAACCTGAAAAATAGAAAAGTTAAGCATTATTGAGCTTCAAGACTAACAAAGTCTATTGAAGAGGTAGGAAAGTGGATGATACCCTAATTACACATATCAGATTGTGGTACAATCTTTTTTGGTGGTATAGAATGTAAACCTTTGAGATATGACCACATACCCAAAAAGGTCACAAGAAACATTTAAAATAATTATACATTAAAAATAAAGTACCTTAAAGCTACAAAAATGTCATAAATTGGCAGAAAACTTGGTTTAACTTAACAACCAATGAATAAACATGTGAAATAAATTATACCATTGGATTTCCCATAGTAAGATACACATATACCATTTCTATGGCATATCTGTAAAGTCAATATTTAATAAGCTATAAGTAATAATACGTTATAAAAAACACAAATCCTTGATTATTTCAAAGCCCAATGAAACAACATGTGAAATAAATGGTACCATTGGAATCTCCATAAAAATCGACATATAAAACAATTAAGAAGCTAAACTCCAAAGTCAACACTGAAGGAGTTTGGCTGAATATATGCACTTTTTTGGTCAATGCATATATTCAAGGATTTTAGCTAATATTGTTTGAAATATGCACAATAGAGTGATGAACCAAAAATTAAGGTCATCACGTAATTACTGTAGAAATACAGACATGAGGTTTATTTCACAAGTCATAAACAAGGTTAAATCCTGTAAGGGTGTATTGATTAAAATCAATAGAGCTGTTGACCACTTTGTTGTGAAAGTGGTCCAAACTTAAAAAAAGTAGACAGTTGAATTTTACTAGCTCATTCGTGAATAATGATGTATTTCTTACTATAGTATTCAAGGTATAACCCCTTGAAATCATGGTTTGAAGCTTAAAATATTAAATTTTGATAGAAAAGAGGAGTTACAAGAAAAATCATCAAAAATAGAGTTTTGATGATGTAATGAAATGCTCTTGGAAGCATCATAGGGTTATGCCAAGCTATTAGAATTCACTCTCTGAATTGCTGTAGCGTGTAAAACTTAAATGGTATTAAAGATCAAAGTTTGAGCTTAATTTGATCATTTATGATCACTCACTGTAACCTTAAATTAAGTTTAACAGTCATATGAGTGATAAAATTGGTGAATACTGTTAGTTTATGATTAAAACTAATAAAATCAACAAATTTTGTGGTTCTTCCAAGCCTTGACGTCATCAAACTTAGCGTTATATTGATAACTCTAAATAATGGTGTAATAATGAGGTAAGATGGTTTGATCATGATGTAATCATCACCAAGCCTTAAAATATTGATCAATTCCAGTGGCTATGATCAGTTCACGTCTACTAGAAGCCTGTTGGACTCTAGGAGGGAGTTATTTACTATAAATAGAGCTCTTTTTACTCTGTTTTCCCCTCAGACGCTTACAAAACATTAAATCATTAAATAAAAAGGTAATTTATTTAGGGTATTGGTAAAAACACGTAAGGGGTGCCCTGGGCCCATTTTTAATTGAAAATGAAACACAATTGGGCCTGTATTGGGCCAAAAAATGCCCAAAAGAGGTTTTTTCCCCACAAAACCTCTCTAACTCCAAATTGCTCCAGATTTTTTTGCCCAGCCCCCCCAAAAGAAAACAAGCCCAAACACCCCAATAATGCACATTATCCCCACCCCAAACCATTGTTTTTTTTGGAAAAACAGCATTACCAAAGCCATTTTGCACAGCTTTTCACACTTTTTTCTTCTTTTTTTTCCCCCAAATACTGACTTTTCCCCACAACAACCTGTTTTCAAGCCTCTCAATTTTCAATTTTTTACCTTCCCTCATCTATTAATCCCACATTTAAACCACTTTCTTTCACTCTTAACCACTTCTGTTCATTTTTCACACCTTTTTTCACCTCTTTTTCACATTTGGAAAGGTTCTTACCCCATTCCAAATCCCCCAATTCCCCCTTTTTTTCACTTTTATACATAATTTTCATTAAAAAAATGCTTCAGCCCCCACTGAAGGTAAATTTCAGACCCTTGAGCTTCTTTGGCAACATGTGCATAATGCTGCCAGGGCTCAGGGGTATGCTGTGTCCACCTTGAGGTCCAATATGACCCACAACCAAATTGAAATATGTTGTGACAGGTCTGGCACCCCAAATCCCAACAAAAGCCCCTCCAAAACAGTCACCTCAAGAAAGCTCAACTGTCCTTTTAGACTTTATGCCAGGAAATATGCCAAGAGTACCACTTGGATTCTTAAAGTCAAAGTCCTGAACATAGCCATGATGCCACTGAAAATATCATGGCACATCCCGCTTTCAGGAAATTCAATGAGCAAGAAACATCCCAAATTTCTCAAATGTCTGAATCACTGCTCATGCCAAGGCAAATTCAGGCCCAATTATGCAGCCAGAGGGAGTCTGACAGGCCTGTAATCCTTCAAGACATTTACAACCAAGCCAAGAAAATCAAGAAAGACAAACTGCAAGGCAGAAGGCCCATTGATGCTCTTATTGACACTCTCAAACAAGAAAATTTTGTTTGGTCCTCTGCAAGGGATTCTGAGGGACACATTACCTCCTTGTTTCTTACTCACCCCCTGGCCATAAAACTTATTCATGGCTTTCCTCATGTCATTCTTATGGATTGTACTTATAAAACCAATAAGTACAAAATACCTCTTTTTCATATTGTTGGATTCAGCTCAACCAATAAGACCTTTTCTGGGGCTTTTTGTTTGATGAAGAATGAAAATTAAACTTCATATACTTGGGCATTAAATCAATACATTGAAAAGGTCCTCAACAACACCAATCTTGTTCCCCCTCCAGTTATTGTTATTGACAGGGATCTGGCCTTGAAAAACTCTATTAAGGGGCTCTTCCCAGACTCCAAAGTCATGCTATGCATTTGGCGCATCAACAAGGATTTATCTGCTCATTGCATGAAGAAAAGTGGTCATGGAACTGATTTTGAACATTTTATGGGCCTTTGGAATCAAGTAATATACTTCTTCACTTTATTTCATTTTATTTCACTTTTTTTCTTATTATTGTCTTTATTAATGACTTTGGGATTCATTTCTCAGCTTATGTATTCACCCACTGAAAAGTCTTTCAAAGACAACTGGAAGAAGATTCAAAAGCAAGTTAAAAATCCTGAGGTCTTGCAGTATTTGGAACTACCTGGATTCCTCTAAAGGAGTATTATGTGCCAACCTGGACCAACCACCATTGCCACTTGGGTGTGGGCTCCACCTCCACAGTTGAAGGTGCCCATGCCATGGTTAAACTTTGGCTCCAAAGGTCCACTGGTACTCTCCTGGAGGTAGTCAGGGCTCTCCACATGGCATTCAGAAAACAATTTATTGAGATTATCAACAGAATCTCCAAAGAAATGATTGTCCATGTCAAGAATTTTCCTCCACACATCTGTGCCCTCAATGGCAAGGTGTCTCATTCTGCTCTTCAGATTGCCTTTGAAAATTTCAAAACAAAATTTCCTCCAAATGAAAAATGCACCAACAAATACAACAATTATAAAGGCATTCCTTGCAAGCATAAGACCCAAAAGGCATTTGCCAAGCACCAAAGGCCTGAATTATCAGACTTCCATCCTCAATGGCATTTGAATTTTCCTGAGGGTTTTTTAATTTCTTCTTATTATTTTTTTCTTATTAACTGATTTTATTTGTCATATTCTTCTCAGGCTGGTTTTGAAGGTGATGATCAAAGTGTTGAAAAAGAAAGAAAGAATGAAGCCAAGAAAATATTTGAAGACATTGGGGAAGACCTGTTTCAAAGACCAATGGCAGAAATCACTCCAATACTTCAGCATTTTCAAGATGTTTTGACTGGAAAAGTCCCATTTGATCAAATTCCCAAGAGTAAAGAAGATTATCAATATTATGAAGACCCTCTAGAATGCAAGAATATCCGTGGAAGACCCCAAGGAGACAAGAATAAAAAAAATCAAAACAAAAGAGAACCTTCAAGATTTGAAATTATTGAAAGTCAATCCAAGAGAAGAGGAAGACCCCCATCAAAAGTGACCAGCACAAAAACATCAAGATCCCAGTAAAATGTCCCCTGTCCAATTATGGAAGTGGACTAATCTGAAGATTCTGAAGATTCTGAGGACTCATTATCTAAATACATCAGTTAATCAGATTCATTACCCTCAGAAACTGACTTAAATAAATCAGAAGTAACCCTTAGAAGGTCCAGAAGATTGGCAATTGGGAGCAAAACCTGACAAAGAAAATCACACAAGCCTGCCACCAGTTTGAATATCTATGATGCAATTGACTTGACCTGTGAGCATTGTCAAAGCAATTATCACACAAGTGATGAATGCTCCAAGCTGTTTGTGAGTTTCTGATTCTTTTTAATGTAACTTACAGTTTTTTATTTTGATATTTATTCATTTTTTGAACTTATTTTATCAGATAACAGGCTCAGAACACTTGCCCAAGTTTATATTGAAATACACCTTCAAGGCCATCAATGTCCAGGGTGATGGAAACTGTGGCTACAGAACAGTAGCCCACTTCATTTACAAGACTCAAGATCAATGGGCTGATGTCAGAGGTGACTTGGCTGAAGAAAATCACCAAAATCAAGACCTTTATGAAGCCATAAACACCATAATTCCCTCAGTATCCTCTTATTTGGATAGAATTGAATGGTATGAAGATGTTGGCCAGGCTCCAAAAAGCAAGTGGATGTCCATGCCTGACATGGGGGATCCAATTGCAAATAAGTATAAAAGACCAGTTTTCTTTTATTCCACAGCCCAATCTTTTTCTTTTTTGCCTTATTTCTGTCCTCCAAATGATCATACCCGCATTTTCATCTGCTTCTTGAATAGTTGTGCTCATTTTGTTCCTTTGGACATCATCATTTCTAAAGTCTATCCAGTCCCCCCCCATTACTGTGAACTGGGAGATTAATTCCCAAAAACAAGCCCTGGGGTGGGCTGATAAATTTAAGAAACACAGAATGTTGTATTTGTCCAATCTTCCTCCCCCCTCTCAGAAAAAACCCACTATTTTGGAGGTTGATTCTGATTGAATGATTTTTGTATATACAATTTATACCAATTATCCCCCTCCTCAGTCATATTTATTGCTTAAATCCCATCTCAGTCTCCTTTTTTATCAAACATGTGGAACTTTTGTACTTCAAAATAGTCATATTACACACAAGAAAAAAACAGTTGAAAAAAAACACTCATTGCGCCTTAACTTGTTGTCGCACCAAAACAAATTTCCCAATTCATGAGCTTCTGGTTCTTTATTTTCCAGATTTAATCCTTTAATTTTTAAAAAAAAATGAAGGAAATTCATAATTGGGAAGTTATTAAATTCACTTTTTAAAAATAGGCATATTACAATGATGGGAAAAAACATTTGAAAAAAAACCCTTTCTGCACCTTCACTTGTCCCACCCAAAAAAATTCCCAAAATTATGGGATTCTAGTGCTTTATTCTTCACATTGAACCCTTCATTTTTAAAAAAAGTTAAGGAAATTCATAAGTGGGAAGATTTTAAATGAATTTTTGAAAAAAATATGCCATTTTGGAATATTGGCCAAATTGGTGAAATTTGGCAAAAAATTTTTTTTGAAAACATTTGTGCTTATTGACATGCGAAGTTGGGAAAAATATGGCAAAAGAAAGTGAAAAAATTCTCAAAACTGAGCCTGAGGAATTTTTTTTGAAAATTAAGGTCACTTACGTGTGTTTACCAACACCCTTTCTTTATTCTTTATATATAAAACTTTTATATTATTAAAGACCAAAGATCATCTTATAATAATCTTCATCTTTGACATGATTATTACAATTATTTAATCGTTTTGTTTAAATTTCTCTCAAGAACCTCAATTCCATGTAAAATCAAGAAAATTTGTAATTTCTCTTGAACTTTATTGTAACTAAAATTTAAATAAGTTGTATTTACATTTCTAGGCGTAAATTTACTCAAAATTATCATATTAAGCATTAAAAATAGGTTATTTCTCTTATTATAATAATTTTTCTCTATTATTACTTTTTAATAATTCTATAATTGATATAAATAGTATTTATATTAATTTATAGCTTTAATATTGGTAATATTATTGTTATTAATTGTTTTTTATTAAGAAAACAATTTTTTACGCCTTCATTATTTGTTGGTAACAAAAATAAAGTGCTTTTTAATATATTAATTATCTTATATTATTATATTTATTTAATAATATAATTAGTTTACGCCATAATTATAATAATTCTTTATTATTATAATTATTTTTTATCTTATTTAATTTATTTATAAGGACATTCGTAGTACAATAAGTGGAATATTAGTAATTTTCACTTATTGTTACATAGTCAAACCCTACATTAAGCCTCTGCCTCTGGATTTCAGATGAGAGGTGAAAATTAAGGTTTATGCTCATCAATAGCTTTGAGAAGAAATAACTTTGTTATTCTTTGTCCTATGATGATAAGAATTTTATATTTGCAAAGAGGTGATTATCCTCTTTTGTTTGATGCATTTTGAGTTAATTTGGCTTGGTTCTGTGTTTTGGTGGTATCTTGGCTTTACCATTGGTTTATGGTATTTTTCTGTCATGTTTGTGCTCTGGTTTTGAGTCATAGGCTGAAAGACCCATAACTAGTATTTTATACAAGTTATGTTCAAAAGATGTAGTTTTTGAAATTACAAAGGAAAGAAGGGATGCATATGAGAGGATCAAACATGAACTCACAAATGCACCTGTGCTCATATTGGCCAACTTTGAACTACCATTCAAGCTATACATAGATGCAGCATGTAACCAAGGCTCAGGAGAAGCCCTTCACCAGAGACAACTCGTGGGTGGTTACATCTCTAGGTAGCTGAAAGATTCAGAGGCCAGCTATGGGGCCACCCAGACAGAATGTCTACGCTTTGTCTGGATTCTAGAGAAACTCCATTGTTATTTGGAGGGTGCAGTCTTTGAAGTCTCCACAGACTGCACAGCCTTGAAGTCTCCACAGACTGCACAGCCTTGAAGTCTTTACTGAACATGAAGACTACCAGTAGAAACATGCTGAGGTGGCAAATAGCCATCCAGGAGTATAGAGGGAATATGCCCATCATATACAAAGAGGGTGAATGTCATACCAATGCAGATGGCCACTGGATAATGTCAAAAGCAACCCAGTTTATGAACCTGAAGTAGCAGCTGAAATTCCTATCCATTTCATGGAAATAGAGAAGAAGAAAAACTGCAGATTTTCTGAGTGGGCACCAAAGAGTGGTACCCCAGACAGTTGAAACACTAGTTCAGAAGGAACAAAAACTCCCATAGTGGGAATATGTTCCTCAGAACTTCACAGTGAATTCTTCAATGCAGTGATGAAGACATATTCAAAACACAAACAGTGTGGCATATTGTTAAAACTGCTTCATCAAAAATACAGGAGCCCAGAACTGGAATCCCAGTTAGAGGGACTATAAGGACAATAAATCTTTCCTTATAGATGGCCTACTCTACCATAGAGAGAAGAACACTAGTGCACTCACAATAATGGAGAGAGACCATATATCCTTGATCCTGCAGGAATGCCATTATTGCCCCTAGATGGGACACATGAGTGAAGACAGTACCAAAGAAAGGGTAGCAAGCACTGCTTGGTGTCCCAAATGGTAACAAGATTTGAGTGAATACATCAACACTTGTGAAAGATTCCGAAAGGAAAAAAGAAAACATGGGAAGAAGTATGGGTTACTTCAACACATAGAAGAACCCAAACACCCATGGGAAACCATCAACATGTACTGGGTTAGAGGACTTGTCCCAGGAGGAAAGGAGAACTTCAATACCTCCTTAATAATGGTTGATAGGTTCAGAAAGAGTATGAGGTCCGTGAAATGTCACAAGGAGGACACAGCCATGGATACTGCTCTGTTATTCTGAAACAACATCATATCTACCTGTGGAGTCCCTAAGATCATCATCAGTGATACGGACCCAAAATTCACATCTGAATTTTGGACAAACCTCAAAGAAATGCTTGGAACCAATCTTGCATTTGCCACAGCTTACCATTGCCAAACAGATGGATTAGCTGAAAGGATGATCAAGACAATGGAGGACATACTTAAAAGATTCTGTGCCTATGGCATGGAATATAAGGATCATGAAGGTTACACCCATGACTGGGTTACCCTTCTACCAGCAGTCCAACTGGCTTATAACACAAGTCAGCACTCTACCACAGAAAGAAAACCTGCACTGGTAGAAAAAGGGTGGAATCTCCTAGTTCCTGTGGATCACCTAAAGAAAGAACTTCTGACCATCAACCCCACAGCCAAAGATTTCCATGAACTGTGGAAGAGGGCTTGTGACACAGCAGCCAAATGCATAGCTGAGTCAAAAGAATATAATAAGCAGAGGTGGGACAAATCACACATGTAATCTGACTTTAAAGAAGGGGACCAAGTTCTCAAAGGACCTAAGAAAAAGAGAGACTCATTTGTAGGGCCCTTCACCATCATTAAATTGATAGGGAAAATGTAGTAGAAGTCAAAATCACAGAGAAATCTTCCAGAAAACACCAAGTCTTTCCAGTGAGTTTAGTCAAACCATACTTCCAGACAGAGGAGAATAAATTCACCTCCAGGACAAAGAACCCCACACCACCAGAAATAGTGGAAGTGGAGGACTCCCCCGGATCTGTGAAGAGAATTATGAAGGCCAGGGAGATCAGACTTAATGGTAAGAATTAGAGACAGTCCTTAGTCAGATTCAAGAACCAGACAGCTGATAAGTACAAGTGGTTGGCAGAAGATTCCATACCAGATGGGGACCTTCATTTAAGAATATTCAAAGCCTCTAGGAGGACTAAACAGTCTCATCAATTATGAGCCTTTTTTAGAGGAGGGTATGTCAGCCTGTGACTCAAAACCAGATCACAAGCATGACAGCCAAATACCATAAATCAATGGTATTGCCAAGATACCACCAAAACATGGGACTGAGCCAAATCAGCTCAAAAGTTATCAAGCAAAATAGGAAACTCACCTCTTCCAAAATATACGAGTCCCATCATTGTAGGACAAAGAATAACAAAGTTATTCCTGCTCAAAGTTGTTGCTGAGCATAAACCTTAATTTTCACCTCTCATCTGCAATACAGAGTAAGAGACTTAACCCCATCAAACGGGTATTCAAATTAAATCTCTTGGTCAGGGCTATCTAATTGTACCAGCCAAACTGAGCTAGAACCAGTATTACAGAAGTTATGGCCAAATTCAGGCCAAATATGTGAGCCTTGACGTATATTTTACATACCCAAATAGGCCACAATGATCTTAAAAAGAAAATTTTGAATTATGCATAACTCATAAGTCATGCATATATCCAAAATTCATCATTTTTGATTTCAGAAAAGATGAATAACTTTTTATTGAGTAAGTGAATCCATGAATTTAAAGCCAGATTTGGATTCTACACAAATGTTCACCTAGGGTAACTCCATGGAGTGAATAAGCTCAAATGAAGTCTTTGAGGTGGTAAAATGGAAAATACTTCAATACCACATAAAAGATCCATGAAAACTTTTGTTTTTCTTAATTTCACGCCAAAATAATGGGAAAGTGAGAAATCCCATGTTACATATACACTAAGAATAGTGTTATGCATGTTTTGAGCACCCAATATCATGGTATTCTTACATGGACTTTTGGTACACCCATAGTGGATATCTCACTAAGATTAAATTTCTATTTTGACGTAAAAAATAAGCAAGGGGGACAAAAGACATCAAAGAGAGACAGGGTACCCAACTTCTGAGGCCTCAGAGGCGTGGACAGCTCCAAAGCTTGGATCCATGGCTGAGCTTGGCCTAATTAGTAAGCTAGAACCTTTTGAGAACTTGGTTACCATGTAACAACTACTGTAAATCTTAAGAAAAGAGCAAATAACCTGCTGTTTTGACGTGCCAAGGAGGTAAAAAGCTACTTAGCCTCCTGTAACCATGTCAATTCTTAATGATTTTCCATGGATATACCCCAAAAGAGTAATTAAAACCCTTTTTGGACTTGTATCCATTGAATTACCCCATAGCAACGAGTGAAACACTGATATTTGCAATTCTACGTAGAAATGAGGTAAAAACTTCAAAAATTCATTAAAAATACAATTCTTAATGAATATTTCTGAAACAATCAGCACTAATGAAGAACTGTACTATCTATGGTACAACCAAAAAGAATTACAGTTTTTTCTGGTAAAATTAAAAGTCTTACTTACAGTCCATTTTTGACTATTCTACGTGAAACACTGAATCTTCAAAAATTTACAGTAATTACAACCTGTGATGAAATTGGCAATAGAATTGATAAATTTGAGAAATCAATGATTATTTTGGAATAAAAGAAGATTTACAGATGTTACTCCTTTTATTCTTAACCATATTGGGGTTGGTAGTCACATAAAAGCATCAATTAAGTAATCATGATAATCTTATGTGACAACAGATGATGCAATCAATAATCCAGAAAGGTTTATTGTTTTCTCACTCACTGGTTTATCAGTTTGCTCCATGGAACGCCTCTGTGAGCTGCTGTTGAATTAAAAGAGGCCTCTTCTTGCTGTTTTTTCCACATCATCATCTTATTATCATTTAAATCATTATTGCCAACAAGTAAGTATTAGTTATAGCTATTCTTAAGTGTTTTAAATCTTTCAGAATAAATCAAAAAGACGTGAAATCATAGAATCCAACTATATATTGTTGTAATACTGTTATAAATTCATTTTGATCCTTAAAATCCACAATTCTACATCAAATCTCTCTATCTTATCTTTCAATAAGCTCTTTGGAATATTACTGAGTTATTTATCTTTAATTCTTGAAGTTTTTTCTTCAAAAAATTAGTTTTCTTCAGGAATTATATTTATAATTATTCTTTTAAAAGATAATTATATATTAAAATAATTTTATTATTTTAATAAAAGAAGTTTTATTATGAAAATCTTCTTGTCATTGATTCTTGAAGACAATTACTTTCTCACTGTTAAAATCACTAGTAGTTCTTAACACGTGAAAGAAATAATTCTTTAATTATTTAATTGTGGTTATAATAACATTTTTGTTATTATATTTCATAAGAACAGTCATAGTACTGTTGATTAATAGTAATATTATCATCAGTTTCATAGACACATCTTACATTTGGGGGCCTGGCTGTGTTTTTTTTGAACCTTGTACCCTTAATTAATATATTTTTAAGTTCAAAAATATATTAATTTAAACATTTTTTTCTTTCATTTTAAAGTTAAAATAACTCTTGTTTTTGAAATTGTTTTGGAAATCTTTTTCATTGACGAATTTGGTTTAATTTTGTACTGTTTTTACATGTGGCTTTTTCACATCCAAAAACTTATAAAATTGATCTTTGAGTTACTCTGAATTAATTTTCATTCAAAATCTTAAATTTTAATTTTTTTTTCTTTAAAAAGAATAATTTTTTTGATATTAAAAAATATCAAACTTATAAAAAATCTTCAAAAATATTTTAAAAAAAGTATAAAAAATAATTTTTTTTCGTTTTTAAATCAATTTTTAGTGTCTTTAATCAAATACTGTGCAGCTGGCAACAGACTCAGTAAGATATATATCACTAGTCCAGAATCTTTAGAAGCAGAATCTGAAGACAGTATTGAGGTGCAAATTGCTAAAAGAGGCACCTTATTTAACTCAGAAACAGCTAAATTACCACCAAAAGGTGTGTATTTTATCTTATATTTCACCTTTTATCTTTAAATTGATGTGAAAATGGTGCATACCAGAAATGGAAGCAACTATTCAGTCCAACCAGATGGATGTGGACAAGGAAGAGGCAAGACCAAATCCAGAAGTGCCAAGTCTTCCACAATAAAGACACATTTGGAGGATGCCAGAGTTTCCCCCCATTCCCCAAGGTCTGTACCAACAGATTTTGACATGAATTCTGAGCCTGAACTGATTCTTGACCATATTTCCAGGGCTGAACCATTTTCAAGTGGCAGAAATAGGAATATATCAATGCCAGTACAAACATTGGTTCAGAGAAGCCAAAGAAGAGGAATGGGAAATACGCCCAAGCCTTTGGCAGGGGGCCATGAACTCCTACTTACACATCAAGAGCTTTCTGGGTTGGGAGAAGACCATAGAACTCTTAAGAGGATGGAGCCCCCTGTCTTGCAAAGACAAGGTCAAAAAGATAAAGAATTGGTTGAAGAACCAAAGTCTTTTATCCATAGACCAGAAGAAGGAACTGGAAATGACTCCAGCTTTGGAGACAGAAGCCCCAGTGGCATCTACCAGCTCCAAACCAGCTCCAGAAGATTCCAAAGACAAACCCAAAGGACCTCAGAAGAAGCAGAGAGGTCCCAAGAACCATCAAGGCAAGGGAAAAGGCAAAGCAAATTGGCACAGACCTTACCCACAAGGGTACAGGATCCCCAAATTGGAGCCTTCAGCCGTGGACAGTGTATTCAATATGGCCAGAACTCTGATGGAATTCACAGCCAAGGAGCAGGAAAGGATTAACAGGACTTTTCCACACAAATAAATCATGTAAAAAGTAGTATTAATGTAGAAATTGGTAAACTTGATTCAAAGTTAACTAAAATAACATTGGATATTAATGACTTGAAAAAAATGACAAGAAATATAATGAATGGTATGAAATAACAAATGCCAAAATTGATTCAATTATCAATGCTTGTAGCAGAATTGAGAGTACATGTCAGATTCAGAATGATGAAATGGAGGATCTTTCTATTTTTAAAATGAATGATCAAATGAAAAACTCTACAAGACCATATCTTAAAGATAGTTGAGAATACCAATCAATTTGCTACACATTTGGCAAAAAGTGACAGTGAAAGGCAAAAGTTAAAAAATGAAATCATTGCAAATGTAAATAAAATTCATAAGAATTATGAACGACATATGCCAAGACATTCTACACCCTTGACTGAAAAAAACCTTCTGTTAAAGGAGGTTTTACCCCACTTTTAGGAGAAAATGTTGTCTCTGTCAAAGATATTCCCAAATTGGAAGAATGGCCACCATTCTATGGTGATGGAGAATATAGCCATATTGAGTTCATCAGGACTATTGATATGTTACAGAAAGACTTTAATATACCTGATGAAATCATAGTAGGGAAATTACACTCTTTGTTTACCAGAACTGCAAAGAAATGGTATTACAAAATGAGACTGGATCATGGAAAGCATGATTGGTCTTTGTGGAAATCTGAAGTAACTACCAAATGGGCCAACAATTCTTGGAGGTTTAAAATGGAAAATGCTTTTGAAAGTGCCATTTTCAACTCAGAAAAAGAAAAACTACTTACTTGGTTCTTCAAGCAAAAGGACTGATTATCTGCCTTACACCCAGATATGTCTGACACTATGATTAATATGAAGATATTAAGAAGGTGTGGAGGAGAACTGGAATATGCTATCAAAAGCAGATGTGTAGAACCCTGTTCATCAGAGGACTACATTAATGCAATGGAAGATATCAATACCAGAACAAGGATTGGTAAAACTTGGACTAAGATCCCTATGGAATCCAAGGTGGTCCCAAAGATTCCCAGAGAAGATAAAAGACCAGAAAGACCTGTCTTGAAGTGTCATAAATGTGGAAGTACTTCACATTTAGCAAACAATTGCACAGAAAAGACAAAAATCAATGAAGTTTAAGTCATCAAAGAAATTCAGTGTACTGAAGAGAAAGAGAAGTCTGATCAAGACTCTGCAGTCTCTGAAGATACACCAGTGGAGGACTATCCCATTGAAAACATCACAGCTTTCTTTGAGGTCACAGAAGTCCATACCCACTTACCACAGTACAGTGAAGATTGCTGAAACCTGATCAATATCCAAGATGCCAGAATGTGTAAAGCAAAACCTGCTAGAGGAAAGGATTACAGTGCTGGAGAATCCTGTATCACATCAGTTTTGATGAGTGATATTGAAGCCAGAGTAAATTTGGATACAGCGGCATTTTGCACTTGTGTGGGCAAAGATTATCTCCAAATTATACTTCCTGAATTGAAAAACCATCTATTACCAATAGAAGGTGTGCAATTTAGTAGTGCCAGTAGCAATATGTACCCCTTGGGTATATTAGACACTAATCTTGTATTTCCACACCCAGCAGGAAGTGTAAGGATGAAAACTGAGACTGTGGTAATGGATAATTGCACATCTCAGCACATCATTCTTGTAAATGGTTACTTCAATATTTATGGTATTGACATCAATAGCCATAAAGACAGATATTTTGCAATTGGGGATAACAAAAGACAGAAATTTTCTTTTTCCAATATTCCAAAACAAATATCTGTGGTATCTTCTGTCAAGGATACTTATAGAGATGAATTTGTGTCTAATCAACTTGTTGAAGCCCAAATTAATCCATCATTATCACCAAAAATGAGGAATGAACTTATTAATGTGTTATACACATACCATAATGCATTTGCCTCTGATAATGAACCATTAGGTGCTATAAGGGGACATGAAGTTGATATTACTCTTAATATTGACAGACCATATCCTCCAGTACTTAGAAGACCAGCTTATCCAGCCAGTCCCAGATCTAGAGAAGCCTTGGAAAAACATATCCAAGAGTTAATACAGCTTGGTGTACTAAGAAAAGTAGGCCATAATGAGGAATTTGAAGTAACAAAACCTGTTATTATTGCCTGGAATAATGATAAGTGAAGAATAGTTGGAGATTTCAGAGCATTGAATACCTACACAGTTCCAGATAGGTATCCAATCCCTAGAATTCAAGAAACCTTGACTCAATTATCTAAAGCCAAGTATATAACATCAATGGATGCATTGAAAGGATTTCATAAAAATGTTTTGACGCCCAAAGCTAAGAAATTACTTAGAATTATCACTCACTGTGGTACTTATGAGTATCTTAGAATGCCATTTGGCATTGAAAATGCCCCATCCCATTATCAAAGAATGATGAATACCATCTTTCCCACAGAACTTTCTGAAGGATGGCTTATCATTCATATTGATGATATTATCATATGTTCTGATTCTTGGTCCTTAAACCTTGAAAGACTTGCGAGAGTACTTCACAAGGTTGCAGAAGTGAATATGAAAATTTCACGTAAGAAATGCGGTTTTGGTTTTGAAGAACTTAAAGCATTAGGACATATTGTTTCTGGTTTAAGCTTGGGTATTGACAAAAACAAAGTAGAAGCAGTGTTACTTAAGCCAATACCCCAGAATAAAAAAGAAATGATGTCTTTTCTTGGGTTTGCCAGTTATTATAGGCAACACTTAAAAGACTTTGCAATTCTAGCCAAGTCACTTTATAGAATCTGCGATCAACAGACTGGCTTTGAGATTACACAGGAGAGAATTAAAGCTTATGAGAAGATAAGGAGAGCTCTTACAGAAGCACCTTTACTCCTCATGCCTGAATGGAATATTCCTTTTAAATTGTACATTGATGCATGTGGAGATGGATTAGGGGCAGCCCTACATCAAGTCCAAATTATTGATGACAAACCTACAAAAGGACCAGTTTGTTACATCTCAAGGCAAATCAAACCAACAGAAGCCAGATATGGTGCAAGCCAAATGGAGTGCTTATGTTTGGTATGGGCACTTGGTAAATTACACTGTTATCTTGATGGCAGTGTTTTTGAAGTGATAACTGACTGTAATGCAGTAAAATCACATCTTAACATGAAAGCCCCCAACAGACATATGTTGAGATGGCAAAAAGCCATTCAAGAATATAGAGGAAACATGACTATAGTCCACAAGGCAGGAAAAATTCACAAGAATGCTGATGGACTTAGCAGGTGGGCATTAGCCAACACTCTGGATAACCCAGCTTATGTACCTTTGGAGGCTGAACCACATATTCCAATTGAAGGGATTAACATAACTGATATTGGGACTGAATTCTTTGAAGAGGTCAGAGAATCTTATAAACAGGACAAGAATTTCCATATATTGACTTCTTTATTAGATAACCACTGCAAAGATACATCTTGGGTCAATGCACTAGATGAAGTTTGGATAAATCCCTAGTCTGAAGAAAGATTTCACTTGTTTGATGGGATTATTTACTACAGAACCAAACAGTCTTGTGTAATGACATTATGTAGCAGATTTCTTATTGATACCATTCTCCATAATCGCCATGATGGCATCTACTCTGGACACCTGTCAGAAGACAGAACACTTGAAAAATTAAAGAACTGTGCATGGTGGCCATCTTAGAGCAAAGAAACCCATGAGTATTGCCATACCTGTTACAGATGCCAAAAAGCAAACAGGAGTACAGGCAAGAAATTTGGACTTATGATCCATATTCAAGAACCCAAATCCCCTTGGGAAGTTGTTCACATGGATTGGGTCACAGCACTTCCTCCAAGTGGTGAACAAAGTAATAATGCTTGTTTAGTTATTTTAGACAGATATAACAAGACTCCCATATTCTTACCATGTCATAAAGATGACACTGCTATGGATACAGCTCTTCTTCTATGGAGTAGAGTTATTTCTCATACAGGATGATTTAAGAATATCATAAGTGACAGAGATCCCAAGTTCACATCTGCACTTTGGACAAATCTTCATAGATTGTTTGGGACCAAGTTATCATTCTCTACAGCATATCACCCTCAGACAGATGGGCTAGCAGAGAGGATGATTCAAACCTTAGAAGACATGATCAGAAGATTTTGTGCTTATGGGTTAGAATTCAAAGACGCAGATGGCTTTACCCATGACTGGTGCACTCCGATACCTGCACTAGAATTGGCATACAAGACATCAGTCCATTCTTCCACAGGACAAACTCCTTCTATGTTAGAAAAAGGATGGAATCCAAGACTACCAGCAGACACACTGAGGAAAGACTTGATTGACATTCATCCTCCGGCTTCCAGCTTCAAGATAATGCTTGGTAAAGTAAAACATCATGCAAAACAAAGTATGAATGATGCTTTTGATTATGAAAAACAGAAGTGGGACATGAGTCATAAAGTACCAGACTTCAAAGTAGGGGACTTGGTTCTAGTTTCAACCTTGAATTTTAATAATATCAAAGGCCCAAAGAAGCTCAAAGATTCTTATGTAGGACCTTTTGTTATTGTTGCCTTACATGGAACCAATGCAGTTCAAGTGGAATTGAGTGGTGAATTGGAAAATAAACACCCCACCTTTCCAGTCAGCTTGATAAAACCTTATCAACCAGCTGATAAAGAATTGTTTCCTTTAAGGAACCCAACTCCTTTAACTGTTCCACCAGTGGAACAGAATGAAGATAAAAAGATAAAGAGAGTCATTAAAGAAAGGAGACTTAGGGGTCAAAATCAGAGAGAATATCTTGTCAGATATAGAAACCTAGGACATGAAGATGAATGGCTGGAAGAATCCAAAATACCTGACTCAGAATAACTCTTGAGAAGATTTAGACATGAAAGAAGGCCACAAACCTGAATATGTCTATAAATGTGCTTTTATTACTTGATCTGGGTGATGTAAAGAGGTTGGATAGTGGACATTAACCCCCCTTTGGGGCCTTTTATTCCTTATACCATTGATAAAATTGTAGTACAATTTTATTTTTTGGTGGGAGGGAATGTGAGCCTTGAGGTATATTTTACATACCCAAATAGGCCACAATTATCTTAAAAAGAAATTTTGAATTATGCATAACTCATAAGTCATGCATATATCCAAAATTCATCAATTTTGATTTCAGAAAAGATGAATAACCTTTTATTGAGTAAGTAAATCCATGGATTTAAAGCCAGATTTGGATTCTACACAAACATTCACCTAGGGTAACTCCATAGAGTGAATAAGCTCAAATTAACTCTTTGAGGTGGTAAAATGGAAAATACTTCAATACCACATAAAAGATCCATGAAAACTTTCATTTTTCTTAATTTCACGCCAAAATAATGGGAAAGTGAGAAATCCCATGTTACATATACACAAGAATAGTGTTAAGCATTTTTTGAGCACTTAATATCATGGTATTCGTACATGGACTTTTGGTACACCCATAGTGGATATCTCACTTGAAGCTTAAATTTCTATTTTGACGTAAAGAATAAGCAAGGGGGACAAAAGACATCAAAGAGGGCCAGGGTACCCAACTTCTGAGGCCTCAGAGGCATGGACAGCTCCAAAGCTTGGATCCATGGCTGAGCTTGGCCTAATTAGTAAGCTAGAACCTTTTGGGAACTTGGTTACCATGTCACAGCTACTGTAAATCTTAAGAAAAGAGCAAATAACCTGCTATTTTGACGTGCCAAGGAGGTAAAAAGCTACTTAGCCTCCTGTAACCATGTCAATTCTTAATGATTTTCCATGGATATACCCCAAAAGAGTAATTAAAACCCTTTTTTGGACTTGTATCCATTGAATTACCTCATAGCAACCAGTGAAACACTGATATTTGCAATTCTATGTAGAAATGAGGTAAAACCTTCATAAATTCATTAAAGATACAATTCTTAATGAATCTTTCTGAATCCCTCAGGACCAATGGAGAATTGTATTATCTATGGTACAACTAAAACAAATTACAGTTTTTCTAGTAAAATTAAAAGTTTTACTTACAGTAATTTTTGACTATTTTATGTGAAAAACTGAATCTTCAAAAATTTAGAGTAATTACAACCTGTGATGAAATTGGCAATAACATTGATATATTTGAGAAATCAATGATTATTTTGGAATAAAAGAAGATTTACAGATGTTACTCCTTTTATTCTTAACCATATTGGGGTTGGTAGTCACGTAAAAGCATCAATTAAGTAATTATGATAATCTTACGTGACAACAGATGATGCAATCAATAATCCAAAAAGGGTTTTTGTTTTCTCACTCACTGGTTTTTCAGCTTGCTCCATGGCACGCCTCTGTGAGGTGTTGTTGACTCAAAAGAGGCCTCCTCTTGCTGTTTTTTTCCACATCATCATCTTATTATCATTTAAATCATTATTACCAACAAGTAAGTATTAGTTATAGCTATTCTTAAGTGTTTTAAATATTTCAGAATCAATCACAAAGACGTGAAATAATAGAATCCAACTATATATTGTTGTAATACTGTTATAAATTCATTTTGATCCTTAAAATCAATAATTCTACGTCAAATCTCTCTATCTTATCTTTCAATAAGTTCTTTGGAATATTAGTGAGTGATTTATTTTTAATTATTAAAGTTTTTTTCTCAAATTAGTTTTCTTCAAGAATTACCATTATAATTATTCTTGCAAAAGATAATTATATATTAAAATAATTTTATTATTTTAATAAAAGAAGTTTTATTATTAAAATCTTCTTGTAATTGATTCTTGTAGACAATTACTTTCTCACTGTTAAAATCACTAGTAGTGCTCAACACGTGAAAGAAATAGTTCTTTAATTATTTAATTGTGGTTATAATAACATTTTTGTTATTATATTTCATAAGAACAGTCATAGTACTGTTGATTAATAGTAATAATATTGTGAGCCTTGAGGTATATTTTACATACCCAAATAGGCCACAATTATCTTAAAAAGAGATTTTGAATTATGCACAACTCATAAGTCATGCATATATCCAAAATTCATCATTTTCAATTTCAGAAAAGATGAATAACTTTTTATTGAGTAAGTAAATCCATGGATTTAAGACCAGATTTGGATTCTACACAAAAATTCACCTAGGGTAGCTCCATAGAGTGAATAAGCTCAATTTAAGTATTTGAGGTGGTAAAATGGAAAATACTTCAATACCACATCATTAATACCACATAAAAGATCCGTGAAAATTTTTGTTTTTCTTGATTTTTAGCCAAAATAATGGGAAAGTGAGAAATCCCATGTTACATATACACTAAGAATAGTGTTATGCATGTTTTGAGCACTTAATATGATGGTATTCTTACATGGACTTTTGGTACACCCATAGTGGATATCTCACTTTAAGCTTAAATTACTATTTTGACGTAAAAAATAGGCAAGGGGGACAAAAGACATCAAAGAGAGCCAGGGTACCCAACTTCTGAGGCCTCAGAGGCGTGGATAGCTCCAGAGCATGGATCCATGGCTCATCTTGGCCCAATTGGTAAACTAAAACTCTTTGGGAACTTGGTTACCAAGTTACAACTACTGTAAAACATCAGAAAATAGCAAATAACCTGCTATTTTGACGTGCCAAGGAGGTAATGAGCTACTTACACTCCTGTAACCATGTCAATTACTAATGACTTTCCATGGATAAACCCCAAAAGAGTAATTAAAACCCTTTTGGGACCCATATTCATTGATTTACCTCATAGCAACCAGCAAAACACTGCTATTTGCAATTCTACGTAGAAATGAGGTAAAACCTTCAAAAATTCATTAAAAATACAATTCTTAATGAATCTTTCTGAAACTTTCAGGACTAAAGGAGAACTGTATTATCTATGGTACAACCAAAAAGAATTACAGTTTTACTAGTAAAATTAAAAGGTTTACTTACAGTCCATTTTTGGATATTCTACGTGAAACACTGAATCTTCAAAAATTCACAGTAATTACAACCTGTGATGAAATTGGCAATAACATTGATAACTTTGAGAAATCAATGATTATTTTAGAATAAAAGAAGATTTACAAGTGTTACTCCTTTTATCCTTAACCATATTGGGGTTGGTAGTCACGTAAAAGCATCAATTAAGTAATTATGATAATCTTACATGACAACAGATGATGCAATCAATAATCCAAAAAGGTTTATTGTTTTCTCACTCACTGGTTTTTCAGTTTGCTCCATGGCACGCCTCTGTGAGGTGTTATTGACTTAAAAGAAGCCTCTTCTTGCTGTTTTTTCCGTATCATCATCTTATCAATTTATTAAATCTTTATTACCAACAAGTAAGTATTAGTTCAACTATTCTTAAGTGTTTTAATTCTTTCAGAATCAATCAGAAAGACGTGAAATCATAGAATCCAACTATATATTGTTGTAATACTGTTATAAATCCTTTTGATCCCTTAAATCCACAATTCCACGTCAAATTTCTCTACTTTTATTATCAATAAGTTCTTTGGAGTATTAGTGAGTCATTTATCTTTAATTCTTAAAGTTTTTCTCTAGTAATAGTTTTCTTCAAGAATTATCTTTATAATTATTCTTGCAAAAGATAATTATATATTAAAATAATTTTATTATTTTAATAAAGAAGTTTTTATTATTAAATTCTTCTTGTAATTGATTCTTGTAGACAATTACTTGCTCACTGTTAAAATCACTAGTAGTGCTTAACACGTGAAAGAAATAATTTTTAATTATTTAATTGTGGTTATAATAATATTTTATTATTATATTTAATAAGAACAGACATAGTACTGTTGATTAATAGTAATATTATCATCAGTTTCATAGTCACATCTTACATTTGGGGGCCTGGCCGTGATTTTATCCATAGACTTGGCTTTAATCATATTCTAGACTTCATTTTTGTGTTCCAAAAAACCACCATACCTATCACATCTTACATTTGGGGGCCTGGCCGTGTTTTTTGAACCTTGTACCCTTAATTAATATATTTTTAAGCTCTAAAATATATTAATTTAATTAATTTTTTTTCTTTCAATTTGGAGTTAAAATATTTTTATTTTTGAAATTGTTTTAAAATCTTTTTCATTGAGGAATTTGGTTTAATTTTATATTGTTTTTACACGTGGCTTTTTCACATCCAAAAACTTATAAAATTATTCTTTGAGTTACTCTGAATTAATTTTCATTCAAAATCTTAAATTTTAATTTTTTTTTCTTTAAAAAGAATAATTTTTTTAATATTAAAAAATATAAAACTTATAAAAATCTTTAAAAAAAAATATTTTAAAAAGTATAAAAAATAATTTTTTTCTCTTTTATAATTTCTTTTAGTGTCTTTAATCAAATACTGTGCAGCTGGCAACAGACTCAGTAAAAGATATATCACTAGTCCAGAATCTTCAGAAGCAGAATCTGAAGACAGTATTGAGGTGCAGATTGCTAAAAGAGGCACCTTATTCAACTCAGAAAAAGCTAAATTACCACCAAAAGGTGTGTATTTTATCTTATATTTTCACCTTTTATCTTTAAATTGACGTGAGAATGGTGCATACCAGAAATGGAAGCAACTATTCAGTCCAACCAGATGGATGTGGACAAGGAAGAGGCAAGACCAAATCCAGAAGTGCCAAATCTTCCACAAGAAAGGCACATCTGGAGGATGCCAGAGTTGCCCCCCATTCCCCAAGGTCTGTACCAACAGATTTTGACGTGAATTCTGAGCCTGAACGAATTTATGATAATATTTCCAGGGCTGAACCATTTTCAAGTGGCAGCAATAGAAATATATCAGAGCCAGTACAAAAATTGGTTCAGAGCAGCCAAAGAAGAGGAGTGGGAAATCTGCCCAAGCCTTTGGCAGGGGGCCATGAACTCCTACTTACACATCAAGAGCTTTCTGGGTCAGGAGAAGACCATAGAACTCTTAGGAGGTTGGAGCCCCCTGTCTTGCAAAGACAAGGTCAAAAAGATAAAGAATTGGTTGAAGAACCAGAGTCTTTTATCCATAGACCAGAAGAAAGAATTGGAAATGACTCCAACTTTGGAGACAGAGGCACCAGTGGCATCTACCAGCTCCAAACCAGCTCCAGAAGCATCCAAGAACAAGCCCAAAGGACCTCAAAAGAAACAGAGAGGTCCCAAGAACCATCAAGGCAAGGGCAAAGGCAAAGCCAATTGGCACAGACCTTAACCACAAGGGTACAGGATCCCCAGATTGGAGCCTTCAGCCGTGGACAGTGTCTTCAATATGGCCAGAACTCTTATGGAATTCACAGCCAAAGAGCAGGAAAGGATGAACAGGACTTTTCCACGCAAATAAATGATGTACATAGAAGTATTAGTGTAGAAATTGGCAAACTTGAGTCAAAGTTAAAGCAAATTACATTAGACATCAATGATTTAAAGAAAAATGACAAGCAACATTCTGATTGGCATAAATTGACAACTGTCACCCTTGAGTCAATTAGCAATGCTTGTGAAAGAATTGAGAACCAATGTCAAAATAATGACACAGAGGATCTTTCCATCTTTAAAGTAAATGATAGACTTAAAACTCTTGAAGACCATGTCTTACAAATAGTTAAGAACACCAATCAATTTGCTATACATTTAGCAAAAAGTGACAGTGAAAGGCAGAAATTGAAGAATGAAATAATTGCAAGTGTGGAGCAAATTCATAAGAATCATGAACCACATATGCCAAGACATTCTACACCTTTGACTGAAGAAAAACTTTCTGTCAAAGAAAGTTTGACTCCATTCTTAGGAGAGAATGTTATTTCTGCAAAGGATATTCCCAAATTAGAAGAATGGCCAACATTCTCTGGTGAAGGAGAATACAACCACATTGAATTCATCAGGACTATTGATATGTTGCAAGAAGACTTTAATATACCTGATGAAATCATAGTAGGAAAATTACATTGTTTGTTTACCAAGACTGCAAAGAAATGGTATTACAAGATGAGAATAGATCATGGAAGACATGACTGGTCTTGGTGGAAATCTGAAGTGATTACCAAATGGGCCAATAATTCTTGGAGGTTTAAAATGGAGAATGCTTTTGAAAGTGCCATTTTTAACTCAGAAAAAGACAAACCACTTACTTGGTTCTTCAAACAAAAAGACAGATTATCTGCTTTACACCCAGATATGTCTGACACTATGATTAATATGAAAATATTAAGAAAGTGTGGAGGAGAACTGGAACATGCTATCAAAAGCAGATGTGTGGAACCCTGTTCAACAGAGGACTACATTAATGCTATGGAAGATATCATTACCAGAACAAGAATTGGTAAAACTTGGGTTAGAAACCCAATAGAGTCCAAAATAGTCTCAAAGATTCCTAGAGAGGAAAGAAGACCAGAAAGACCTGTCTTGAAGTGTCATAAATGTGGAAGTACTTCACATTTAGCCAACACTTGCCCTAAGAAGACAAAGATCAATGAAGTTCAAATCATTGAAGACATTCAGTGTACTGAAGAGAAAGAAGAGTCTGATCAAGATTCTGCAGTCTCTGAAGATACACCAGTAGAGGACTATCCCATTGAAAACATTTCAGCTTTCTTTGAGGTCACAGAAGTCCATACCCACTTGCCACAGTACAGTGAGGATTGCTACAACCTGATCAATATCCAAGATGCCAGAATGTGTAAAACAAAACCTGCTAGAGGAAAGGGTTATACTGCTGGAGCATCCTGTATCACATCAGTTCTAATGAGTGATATTGAAGCCAAAGTGAATCTGGATACAGGGGCATTTTGCACTTTTATTGGCAAAGATTATCTTCAAATTATACTTCCTGAATGGAAAAACCATCTATTACCAATAGAAGGTGTACAGTTCAGTAGTGCCAGTAACAATATGTACCCCTTGGGCATATTGGATACTAATATTGTATTCCCACATCCAGCAGGAAGTGTAAGAATGAAAACTGAGATTGTAGTAATGGATAATTGTACATCTCAGCATATCATTCTTGGAAATGATTACTTGAATATTTATGGTATTGATATAAATAACCATAAAGACAGATATTTCACAATTGGAGATAACAAAAGGCAAAAATTTGCTTTCTCCAATATGCCAAAACAGATATCTGTAGTATCTTCTGTCAAAGATACTTACAAAGATGAATTTGTGTCTAAACAACTTGTTGAAGCACAAATTAATCCATCATTGTCACCAAAGATGAGGAATGAACTTATTGATGTATTATATACATACAATAATGCATTTGCATCTGATAATGAACCATTAGGCGCTATAAGGGGACATGAAATTGATATTACTCTTAATATTGATAGACCATATCCTCCAGTACTTAGAAGACCAGCTTATCCAGCCAGTCCCAGAGCTAGAGAGGCCTTGGAAAAACATATCCAAGAGTTGATCCAACTTGGTGTGCTAAGGAAAGTAGGCCATAATGAGGAAGTTGAAGTGACAACACCTGTTATTATTGCATGGCATAATGATAAGTCAAGAATGGTTGGAGATTTTAGAGCTTTGAATACCTACACAGTTCCAGATAGGTATCTAATCCCTAAGATCCAAGAAACCTTGACTCAATTGTCTAAAGCCAAGTATATAACATCAATGGATGCATTAAAAGGCTTCCATCAAAATGTTTTGACGCCTAAAGCTAGGAAATTACTTAGAATTATCACTCACTGTGGTATTTATGAGTATCTTAGAATGCCATTTGGCATTAAAAATGCTCCATCCCATTATCAAAGAATGATGAATACCATCTTCCCCACAGAATTGTCTGAAGGATGGCTTATCATTTATATTGATGATATTATTATATGTTCTGACTCATGGTCTTTGCACCTTGAAAGACTTGCAAGAGTACTTCATAAAGTTGCAGAAGTGAACATGAAAATTTCACTTAAGAAATGCAATTTTGGTTTTGAAGAACTCAAAGCATTAGGACATGTTGTTTCTGGTTTGAGCTTGGGTATTGACAAGAATAAAGTAGCAGCAGTGTTACTTAAGCCAATACCCCAGAATAAAAAAGAAATGATGTCTTTTCTTGGATTTGCTAGTTACTATAGGCAACACTTGAAAGATTTTGCAATTCTAGCCAAGTCACTTTATAGAATCTGTGATCAACAGACTGTATTTGAAATGACACAGGAAAGAATTAAAGCTTATGAGAAGATAAAGCAAGCCCTTACAGAAGCACCTTTACTCCTCATGCCTGACTGGAATATTCCTTTTAAATTGTACATTGATGCATGTGGGGATGGATTAGGGGCAGCCCTACACCAAGTCCAAATTATTGATGACAAACCTACAGAAGGACCAGTTTGTTATATCTCAAGACAAATCAAACCAACAGAAGCCAGATATGGTGCAAGCCAAATGGAGTGCTTATGTTTGGTATGGGCACTTGAGAAATTACACTATTACCTTGATGGCAGTGTTTTTGAAGTGATAACTGACTGTAATGCCGTGAAATCACTTCTTAACATGAAAACTCCCAACAGACATATGTTGAGATGGCAAATAGCCATTCAAGAATATAGAGGAAACATGACTATAGTTCATAAAGCAGGAAACATTCACAAAAATGCTGATGGACTTAGTAGATGGGCTTTAGCCAACACTCCTGATAACCCAGCTTATGTACCTTTGGAAGCTGAACCACAGATTCCAATTGAAGGGATTAACATAACTGATATTGGGACTGAATTCTTTGAAGAGGTCAGAGAGTCTTATAAACAAGACAAGAATTGCCATATCTTGACTTCTTTATTGGATAAAGACTGCAAAGACACATCTTTGGTTAATACACTAGATGAAGTTTGGAAAAATTCCTATTCTGAAGGAAGATTTCACTTGTTTGATGGGATTATTTACCATAGAACAAAACATTCTTGTGTGATGACATTGTGTAGTAGATTGCTCATCAATACCATTCTTCATGAATGCCATGATAGCATTTACTCTGGACACCTATCAGAAGACAGAACACTTGAAAAGGTGAAGAACTGTGCATGGTGGCCATCTTGGAGAAAAGAAACCATTGAATATTGCCATACCTGTGATAGATGCCAAAAAGCAAACAGGAGTACAGGCAAGAAATTTGGATTAATGATCCATATTCAAGAACCAAAATCCCCTTGGGAAGTTGTTCACATGGATTGGGTCACAGCACTTCCTCCAAGTGGTGACAAAAGTTATAATGCTTGTTTAGTCATTGTAGACAGATATAGCAAAACTCCCATATTCTTACCATGTCATAAAGATGACACTGCTATGGATACAGCTCTTCTTTTATGGAGTAGAGTTATTTCTCATACAGGGTTATTTAAGAATATCATAAGTGACAGAGACCCCAAGTTCACATCTGCACTTTGGACCAATCTTCATAGATTGTTTGGGACTAAGTTATCATTCTCTACAGCATACCACCCTCAAACAGATGGGCTAGCAGAGAGGATGATTCAAACTTTAGAAGACATGATCAGGAGATTTTGTGCTTATGGATTAGAATTTAAAGACTCAGATGGCTTTACCCATGACTGGTGCACTCTGATACCTGCATTAGAATTGGCATACAAGACATCAGTCCATTCTTCCACAGGACAAACTCCTGCTATGTTAGAAAAAGGATGGAATCCAAGACTCCCAGCAGACACACTGAGGAAAGACTTGATTGACATTCATCCTACAGCTTCCAGCTTCAAATTAATGCTTGATAAAGTAAAACACCATGCAAAACAAAGTATGGATGATGCTTTTGATTATGCAAAACAGAAGTGGGACAAGAGTCATAAAGTACCAGACTTCAAAGTAGGGGACTTAGTTCTAGTTTCAACCTTGAATTTTAATAATATCAAAGGCCCAAAGAAACTTAAAGATTCTTATGTAGGACCTTTTGTTATTGTTGCCTTACATGGAACCAATGCAGTTCAAGTGGAATTGAGTGGTGAATTGGAAAATAAACACCCCACATTTCCAGTCAGCCTGATAAAACCTTATCAACCAGCTGACAAAGAATTGTTTCCTTTAAGGAACCCAACTCCTTTAACTGTGCCCCCTGTGGAACAGAATGAAGACAGAAAGATAAAGAAAGTCATTAAAGAAAGGAGACTTAGGGGTAAAAATCAAAGAGAATATCTTGTCAGATATAGAAATCCAGTACATGAAGATGAATGGATGGCAGAATCAGAAATACCTGACTCAGATAAACTCTTAAGAAGATTTAGACATGAAAGAAGGCCACAAGCCTGAATATGTCTATAAATGTGCTTTAAATTACTTGATCTGAGTAATGTGAAGAGGTTGGACAGTGGACATTAACCCCCTTTTGGGGCCTTATTCTTTTTATCACTAATAAAATTGTAGTACAATTTTATTTTTTGGTGGGAGGGAATGTGAGCCTTGAGGTATATTTTACATACCCAAATAGGCCACAATTATCTTAAAAAGAGATTTTGAATTATGCACAACTCATAAGTCATGCATATATCCAAAATTCATCATTTTCAATTTCAGAAAAGATGAATAACTTTTTATTGAGTAAGTAAATCCATGGATTTAAGACCAGATTTGGATTCTACACAAAAATTCACCTAGGGTAGCTCCATAGAGTGAATAAGCTCAATTTAAGTATTTGAGGTGGTAAAATGGAAAATACTTCAATACCACATCATTAATACCACATAAAAGATCCGTGAAAATTTTTGTTTTTCTTGATTTTTAGCCAAAATAATGGGAAAGTGAGAAATCCCATGTTACATATACACTAAGAATAGTGTTATGCATGTTTTGAGCACTTAATATCATGGTATTCTTACATGGACTTTTGGTACACCCATAGTGGATATCTCACTTTAAGCTTAAATTACTATTTTGACGTAAAAAATAGGCAAGGGGGACAAAAGACATCAAAGAGAGCCAGGGTACCCAACTTCTGAGGCCTCAGAGGCGTGGATAGCTCCAGAGCATGGATCCATGGCTCATCTTGGCCCAATTGGTAAACTAAAACTCTTTGGGAACTTGGTTACCAAGTTACAACTACTGTAAAACATCAGAAAATAGCAAATAACCTGCTATTTTGACGTGCCAAGGAGGTAATGAGCTACTTACACTCCTGTAACCATGTCAATTACTAATGACTTTCCATGGATAAACCCCAAAAGAGTAATTAAAACCCTTTTGGGACCCATATTCATTGATTTACCTCATAGCAACCAGCAAAACACTGCTATTTGCAATTCTACGTAGAAATGAGGTAAAACCTTCAAAAATTCATTAAAAATACAATTCTTAATGAATCTTTCTGAAACTTTCAGGACTAGAGGAGAACTGTATTATCTATGGTACAACCAAAAAGAATTACAGTTTTACTAGTAAAATTAAAAGTTTTACTTACAGTCCATTTTTGGATATTCTACGTGAAACACTGAATCTTCAAAAATTCACAGTAATTACAACCTGTGATGAAATTGGCAATAACATTGATAACTTTGAGAAATCAATGATTATTTTAGAATAAAAGAAGATTTACAAGTGTTACTCCTTTTATCCTTAACCATATTGGGGTTGGTAGTCACGTAAAAGCATCAATTAAGTAATTATGATAATCTTACATGACAACAGATGATGCAATCAATAATCCAAAAAGGTTTATTGTTTTCTCACTCACTGGTTTTTCAGTTTGCTCCATGGCACGCCTCTGTGAGGTGTTATTGACTTAAAAGAAGCCTCTTCTTGCTGTTTTTTCCGTATCATCATCTTATCAATTTATTAAATCTTTATTACCAACAAGTAAGTGTTAGTTCAACTATTCTTAAGTGTTTTAATTCTTTCAGAATCAATCAGAAAGACGTGAAATCATAGAATCCAACTATATATTGTTGTAATACTGTTATAAATCCTTTTGATCCCTTAAATCCACAATTCCACGTCAAATTTCTCTACTTTTATTATCAATAAGTTCTTTGGAGTATTAGTGAGTCATTTATCTTTAATTCTTAAAGTTTTTCTCTAGTAATAGTTTTCTTCAAGAATTATCTTTATAATTATTCTTGCAAAAGATAATTATATATTAAAATAATTTTATTATTTTAATAAAGAAGTTTTTATTATTAAATTCTTCTTGTAATTTATTCTTGTAGACAATTACTTGCTCACTGTTAAAATCACTAGTAGTGCTTAACACGTGAAAGAAATAATTTTTAATTATTTAATTGTGGTTATAATAATATTTTATTATTATATTTAATAAGAACAGACATAGTACTGTTGATTAATAGTAATATTATCATCAGTTTCATAGTCACATCTTACAAATATCATCACTTTCATAGACACATCTTATAAAATAAGGGTGAATAAAGTATTCACCTCCCATCTAACTTCTTCAGTTTGAGTGTGAGATACCTGAAGTGGGGTCTTTTTGGAAAGAGCACATTCAGGGGTATTTGATGGCGCCATTCATTTCCCCATATCCCATCTAGAACAAAAGCTATAAGGCAAAAAAGCCCAAAACAGCTTTTTGCTTAAAACATGCATATGTACAATACTCTTGAACATGTTATACCTTTGCCATATTTAATGATCACCATACAAAATTAGGTAACATTTTGTAGAAGACATAAAGGGCTACACATTGAGCCAATTTTGAGGTTGATATCTCAAAAACGGACAAAGTTATGGCTGTTTTAAGGTCAAAATCCCACAGTTTGGCCAATACAGCCTTACCATGGGATAATATCCCATAACCATAATTATGAGGTGTCAAACAGACAAAGAAGCTTGCTTTTACTTCAATAATGGGGTCCTATACAGGTTCTGTACTGTATTATATGCGTCATACATGTCAGAATCAGGCTGTGTGGTCCCCAGATGAACGTTTTCACCCTGTATTAGTGGAAACTGCCCAGATGTGGTTTCAAAACAACATCTGAGCCCAATACAGGCTATACAGGCCTTTTTGCAAGCCAAAAGCCTGTCCTTGAGAGTGAAAAATCTTCACTTCCTCTACGTGAAAAGGTCTAGCAGCCATTTCACCCCATTTCAGGATAAAAGGAGGCCTTTTCACTGCCAGAAAATGAATGCCCATCCTGCTCTTAAATTCCGATGTAGTAAAACTGTCAAAAAAGCTATACTCTTGTAAAATAACCCAGTTCTACTTTAAACTTAAGTATTGTAGCTCTTATTATAGTCATCCAACTGGTAAGACTGCACCCAGGGCTTTCAGAAGCGCTCACCACCACAATATTATTATAGTAAAGCCCTTAATATTTTAATTCAACCATTTATTACCATAGATAAAACTCTGCTTAAGCTTATTTTCACCATGTCACAGTCATAGTTAAAGCTGTAAATACTACTATACACCCTCATCATAAACTCAGCCTGACACCTTCAATGTGGTTAAATCCAGCTACATGACTGATCCAGAGGTTGAAGGTTCCTCCTTTTCAACTGAGAAAGAAAGGTTTTCTTTTTCTTTTTTAGTATGGAACTACAACTGTGTCTGTAGCAATAACTTATTTTCATCTTTCTATTTATCTTCAAAACTATTGGATATATTTCATTCTTCTTTTTTTTATGTTTCTGGTAAGCTTGAACTGATACTAATTTTATTGAATAAAACACCAGAAGACAGGCACACAAGGTTCTGCCAAGCATGTGACAATTGCCAGTGTATGAGTCCATGTTTTGCATATGACCTTAATCCTTCCTCATCCTAATACACTCCCCTAAGCATGAGCTGGAATACTCCAGCATCTATGCAGGAGTCAGATGGATCTCTCCAACAAGGGTAATCAGAAGCATGCATTTAAAAAGTTTCTATCAATTCCTCAGTGTTATTTCAGCATTTTTGCAGCCCTTCAGGTTCCCCCAATGGTGTACACACTAAACTGTTGGCTGATCTACAAGGTAGGATTCTGTAATAATAGTTCATCTTGCATGCTTATTACAGTTTATTATCAAAATTCCAATGAGTTGCATATGTTTAGATGGTGTGCCAAACGCTCAGTGGGGTTATTCTCCTGCATTTCACCTGCAAGCTCAGCATGTATGCATTTCCAAATGGAGTACCAAAAGCTCAGTGGTGAAGATTTTTGGAATTCAATTTTTGGAGTTCTTTTCACAATATTTTACTGGAAGGCCCACTGCTGTGCAATTGAAAAAAGTGTGTGAAATTCTCAGCCTGGAAGAAATGTCTTCCAATTTTGAGCTAAACACTCAGATTGTGTGTGTACCAATATTATACCTCAATAGCTATGCAGGGGAGCATTTGATATTTTTGTAGCAATAGTTACACAGCTGTGAGATTCAGAAGTTCAGCCAATGAGCATTTAAATTATGACACCAAAGTGCACCTGCACAATGGATCAACCAAAGATGATCCTGTATCCATGTTTCATATAGCCTCTCCCCCCTTGTTAAAACTATATCACCTGTCCATAGAAGTGACCTGTGACTAAATGCACCATGTACCTTTCTGGATGGTGCATTTGTGGATTGCAGCCACTTTGCACATTTAACAATTACATCATGAAAGCACTCAGGGGAAATTGTGTGGCTTTTCAATGCAACAAAGGGGATCAAACTGAGTATAATGATTGAATTAATTTTTATCATCAGTCAGAACCCCTTTGTTGGCCTGCCTCACATTTGAATTTCTCTTCTATTTTTCAGAACCAGCTGCAGATGTGATCCTTTTAGCCCATCAAGCCTTGAAGATGAGCCCATTGCAGGTTCTGTGACTTCTGTGAATGGCTCAGCTTCAACCTGGTATAAAAGACCATCTTTGCCCAAAATGCACTTGTTTTTTTTCTCACCCACTCCACTTTCTACTAATACACCCACACCTTCTTATCCTGGTGCCTATTCCAATTTGTCTTCACCCCTTGCCAATCCATTCTATTGCACTAAAGTAACCACCCCCCTTCCCTTTTTCTATATCAATTTTTCAATCATACCTCCATAATCCCACTTCCAACTAAATTGTGTGTCTTCTTCCCAGTTTGAAACATTTTTATATCTCATCCCCCACTTTTCATACTAAATCTCTTTTTGCTTCCTTTGTTTCAGAATTTTAAACACTTTCTACTTGCACTTTCTTATTTTACTTCCATTTTAAATTGATTATCCATTGTACATATTACTTTCTATTCAGATGATAAAATTATTTGTCTCTATTTTAGATGTCATGCACTTTTTGCACCAAGCCAGGTATCCCCTGAAACACTTTCCAACAAGCACACAGGAAATGTTCCTTCATTGCCTGCCCCTCCTGACCACAATCCCAGAGGAGTTCTTTCATGAAGACTCCTTTGTAGTAAATGATTATGAAAGAATTCCCAAGAACAAATCTATCCCAGGACCACAAAACTGCAGACAGGAATGCTCTGCACAATTAGCCCAGCTTCCTCATCACTCCTTGACCGGAGCAAAGTGGTTATCTGACTGATGAAGGATGGCAATGGAAAGAGGAAATTCAAACTTGGGCTGACTGTCACCCATGGGATTCAAACACCAAAGTAAGTTCTCTTTCTTATCCTTGACTAATTTTTCTTCATGAAATCAAACTGACTCTTCATCATCACCCATAGGACAAAGCCCACGGAGTCCCCATCAACAAGACTCTCCCATTCCCTGTATTCCAAACAAGCAAACTCCATGGCAACCCACTCCAGGCCAAAGTAGCACCTGATGGCTGGAGGGCTTATTCCACAGTAAGCAGCAAGCTAGTCCTTTACCAATTTTATCTTTTGAAGTGAACCTACTTTTCCTCCTTTTGTAGAGCCCTTCCAACACAATGAGCCCCCTGTTCCAGGCCCAACTCAAGCCTCAGATTTCCAATTTCCATCACATGATGATTGATCTGACTTGTGAGCCTGAACCTGAGGTGGCTACAGTGCAATGAGTGGAGGAACCTTTTGTTAAATTAAGCAGACAATATATCAGCTACTGCTGAATACCATTTGAAAAAAGCCCTTTGGGATCCTTAATATAACCAGTTAATGAGCTTTATTTGGAACACATCCATGACTTCCATGTTACAGCCCACATGGAATTCTCTCAATCTAAACCAACAAAAGCCAATGTTCCTGCATGGGGCTTAATGAGGTTGGCCAATGGATATAGCTATATACATATACCTTTAAAATAACTGAGAAACTCACAATTTCCATCCTCCCCCCCAACATTTGGCTTAAAGCTCCCTCTTACACTCCTTTCCTTTTTTTGTGAATGGCATGCTTGTGCAGGAAAATTAAATTAAACAGAAGGATTAGTTACTGTTGTGTGGATGTTGATTTTTGTCTAAATTTGTTATTGGTTGGTGATGGTTTGGTTTTTCCTGCTAAAAATAAATGATTACATTTGACTTTTGAAAATTGCTGATATCAACTACCTGAACCAAATCCACTGAAATGGATACTGCATTATTCAATTTGATAGATTTTTGTTCCCATTAAAGGAGTCTCAAATCCGGCCATCTTGAATATCAGAAGCACACATGAGTGGAACATGTGCCTCATGGACATTTCTTCATGCACCCTGGTGCAGATAATTGATCCCACCTGTCCTTTTGAAAGAGTTAATGCAATTTGGCCAATTATGAGCTGGAGGTGAAAATATCCACTTCCCACAATGACCCTGTGTGTGGTCATTGTGGGAACAGCTGCCTGACTGAGTTTGCTTCATGTCAGAGGATTTTCTATGGTGTATGGGGGAATGTGAGCCTTGAGGTATATTTTACATACCCAAATAGGCCACAATTATCTTAAAAAGAAATTTTGAATTATGCATAACTCATAAGTCATGCATATATCCAAAATTCATCAATTTTGATTTCAGAAAAGATGAATAACTTTTTATTGAGTAAGTAAATCCATGGATTTAAGGCCAGATTTAGATTCTACATTAAAATTCACCTAGGGTAGCTCCATAGAGTGAATAAGCTTAAATTAACTATTTGAGGTGGTAAAATGGAAAATACTACAATACCACATCATCAATACCACATAAAACATCCGTGAAAATTTTTGTTTTTCTTAATTTCACGCCAAAATAATGGGAATGTGATAAATCCCATGTTACATATACACTAAGAATAGTGTTATGCATGTTTTGAGCACTTAATATCATGGTATTCTTACATGGACTTTTGGTACACCCATAGTGGATATCTCACTTGAAGCTTAAATTTCTATTTTGACATAAAAAATAAGCAAGGGGGACAAAAGACATCAAAGAGAGCCAGCGTACCCAACTTCTGAGGCCTCAGAGGCGTGGACAGCTCCAAACCTTGGATCCATGGCTGATCTTGGCCTAATTGGTAAACTAGAACCTTTTGGGAACTTGGTTACCATGTTACAACTACTGTAAATCTTAAGAAAATAGCAAATAACCTGCTATTTTGACATGCCAAGGAGGTAAAGAGCTACTTAGACTCCTGTAACCACCTCAATTCTTAATGACTTTGCATGGATAAACCCCAAAAGAGTAATTAAAACCCTTTTTGGACTTTTATCCATTGATTTACCTCATAGCAACCAGTGAAACACTGATATTTGCAATTCTACGTAGAAATGAGGTAAAAACTTCAAAAATTCATTAAAAATACAATTCTTGATGAATCTTTCTGAAACGTTCAGGACTAATGGAGAACTGTATTATCTATGGTACAACCAAAAAGAATTACAGTTTTACTAGTAAAAGTCAAATCTTTACTTACAGTCCATTTTTGACCATTTTACATGAAACACTGAATCTTCAAAAATTCACAGTAATTACATCCTGTGATGAAATTGGCAATAACATTGATAACTTTGAGAAATAAATGTTTCTTTTGGAATAAAAGAAGATTTACAGATGTTACTGCTTTTATTCATAACCATATTGGGGTTGGTAGTCACATAAAAGCATCAATTAAGGAATTATGATAATCTTACGTGACAACAGATGATGCAATCAATATTCCAAAAAGGGTTTATTGTTTTCTCACTCACTGGTTTTTCAGTTTGCTTCATGGCACGCCTCTGTGAGCTGTTGTTGACTTAAAAGAGGCCTCCTCTTGCTGTTTCTCCACACCATCATCATCATCTTATTATCATTTTAAACCATTATTACCAACAAGTAAGTATTAGTTACAGCTATTCTCAAGTGTTTCAAATCTTTCAGAATCAACCAGAAATACGTGAAATCATAGAATCCAACTATATATTGTTGTAATACTGTTTTAAGTCCATTTTGATCCTTAAATCCACAATTCTACGTCAAATCTCTCTACTTTATCTTTCAATAAGTTCTTTGGAATATTAGTGAGTGATTTATTTTTTAATTCTTAAACTTTTTCTCTAAAATTAGTTTTCTTCAAGCATTATCATTATAATTATTCTTGCAAAAGATAATTATATATGAAATAATTTTATGATTTTAATAAAAGAAGTTTTTATTATTAAAATCTTCTTGTAATTGATGCTTGTAGACAATTACTTGCTCACTGTTAAAATCACTAGTATTGTTTAACACGTGAAAGAAATAATTTGTACATTATTTAATTGTGCTTAAAATAATATTTTATTATTATATTTCATAAGAACAGACATGGTATTATTGATTAATAGCAATATTATCATCAGTTTCATAGTCACATCTTACATTTGGGGGCCTGGCCATGTTTTTTGAACCTTGTACTCTTGATTAATATATTTTTAAATTCTAAAATATATTAATTTAATAGTTTTTTCTTTCATTTTGAAGTTAAAATAACTCTTGTTTTTGAAATTGTTTTTGAAATCTTTTTCATTGACAAATTTGGTTTAATTTTATACTGTTTTTACACGTGGCTTTTCACATCCAAAAACTTATAAAATTATTATTTGAGTTACTCTGAATTAATTTTCATTCAAAATCATAAATTTTAATTTTTTTTTCTTTAAAAAGAATAATTTTTTTAATATTAAAAAATATAAAACTTATAAAAAATCTTTAAAAATATTTTAAAAAAGTATAAAAAATAATTTTTTCTCTTTTATAATTTTTTCTAGTGTCTTTAATCAAATACTGTGCAGCTGGCAACAGACTCAGTAAAAGATATATCACTAGTCCAGAATCTAAAGACAGTATTGAGGTGCAAATTGCTAAAAGAGGCACCTTATTTAACTCAGAAACAGCTAAATTACCACCAAAAGGTGTGTATTTTATCTTATATTTTCACCTTTTATCTTTAAAATTGACGTGAAAATGCTGCATACCAGAAGTGGAAGCAACTATTCAGTCCAACCAGATGGATGTGGACAAAGAAGAGGCAAGACCAAATCCAGAAGGGCCAAGTCTTCCACAAGAAAGACATATTTTGAGGATGCCAGAGTTGCCCCCCATTCCCCAAGGTCTGTACCAACAGATTTAGACGTGAATTCTGAGCCTGAACTGATTCTTGACCATATTTTTAGGGCTGAACCATTTTGAAGTGGCAGAAATAGAAATATATCAATGCCAGTACAAAAATTGGTTCAAAGCAGCCAAAGAACAGGAGTGGGAAATATGCCCAAGCCTTTGGCAGGGGTCCATGAACTCCTACTTACACATCAAGAGCTTTCTGGGTCAGGAGAAGACCATAGAACTCTTAGGAGGATGGAGCCCATTGTCTTGCAAAGACAAGGTCAAAAATATCAAGAATTTGTTGAAGAACCAAAGTATTTTATCCATAGACCAGAAGAAGGAACTGGAAATGAATCCAGCTTTGGAGACAGAGGCCCCAGTGGCATCTACCAGCTCCAAACCAGCTGCAGAAGTGTCCAAAGACAAGCCCAAAGGACCTCAGAAGAAGCAGAGAGGTCCCAAGAACCATCAAGGCAAGGGAAAAGGCAAAGCCAATTGGCACAGACCTTACCCACAAGGGTACAGCATCCCCAAGTTGGAGCCTTCAGCCGTGGACAGTGTATTCAATATGGCCAGAACTCTCATGTAATTCACAGCCAAGGAGCAGGAAAGGATGAACAGGACCTTTCCACGCAAAGAAATCATGTAAAAAGTAGTATTAATGTAGAAATTGGTAAACTTGATTCAAAGTTAACTAAAATTACATCAGATATTAATGAATTAAAAAAAACATGATAAAAAACATACTGAATGGTATGAATCAACAATTGCCAGATTTGATTCAATTACCAAGGCTTGTAGCAGAATTGAGAGTACATGTCAGATTCAGAATGATGAAATGGAAGATCTTTCTATTTTTAAAATGAATGATTAACTTAAGATTCTACAAGAGCATGTCTTGAAGATAGTGGAAAACACTAATCAATTCGCTACACATTTAGCAAAAAGTGACAGTGAAAGGCAGAAGTTAAAAAATGAAATCATTGCAAATGCAGAACAAATTCATAAGAATTATGAACCACATATGCCAAGACATTCTACATCTTTAACTGAAGAAAACCTTCCTGTTAAAAGACGTTTTACCCCACTTCTAGGAGAAAATGTTGTCTCTGTCAAAGATATTCCCAAATTGGAAGAATGGCCAACATTCTCTGGTGAAGGAGAATATAACCATATTGAGTTCATCAGGACTATTGATATGTTACAAGAAGACTTTAATATACCTGATGAAATCATAGTGGGGAAGTTACACTCTATGTTTACCAGGACTGCAAAGAAATGGTATTACAAGATGAGGATGTATCATGGAAAACATGATTGGTCTTGGTGGAAATCTGAAGTGATTACCAAATGGGCCAACAATTCTTGGAGGTTTAAAATGGAAAATGCTTTTGAAAGTGCCATTTTTAACTCAGAGAAAGATAAACCACTTACTTCGTTCTTCAAACAAAAAAACAGATTATCTGCTTTACACCCAGATATGTCTGACACTATGATTCATATTGTGAACCTTGGAGATATGACCACATACCCAAAAAGGTCACAAGAAATATTTAACATAATTATACATTAAAAATAAATACCTTAAAACTACAAAAATACCATAAATTGGTATAAAACTTGGTTTAACTTAAAAACCAATGAATAAACATGTGAAAAAAATTATACTATTGGATTCCCCATGGTAAAATACACATATACCATTTTTATGGCATATCTGTAAAGTCCATATTTAATAAGTTATAAGTAATAATACCTTATGAAAGCCCAAATCCTTATTTATTTCAAACGCCAATGAAGCAACATGTGAAATAAATGGTACCATTGGAGTCTCCATAAAAATCCACACATAAAGCAATTAATAAGCTAAGCTTCAAAATCAATACTTAAGGAATTAACCTGAATATATGCACTTTTTTGGTCAATGCATATATTCAAGGATTTTAGCTAATGTCTCTTTAATTATGCATGATAGAGTGATGAGCCAAAAATAAAGTCATCACGTAATTACTGTAGGGATACGGAAATGACTTTTATTTCACAAGTTATATACAAGGTTAAAATCTGTAAGGAATTATTGATTAAAATCAACAGAGCTGTTGACCACTTTGTTGTGAAAGTGGTCCAAACTTAAAAAAAGTAGACAATGGGATTATACCAGTTCTTTTGTGAAGAATGATGTATTTTGTATTATAATATTCAAGGTATAACCCCTTGAAATCATAGCTTGAAGTTTAAAATATTAAATTTTGACAGAAAAGATGAGTTACAAGAAAAATCATCAAAAATGGAGTTTTGAAGATGTAATGAAATGCTCTTGGCAGCATAATGAGGTTATGCCAAGCTATTAGACTTCACTCTCTGAATTACTGTAGCGTGTAAATCTTGAAAGCTATTAAGGATCAAAGTTTGAGCTTAATTTGATCATTTATGATCACTCACCGTAACCTTAAATTAAGTTTAACAGTCATATGAGTGATAGGATTGGTGAATACTATTAGTTTATGATTTAAACTAATAAAATCCACAGATTTTGGGGTTCTTCCCAGCCTTTGACGTCATCAAACCTAGAGTTATAGTGATAACTCTAATGTCAGCCTGTGACTCAAAACCAGAGCACAAGCATGACAGCCAAAATACCATACACCAATGGTATAGCCAAGATACCACCAAAACATGGAGCTGAGCCAAATCAGCTCAAGAGATATCAAAAGAAAGAGGAAACTCACCTCTTCCTGAAAATATAAGTCCCATCACCATAGGACAAGAAATAACAAAGTTTTTCCTGCTCAAAGTTATAGCTGAGCATAAACCTTAATTTTTACCTCTCATATAAAATCTAGAAGGAGAGGCTTAACCCCAGCAAATGGGTATTCAAAATAAAGCTCTAAGCCAGGGCTATCCAATGGTACCAGCCAAACTGAGCTAGCACCAATATTACTGGAGTTATGGTCAATTTCAGGCCAAATAAGGGTGAACAAAACATTCAGCTCTCATCTAGCTTCTACAGCTTTAGTGTGGGATACCTGAAGTGGGGTCTTTTTGGAAAGGGCACAATCAGGGCTATCTGATGGTGTCATCCACTTCCTCATATCTCAACTACAACAGAAGTTATGGGGCAAACAAGCTCAATACAGCTTTTTGCCTAAAACACGCAGATGTACCAAATTCTTGTACTTGGGATACCTTTGCCATATTTAATGATACCCATATCAAATGAGGTACCATTGTGTAGAGCACATACAGGGCTACACACCGAACCAATTTTGAGGTTGATATCTCAAGAATTGACAAAGTTATGGCTGTTTTAAGGTTAAAATCCGACCTGCTGTCATATACAGCCTTACCATGGGATAATATCCCATAATCATGAATATGAGGTGTCAAATAGACAAAGAAGCATGTTTTTACTTCAATACCTCATATGTCAATCAATACTGGCGTGCCATACAGTTTCTGTACAGCATTCTACGCGTCATACACGTCAGAATCAGGCTGTGAGGTCCCCAGATGAAAGTTTTCACCCTGTATTGGTGAAAACCACATCTGAGCCCAATACAGGCTATACAGGCTGTTTGCAAACCACAAGCCAGTACTAGAAAGTGAAAAAATCTTTACTTCCTCTACGTGGAAAGGTCTAGCCCCCTTTCCACCCCATTTCAGGATAAAAAGGAGGCTTTTCACAGCCAGAATTGTCTCCTCATCCTGCTCTTGAATAACCTACATAATAAACTGTCAAAAACAGTTTTAATCTTGGTTAATAATCAGTTATACTCTTAAATTAAAGTATTGTAGTCTTTATTATTGTAACTCAACAGGTAAAGCTGCACCCAGGGCTTTCGACAGCGCTCACCACCACTATATCCATTATAGTAAAGCCCTTATATTTTATATTAAATCTATCTTTAACCTTTATAAATCTTTTTTAAACTATTTTCCACGTGTCACAGTCATAGTTTTAGCTGTAAATAGCTTTATTACCACTTCAACATAGACTCATCCTGACATTTTGGGGGCCTGGCCGTGTTTTTTACTTAATTTTGGACCTTACAAGTAAGTTTTTTCTCTTTTTTATCATTTATTGACACCTGTTTTGCCTTTTTGTAGGCATCTTTTTCTCTTTAAAAATATATTTTATATATATTTTTATTTTTATTTTTAAAATACTCATATATTATAGAGTATCTGTCACATGGCTAATAACCACGAGACTAGTATTTTGGCGTGTTTTGTATATAAAAACACTTGAAGCCACTAATACAGCCTTAATTCTTAATTGAATTAAGACAGCTCATACTGATAAACCAACAGTTGAGGCGTGTCTGGATACATTGTTAACTCAATTACCCTGTAATACACCACCTTTGACATATTATACTTGCTAAACACAAGTATTCTGTGAGATATTGGCATAAAAACAGTATACCACATATCAGTAAGCTGTATTTTTGACGTGGAATTGTTAATTCAATTACACTGTCATCATACAAGGGCATCTGTAGTAACATACAAGCCCAGAGGCCATTCTTAGACGTGCAAAACCAGCCTTTTAAGAAGTCTTAACTGACATAAGCCCTCTTTTTCCTGTTTTGATTCAGTGGAAGAAAACTTCATACCACTTGAGACCCAGTCACAGGCCAACATACCAGCGACACCCTCAGAACCAGAGGGCAGCAAGGGAAAAGGAAAGAGGCTTAGTGAAGGCCAAATTACAGCCAAGAAGTGGACACCAATAGCCACTCAGAGGAGTAGAAAACCACGAAACTCTGCTTCAATAGAAGGTGAACAAACCTTAACCACTTTCACAGGAAAGATTACAATTATTAACCCAGTTGTAACTTCCAAAGGAAAACTGCCCAAGTGAGCAGACAATAAATTTGTACAAGGCACAGTCAAAGGTAAATACCCTAAGAGCATAAAGTTTTTGACTGCTAGCAAGCACTGATATGTCTCCTGCATACCTCAGAGATCTTGGCTTCAAAAGGAACCAGCCAGAGGACAGAGAAGGATTGTCCAGAACCAGAAGACCAGGAAGAGGACACCTTGGACACAGTGGTGGATGGCAAAACAATGAGGGAGATAATATCAACCTTGCCATTCACACTCCAATTCAACAGAAACCTCAAACCAGAGGACTGGAAGGATATGGATCAAGTTCTTCAGATCCACCAACTCCTCAAAGATTTGTCTCAATGGAGCATGGACAACAAGAGGTTCAACCTAGCAACTCACTGGGCAGAACTTGGATCACGTTGCCAGAAGATCTGTCTCAAAGAGATAGACTTCAAAGACCTTATTGTAATCACCAAAGGTTGGAATCCTACCAGGCAGCACAGACTCCTGGAGGCAAGGGCACAGAGGATAAGGGAGAATCAAGCCATTATCAAAGCAATAGAAGAACAATTAACCCAGACAGGGCTTACTCAGATTCCTTCAGGTTCACAAGGAGCAGGACAAATCAGCTCTCCAGTGGCTTCACACCATTCAGAAACCAGAAGATCAGTGACCAAGAGTCACCATTCTTCACAATTCCAGGAAGTTTCCAGGAGAAGACAAGGAAACAAGGGCAAGAACAAAGCCTCCTTCAACCAGAGGAGGAAAGAGTCAGACCCCATGATCCAGAGTCTGTTAGATTTGATAAAAGAAGTACACAAGAACCAGAAGTAGTTGTAAACCACTCTAGAATCAGTAGTCCTAGTAATAGAAACATTACCCCCACTCAGACTGAAAATAACATTGTCACATCTGAGAGTAACATCAACAGTGATACACTGTGGTTACAAATGTCCCAATATGCTAAACAATCTGCAAAGCAGTTTGCAGAAATTAAAGCTAGCCAAGAGAGGATGAGAAAAACTCAAGCCTCCTTGGAACAGATAGTTAAGAATCTTCAAGAAGGATATGCTCAACTGAGCAAAGCCTCTGAAGAAACCAACAAAAGACTGAATATAGTCTTTGAAGAACAACACCACAGCACAAGGGACAGGGAGTGTCTGGACCAAGACTATAACAAATTGTTTCATGCCTACCATAGCTTGAAGCCCCAGCCACAAGGCCAAGTTATGGAGAATCCATATCAACCAGATGACATCAAATCAGATGCCAAGTTGATGAATATGGCAAGATCTCCATCACAATACCAGGATGGAGATGGAATGTCTTATTCAGAAAAGGAAGCCTTGAAACAGCTTCCTGAGGCCTCAAGCTGGCCCAAATTCTCTGAATCAGTAGAATATGATCATATGGAACTCATAGATTATATTGATGGACTCTTCATTGATGTACCAAGCATACCAGACTACTGGATCACTGCTAGATTGAATACTACATTTAAAGGCCATGCTAGTATATGGTACACAGAAATGAAAGAAATCCATGGCAGGAGAAGCTGGCCATTGTGGAAGAGTCAAATAATCCAAAAGTACAGTAATGGAACTTGGATATGGCAAAAAACCATGTCATTTGAAAATGACAAGTACTCTGTGGACAAAGATCCATATGAGTGGTGCCTCAGACAGTCTAAAAGACTTAAAGCCATTGATCCTCAGATGAACATTCAAATGAGGAATCACAAACTTCTGACACAACTGCCAGGAGAACTAGAGCATGAAGTAAAATGCAGATGCAACCAAAATCGCACTCTAGATGACATAGCCAACACCTTACAAGACATAAGGAAGAAGACTAATATAGGGAAATTCACCCCATATAGAAGCAGAAGTTTCAAAGAGAAACAACCACTCATGATAGAGTTTAAAGACAAACCCAGAGAAAGAGTGGCAGAAGTGGCTAAGAAGAAGTATTCTTGCCACAATTGTGGTTCAACAGACCACTATGCCAACAACTGTCCAAAGGCAAAGAAAAAATTCTATGCCATAGAGAAAGTCCCTGAGGAAGAACCTCCAACAGAAGATTCTGAATCAGACTCTATGGGTGACACCATCAGAGAACCATCTGATAATGACCAAGACCCAAGAGAGGAATTCTTAGTGGAATACCAAGAGGAAACCCCACTAGAAATTCAGGACATACAGTTGGAAGCAGGAATGCCCCAGGACACTGCTAATAAAAACTTGTGCAAACACACACAAGATGCACAAACATTCCTGGTTACACCCACCAAAGGAATGGCATATATACATGGGACAGCCACAAAAATGACTGTTTGTATTGACAATTCTCAGCACCCACTGATCATTGATAGTGGAGCACACTGCTCCATAGTGGCCAGAAACTCTCTGGATACCCACTTCCCAAATTGGGAAAAATAGCTCTTGCCCACTAAGGCAAAGAACTTTAAAAGTCCATCAGGGAAGATGACTTCCATTGAGACAATTATCAAAGAGATAATTATACCCCACAGGAAGGGTAATATCAGACTCAACCCAGAGTTTGTAGTGCTTAATGATGCCCACATCCAAGGGTTTTTACTGGGAACAGATTACCAGAGGATGAATGGCATAGACATTTACAACAGTAAAAATAGGCACATCACCATTGGTACTAACAAAGAAAAGAAATTTTCACTTGACATATACCAGATATCTTCTCAAGATCCACTAGAAGAACTTCTGAAGGAATTCAGAGAGGGACAGTTTAGTACTACCCTCACCAGTAAACAAAAACTAAGTTTACTGAAGATGCTGAGAAAGAACAGACCAGCATTTGCCATTGGTGAAGAACCATTAGGAAAGATCAAAGGCCATGATATAGAACTATATCTGGATGTGGAAAGGCATTATCCACCCATGCTGAGGAGACCTCCTCATCCAGCAAGCCTGGAAACCAGGAAGGAAATTGAGAAACATATCAATGAACTCCTGGATATGGATGTCATCAGGAAGATTGGACATAATGAAATAGTGGAAATCACCACCCCTGTCCTAATAACCTGGAATGATGGCAAGTCTAGACTGTGTGGAGATTTCAGAGCTCTGAATAACTACACAAAAGCAGATAGGTACCCCATACCTAGGATACCCCATGCCTTAGATAAACTGGCTAAAGCCAAATACATAACCAAAATGGATTGTATGAAAGGCTTCCACCAAAATGGAGTTAAACCAAACTCCATGAAGTTACTCAGGATAATATGCCATATGGGTATATATGAGTACACCAGGATGCCATTTGGCATCAAGAATGCACCAGCCCACTTCCAAAGGATGATGGACACCATATTTCAAGAAGAAATAATGGAAGGCTGGATGGTAGTATATATTGATGATATCATTATATACTCAGAGACATGGGAAGACCATGTACAATACATAGACAGAGTTCTAAGTAAATGTATACTCATCAATCTGAAAATTTCACTCAAAAAGTGTAATTTTGGCCAACAAGAGCTACTAGCTGTAGGACATAAAGTCTCAGGTCTTAGTCTGGCAATTGACCAGAACAAAGTAGCAGAAGTACTGCAAAAACCAGTACCAAAGAACATCAAAGAGATGAAATCTTTCCTTGGGTTTGCTAGCTACTATAGAAACCATATCAAAAGCTTTGCACACATAACTAGTAGTTTATACAAGTTATGTTCAAAAGATGTAGTTTTTGAAATAACCAAGGAAAGAAGGGATGCATATGAGAGGATCAAATATGAACTCACTAATGCACCTGTGCTCATCTTACCTGACTTTGAACTACCATTCAAGTTATATATAGATGCAGCATGCAGTCAAGGCCTAGGAGCAGCCCTTCACCAAAGACAAATTGTGGATGGTGAACCAAGAGAAGGAGTAATTTGCTACATCTCAAGGCAGCTGAAAGATTCAGAAGCCAGGTATGGGGCCACCCAGACAGAATGTCTACGCTTTGTCTGGGCTCTAGAGAAACTCCATTGTTATTTGGAGAGTGCAGTCTTTGAAGTCTACACAGACTGCACAGCCTTGAAGTCTTTACTAAACATGAAGACTACAAATAGACATATGCTGAGATGGCAAATAGCCGTCCAGGAGTATAGAGGGAACATGAAAATTATATACAAGGAAGGTAAAAGCCATACCAATGCAGATGGCCTCAGCAGATGGCCACTGGAAAATGTCAAAAGCAATCCAGCTTATGACCCAGAAGTTTCAGCAAAAATCCCTATCCATTTCATGGAAATAGATAGGAGGAAAAACTTCAGATTATCTGAATGGGAACCAGAAAGTGGTACCCTTGACAGTGGAAACACTGACTCAGAAGGGACAGAAACTCCGATACTGGGAATAAGCTCCTCAGAACTCCACAATGAATTCTTCAGTGCAGTACAGAAGTCTTATGCCAAACACAAACAGTGTAGCATACTACTCCAACTCCTTCATCAAAAGTACAAGAGTCCAGAACTGGAAACCCAGCTGGAAGAACCCTGGTTGAGGGCCTATAAGGATAATAAGTTTTTTCTTATAGATGGCCTGCTCTACCACAGAGAAAAGCACATAAGTGCACTCACAGTGGTAGACAGAGACCACATCTCATTGATCCTACAGGAATGCCATGACTGCCCCTATATGGGACACATGAGTGAAGACAGGACCAAAGAGAGGGTAGCAAGCACAGCTTGGTGGCCCAAGTGGGAACAAGAGCTGAGTGAATACATCAACACTTGTGAAAGATGCCAAAAGGCAAATAGAAAACATGGGAAGAAGTATGTGTTACTCCAACACATAGAAGAGCCCAAGCACCCATGTGAAACCATCAACATGGACTGGGTTACAGGACTTGTCCCAGGAGGCAAAGAAAACTATAATGCCTGTTTGATCATAGTTGATAGGTTCAGCAAGAGCATGAGGTGTCTACCATGCCATAAAGAAGACACAGCCATGGATACTGCTCTGTTGTTTTGGAATAACAGCATATCTACCTGTGGAGTCCCTAAGATCATCATTAGTGATAGGGACCCAAAATTCACATCTGAATTTTGGACTAACGTATATGACATGCTTGGTACCAAACTTGCCTTTTCCACAGCTTACCATCCACAAACAGATGGCCTAGCTGAAAGGATGATCCAAACAATGGAGGACATCCTCAGAAGATTCTGTGCCTATGGCATGGAATACAAGGACCATGAGGGATACACCCATGATTGGGTTACCCTCTTACCAGCAGTCCAACTGACTCATAATACAAGCCAGCACTCCACCACAGGTAAAACACCTGCACTGGTGGAGAAAGGTTGGAACCCCCTGTTGCCTGTGGATCACTTGAAGAAAAATCTCCTGACTATCCACCCCACAGCCAAAGACTTCCATGATATGTGGAAGAGGGCCTGTGCCACAGCTGCCAAATGCATAGCTGAGGCAAAAGAATACAATAAGCAGAGGTGGGACAAATCACATATGGAACCTGACTTCAAGGAAGGGGACCAAGTGCTAGTGTCTACACAGAACTTCAACAATCTCAAAGGACCTAAAAAGATGAGGGACGCATTTGTAGGACCTTTTACTATCATTAAGTTGATAGGAAAAAATGCAGTGGAAGTCAAACTCACTGAGGATTTCTCAAGGAAACATCCAGTCTTTCCAGTGAGTTTGGTCAAACCATACTTCCAGACAGAGGAGGATAAATTCCCCTCCAGGAGAAAGAAACCCACACCACAAGAGATAGTGGAAGTGGAGGACTCCCCTGGACCTGTGATTAAGATCATCAGGGCCAGGAAGATCAGACTCAATAGGAAGGATCAAAGACAATACCTAGTCAGATTCAAGAACCAGACAGCAGATAAAGACAAATGGTTGGAAGAGGATGCCATACCAGATGGGAACCTTCATTCAAGGAGATTCAGAGCCTCTAGGAGGACTGAACAGTCTCATCAATGATGAGCCTTTTTTAGAGGGAGGGTATTTCAGCCTGTGACTCAAAACCAGAGCACAAGCATGACAGCCAAAATACCATAAACCAATGGTATAGCCAAGATACCACCAAAGCATGGAGCTGAGCCAAATAAGCTCCAAAGGTATCAAACGAAAGAGGAAACTCAGCCCTTTCTGAAAATATAAGTCCCATCACCATAGGACAAGAAATAACAAAGTTATTCCTGCTCAAAGTTATTGCTGAGCATAAACCTTAATTTTCACCTCTCATCTAAAATCTAGAAGGAGAGGCTTAACCTAATCAAATGGGTATTCAAAATGAAGCTCCAAGCCAGGGCTATCCAATGGTACCAGCCAAACTGAGCTAGCACCAATATTACTAGAGTTATGGTCAATTTCAGGCCAAATAAGGGTGAACAAAACATTCACCTCTCATCTAACTTCTACAGTTTTAGTGTGGGATACCTGAAGTGGGGTCTTTTTAGAAAGAGCACAATCAGGGCTTTCTGATGGTGTCATCCACTTTCCCATATCTCAACTACTGCAGAGGTTATGGGGCAAACAAGCTCAATAAAGCTTTTTGCCTAAAACATGCAAATGTACAAAAATCTTGCACATGGGATAACCTTGCCATATTTAATGATACCCATACCAAATGAGGTACCATTGTGTAGGGAACGTACAGGGCCACAAACGGAACTAATTTTGAGGTTGATATATCAAGAATTGACAAAGCTATGGCTGTTTTAAGGTCAAAATCCCACCTGTTCTCATATACAGCCTTACCATGGGATAATATCCCATAATCATGAATATGAGGTGTCAAATAGACAAAGAAGCATGTTTTTACTTCAATACCTCATATGTCAGTCAATACTGGGGTGCCATACAGTTTCTGTACAGCATTCTACGCATCATACACGTCAGAATCAGGCTGTGAGGTCCCCAGATGAAAATTTTCACCCTGTATTGGTGAAAACCGCCCAGATGTGGCTTCAAAACCACATCTGAGCCCAATACAGGCTATACAGGCTGTTTTAAAACCACAATCCAGTACTAGAAAGTGAAAAAATCTTCACTTCCTCTACGTGGAAAGGTCTAGCACCCTTTCCACCCCATTTCAGGATAAAAAGGAGGCTTTTCACAGCCAGAATTGTCTCCTCATCCTGCTCTTGAATAACCTACGTAGTAAGCTTTCAAAAACAGTTTTACTCTTGATTAATAATCAGGTATACTCTTAAATTAAAGTATTGTAGTCTTTATTATTGTAACTCAACAGGTAAAGCTGCACCCAGGGCTTCTGACAGTGCTCACCACCACTATATCCATTATAGTAAAGCCCTTATATTTTATATTAAATCTATCTTTAACCTTTCTAAATCTTTTTTAAACTATTTTCCACGTGTCACAGTCATAGTTTTAGTTGTAAATAGCTTTATTACCACTTCAACATAGACTCATCCTGACATCTAATTAACGGCGTAATAATGATGTAATATGGTTTGATCATGATGTAATAATCACAAAACCTTAAAATTTTGATCAATTCCAGTGGATATGATCAGTACACGTCTACTAGAAGCGTGTTGGACTCTAGGAGGGAGGTATTTACTATAAATAGAGCTCTTTTTACTCTGTTTTCCACTCAGACGCATCAAAAACATTAAATCAATTCAACTAAAAAGGTGATATCTTTATTCTTTATATATAAAGCTTTTATATTATTAAAGAACAAGGATCATCTTATTTTAATCATTACTTTTGACGTGATTAAATGATTTATTTAATTGTTTTTGTTAAAAATCTCTCTAAAAACTCATTTCCATGCAAAAATCAAGAATATTTGGAATTTTCTCTATTTTTATTGTAAATACAATTTTGATAAGTTGTATTTACATTATTTGGTGTAAAATATCTCAAAGTTATTATATTAAGTATTAAAAGTAGGTTATTTTCTCTATATTACTCTTTTAATAATTCTTTAATTAATATAAATAGTATTTATATTAATTTATAGCTTTAATATTGGTAATATTATTGTTATTAATTGTTTTTTATTAATAAAAAACAATTTTTTACGCCTTTATTATTTGTTTGTAACAATAATAATGTGCCATTAAATATATTAATTATTTTATATTAATATATTTATTTTATTATCTTATATTTTATAATATAAATTATATTATCATATTTTATTGATAATATGCTTATTTTTACGCCATAATTATAATAATTATTTATTATTATAGTTATTTTTATCTTATTTATTTCATTTATAAGGACATTCATAGTACAATAAGTAAAATATTAGTAATTTTTACTTATTTTTTCATAGTCAAACCTTAAATTTGGGGCCCTGGCCGTGATATTTACTCTAAAAGACCTTTAAAAAGATTCTCATTGGGCTTATCCAATAATAACCTATACTTATAATCATAAAATTATATAATAATTTTATATTTATTGATTTTAAAAGCTATTGAGGCATTTGGAAAGCAATTGTACTGTCTTACACGTGGTTTTTCACATCCTTAGACTTTCAAAAACTTTCTTTGAGTGACTCTAGTGATTAAAAAAGATATTTTATAAATTAAAAATAATTTTATAAAAAGAATCATATTCATTTTTTCTATTCTTTAAAAATAAAAATATTTAAAGCCAATAAAAAAGTTATTTTATTCATTTTAATGTCATTTCTTTAATTATTTTCATTTTCTTTCTATAAAAAAAGATATAAAAGCAATTTTTACGTGGAAAATTGCCATATCTTACCAAAAATAACACTTTTATATAAAAGACTTAGATTTATTTGTCTTTTTTAGTGTTTGAAGATAACCCAACAGAGGAAAACCAAACCACTGTTGAAAGATTGGTGGAAGAAACTTGTCAAAGTTCTCCAACACCAATAATTACCAAAAAGAAAGAAAGCCAAGAAATTGGACTTTCCAGGACCCACCATTCAGGACTCTGAAGGTGATTACCTCATTTATAAATTGCCATAAGAAAATTCCTGTTCTGAAATCCTCTTATTTCTTATTTTTCTCATAATATGACTACCAGAAGAGGCTCCCAATACTCCATCCAATCAGATGGAGCTGGACTCAGAGGTAGAATTGATTCCTCAAAAGGGAAAAGGAAGGGAAATATCCCCAGTGGAACAGAATCCACACAAGGAAGTGCCTTATCCCAAAGGCAAGTCCCAGAAATGTGCATGATATCTGAACCTGAATTGGAACTAAGTATGAGTAACTCAAACAGGTACAAATCACATTCAGAGGGCTCAAATAGAAATTTACATGAGCCAATACAAACAGTACTACACAGTGTACCAGGACAAAGATTGGGAAATGCTGCCTCAAATACACCAAGGAGTGATGAACTCCTGGCACATCCTGAAAAAGTTATTCAAAGAGGAGGAAATAGTGAGATACTCCAATGGATTGAATCCACTATCATCCAAACCTCAAATCAAAAAGATCAAGGAGGATCATGCCAAAAAGAAGGAGTCAACCAAGAAAGAAGCCCCAGTAGCTTCTACCAGCAAGCCCCAAGTCAACCCACTTCCCCATGAAGGGAAGAAGAACAAGAAGAAGAATTGGAGAAAACCATATTCCCCAAGCTACAGGATCCCCAAAATCCAAAAAGATGCCATGGACAATGTCTTCAACATGGCCAGAACTTTGATGGAATTCAAAGACAAAGAGGAGCAAAGAATGAGACAACCCCATTTCCCAAAGAAATAACCTTGTCTGCCAATGTTGTAAATACTTTAACAGAGCTTAAAAATAGTATTTTACCTCTTAAAGACATTAAAAATAGTTTATTATCTTTCCAAGAAATCAATAATAGCTTATCATCTTTAACAAAAGTTGTTGTACAAAATAAAAAAAATGGATAACATAAAATTTATGATTGAAAATAATAAACCAAAAGTATTAATTGATAATACTCAGAAATTAATACAAGGACAACAAGAGTTGTACAAATACATAAGTGATATCAAAGAAAAAACTTTGACAATCAATTATGATGTGAGTATTGACAATCTTACCAAAACATTAAACAAATTAAGTATTTCTGTAGAAACATTTGAAGAAAAGATTTAATCACACCAAAAATTACTTTTGGACCATGTGGAAAAGAGTTATGAAGCAAGAATGCATCTGAAAGATGACATTCAAAGTGAAATAAGGCTTATTACTGAAAAAATGGATAAAATTAATGAGGCTAATTTAAATATGCCAAAGTTATCAACACCATTTTCTCACATAAGAAGCCCTGTTAAACCAAAAGAGGAATTAACAAATCCATTCATAACAGACTTGAGTCAACAAGACAATAACCAAGTCTTAATGAAGGAAGCACCTCAATTAAAAGAATGGCCAACATTCACAGGAGAAGGTGAATATGACCACATGTCATTTATTGAAACAATTGACATGCTACAAGAAGATTATGCCATAACAGATGAATTAATCACTGCAAGATTACATTAATTGTTTGAAAAATCTTCAAAAAGATGGTTTTATGGCATAAGGCAAACAAATGGCAAAAATACCTGGTCTTGGTGGAAACAAGAAATAATCACCAAGTGGGCTAATGATGCCTGGAGGTACAAAATAGAAGATGCGTTTGAAAATTCTTTCTTTGACCCAGACAAAGACAAACCTTTAGCTTGGTTCTTGAAACAAGCTGAAAGACTTAATTCATTGTACCCAGAAATGTCACAAAAAATGGTGCATATTAAAATACTCAAGAAATGTAGAGGAGAGCTAGAACATGCCCTAAGAAGCAGGTGTATAGAACCATGCTCCACAGAAGAGTATATTAATGCACTAGAAGACATAGTGACAAGAACAAAAATTGGCAGGACTTGGAAGAAATTGGACATTAAAAGCCCAAATAAACCATTTATCAAAAAAGATAAATCAAAAGAATCCTTCAAGCCCAATACATCCAACAATAATGAGCAAAGAAATTGCCATAAATGTGGAGATATTGGACACTTAGCCAATAATTGCCTTGGAAAGGCAAAGATTAATGAAATTGTGGAAACAGAAAGCCACAATGACAAAGAAGAGGAATCTGACTCTGAAAAAGAGACAGAAGAGTCACAAAGCTCTGAAAGTGATGAAATCAATATAATTAATCCACAAATTAGTAGTATTGACATAATTTATGAAGTACTGGATGTTAACTCAAACTTACCACAAGTTGGGACATCTGACACAAGCCTGACAAACATACAAGATGCCAAAATGTATAGGACCAAACCTGCAAGAGGAATGGGATATAAAGCTGGAAAATCAAGTATAAGTATTGTGATGGTTGATAACCAAGAAGGGAAAGTTAACTTAGATACAGGAGCATATTGCACCTGTGTTGGTAAAGGTTATTTAAAAACCATTGTCCCAGACTGGCAAGAAAAACTTATGCCAATACAAGGTGTCAAATTTAGTAGTGCAAGTGAGAGCATGAAGCCCCTTGGAATAATTGATTGAACACTAATTTTTCCTCATCCCTCACAATGTGTCAGAATCAAAGTAGAGTCTGTAGTAATGGACAACTGTACTAGTAATCACTTCATACTTTGGAATGACGACTTATCAATTTATGGTATAGATATTTTACCATAGGAGACAACAAAAGACAAAAGTTTGGCTTCTTAAATAACAAAAACCAAATCACAGTTATTAAGAATGAAGAAAAAATTCCAGAAAAGGAACTTTTTATATCTGAAAACCTTAAAGAGGCAGAATTCAATCAAGAATTAACAGAAAAAATGAAAGAAAAATCAATTGACCTCTCATTTAAGTATAAAAATGCCTTTGCAACTGACAAAGAGCCACTAGGCACCATAATTGGACATGAGGTGGATATAATTCTTAAGGTGGAAAAACCTTACCCACCTCTACTAAGGAGACCTGCTTACCCAGCTAGTCCAAGGGCTAGAGAAGCCTTAGAGGTACACATTGAAGAATTAATGGACCTTGGAGTATTAAAAAGGTAGGACATAATGAACAGGTAGAAGTCACTACACCTGTCATTATAGCTTGGCATAATGGAAAATCAAGGATGGTAGGAGACTTCAGAGCCCTGAACACCTATACCATTCCTGACAGGTATACAATACCCAGGATCCATGAGACATTGAAACAATTGTCACAAGCTAAGTTGATCACAGCCGTGGATGCCTTAAAAGGTTTTCATCAAAATGTCTTAACAGACAATCCCAAAAAACTACTGAGGATAATAGTCCACTGTGGAATTTTTGAATACTTAAGAATGCCATTTGGCATGAAAAATGCACCTTCCCATTATCAAAGAATGATGAATACCATATTTCCTGAAGAATTATCAGAAGGATGGTTAATTATCCATATTAATGATATCATAGTTTGCTCAGAAACTTGGGAAAATCACCTTACAAGACTAGAAAGGGTACTACAAAAAATAGTCCAAGTGAATATGAAAGTTTCCTTGAAAAAGTGTCATTTTGCATACAGTGAATTAAAAGCACTAGGACATGTTGTATCTGGACTTAGTCTAGGCATAGACAAGAATAAAGTAGCAGCAGTACTACTTAAGCCAATGCCTCAAACCAAAAAAGAAATGCAATCATTTCTAGGATTTGCTGGTTACTATAGACAGCATATAAAGGACTTTGCAAAAATTGCTAAATCCTTGTATAAGCTATGTGACCAACAAACATTCTATGAAATGACAGAAGAAAGATTCAAGGCATATGAAGAATTTAAAAATTCCTTAATAAATGCCCCATTTTTTCTAATGCCAGACTGGGAACTACCCTTCAAGCTGTACATTGATGCTTGTGGAGAAGGACTAGATGCTGCACTACACCAGACACAAATTATCAATGATAAACCAGTGGAAGGACCAATTTGTTTTATTTCAAGACAGATAAAGCCAACAGAAGCATGATATGGAGCAAGCCAAATGGAATGCCTCTGCTTAGTGTGGGCTTTAGAAAAATTAAATTACTATTTAGATGGAACAGTATTTGATGTGATTACAGACTGTAATGCTGTAAAATCTCTATTAAATATGAAAACTCCAAATAGACTTACGCTGAGATGGAAAATTGCTATCCAAGAATATAGAGGAAATATGACTATTGTTCATAAATCCGGAAATATTCATAAAAATGCAGATGGTCTTAGCAGATGGGCTCTAGCAAAAACCGCTGACAATCCAGCATGGGTACCATGGGCAGAGCACCACATAGAAGGAATATGTGTTACAGAAATTGGCACAGAATTCTTTAGCCAAGTTAAAGAAAGCTATAAGATAGACAAAAATTGCCATATCTTAAGCCAAATTCTAATGAAAGACTGCAAAGACCCATAACTTTCGTCAAAACTAGATGAAACATGGAAAAGGGCATATGATGAAGGAAGATTCCACCTCCTTGATGGAATCCTTTACCATAGGACAAAACACACATGTGCTATGGCCTTAACAGATAGAACCCTGATAGACACTATTTTACATGAGTGTCATGATAGTGTTGCAGCTGGACACCTTTCAGAAGACAGGACACTACAGAGGGTGAAAACCTGCTCTTGGTGGCCAAATTGGAAGAAAGATGTTATAGAATACTGCCAAACCTGTGACAGATGTCAAAAAGCCAGCAGAGCCACAGGAAAGAGATTTGGAATGATGATCCAAATCCAAGAGCCAAAATCTCCTTGAGAAATAGTTCATATGGATTGGGTAACAGCATTACCTCCAGGAGGAGACAGAAGCTATAATGCATGCCTAGTATTGGTTGACAGGTATAGAAAAACTCCCATGTTCCTACCATGTCATAAAGATGACACAGCTATGGACACAGCCATAATGATATGGAATAAAGTTATTAGCCATACAGGCTTATTCCAGAATATTATAAGTGACAGAGACCCAAAGTTCACTTCAGCATTATGGACAAATCTCCATAACTTTTTTGGGACAAAGTTATCATTCTTGACAGCTTGCCATCCTCAAACTGATGGTTTAGCAGAAAGAATGATACAGACCTTAGAAGACATGATCAGAAGATTCTGTGCTTATGGGCTAGAAGTTAAAGATTCTTATGGCTTTACCCATGATTGGTGTACACTAATACCAGCTCTTCAACTGGCATATAAAACATCAATCTATTCTTCTACTGGAAAAACACCAGAAATGCTAGAAAAAGGTTGGAATCCAAGACTTCCTTATGATACCCTCAAAAAGGACTTAGTGGATATACATCCAACAGCAAGCAGCTTTAAGATAATGCTTGACAAAGCAAGACACCATGCAAACAGATGTATGAAAGACTCTTTCAAATATGCAAAAGAAAGATGGGATAAAAGTCATAAGCCACCTGATTTCAAAATAGGAGACTTGGTCCTAGTATCAACCCTTGATTTCAATAACATAAAGGGCCCAAAGAAATTAAAAGATTCCTTTGCAGGACCATTTATGATAAAAGCACTTCATGGACCCAATGCTGTGCAATTGGAACTCACAGGTGAACTAATGAACAAACACCCAGCTTTCCCTGTAAGTCTGATAAAACCTTACAGTTCAAGTGACAAGGAGTTATTTCCACTAAGAAATAAACCCCCACTTGAAATTCCCCCCTTGGAAGAAGGAGAGGAAAAGAAAATAGTAAAAGTCCTTAAAGAAAGAAGGACAAGACACAAAAAAGAAAGGGAATAACTTTTAAGGTATAGAAAATTAACTCAAGAAGATGAATGGCTACTTGAGAAAGATACAACAAATGCTGACAAACTACTAAGAAGGTTCAGACATGAAAGAAAGCCTGAAAAATAGAAAATTTAAGCGTTATTGAGCTTCAAGACTAAAAAAGTCTATTGAAGAGGTAGGACAGTGGATGATACCCTAATTACACATATCAGATTTTGGTACAATCTATTTTGGTGGTAGGGAATGTGAACCTTTGAGATATGACCTCATACCCAAAAAGGTTACAAGAAATATTTAACATAATTATACATTAAAAATAAGTACCTTAAAACTACAAAAATACCATAAATTGGTATAAAACTTGGTGTAACCTAAACACCAATGAATAAACATGTGAAATAAGTTATACCATTGGATTTCCCATGGTAAAATACACATATACCATTTTTATGGCATATCTGTAAAGTCAATATTTAATAAGTTACAAGTAATAATACCTTAGAAAAACACAAATCCTTATTTATTTCAAAAAACCAATAAAACAACATGTGAAATAACTGGTACCATTGGATTTTCCATAAAAGCCCACACATAAAACAATTAATAAGCTAAGCTTCAGAATCAATACTTAAGGAATTAACCTGAATGTATGCACTTTTTTGGTCAACGCATATATTCAAGGAATTTAGCTAATATCTCTTTAATTATGCATGATAGAGTGATGAACCAAAAATAAAGTCATCACGTAATTACTGTAGTAATACAGAAATGAAGTTTATTTCACAAGCCATAAACAAGGTTAAAATCTGTAAGGAATTATTGATTAAAATCAACAGAGCTGTTGACCACTTTGTTGTGAAAGTGGTCCAAACTTAAAAAAAGTAGACAGTTGGATTCTACTAGTTTATTTGTGAAGAATGGTGTATGTCCTATTTTAATATTCAAGGTATAACCCCTTGAAATCATAGTTTGAAGTTTAAAATATTAAATTTTGACAGAAAAGATGAGTTACAAGAAAAATCATCAAAAATAGAGTTTTGATGATGTAATGAAATTCTCTTGGCAGAATAATACGGTTATGCCAAGCTATTATACTTCACTCTCAGAATTGCTGTAGCATGTAAATCTTAAAAGCTATTAAGGATCAAATTTTGAGCTTAATTTCATCATTTATGATCACTCACTGTAACCTTAAATTAAGTTTAACAGTCATATGAGTGATAGGATTGGTGAATACTATTAGTTTATGATTAAAACTAATAAAATTCACGAATTTTGGGGTTCTGCCAAGCCTTTGACGTCATCAAACTTAGAGTTATAGTGATAACTCTAAATAATGGTGTTATAATGATGTAATATGGTTTGATCATGATGTAATCATCACCAAACCTTAAAGTATTGATCAATTCCAGTGGATATGATCAGTACACGTTTACTAGAAGCCTGTTGGACTCTAGGAGGGAGGTATTTACTATAAATAGAGCGCTTTTTACTCTGTTTTCCCCTCAGACGCATCAAAAACATTAAATCATTAAATAAAAAGGTAATTTCTTTATTCTTTATATATGAAACTTTTATATTATTAAAGACCAAAGATCATCTTATTATAATCATTTATTTCATTGTTTTTGTTAAAAATCTCTCTAAAAACTCATTTCCACGTAAAAATCAAGAATATTTGGAATTTTCTCCATTGTTATTGTAAATACAATTTGGATAAGTTGTATTTACATTGATTGGCGTAAAATATCTCAAAATTATTATATCAAGTATTAAAAGTAGGTTATTTTCTCTTATTATAGTAATTTTCTCTATATTATTCTTTTAATAATTCTTTAATTAATATATATAGTATTTATATTAATTTATAACTTTAATATTGGTAATCTTATTGTTTTTCATTGTTTTTTATTAATAAAAAACAATTTTTTACGCTTTTATTATTTTTTTGTAACAATAATAAAGTGCCATTAAATATATTAACTATTTTATATTAATATATTTATTTTATTTTATTATATTTTATAATATAAATTATATTATCATATTTTATTGATAATATACTTATTTTTACGCCATAATTATAATAATTCTTTATTATTATAATTATTTTTATCTTATTTATTTCATTTATAAGGACATTAATAGTACAATAAGTAAAATATTAGTAATTTTTACTTATTGTTTCATAGTCAAACCTTAAAAATATGAAGATATTAAGAAAGTGTGGAGGAGAACTGGAACATGCTATCAAAAGCAGATGTGTAGGACCCTGTTCAACAGAGGACTACATTAATACAATGGAAGATATCATTACCAGAACAAGAATTGGTAAAACTTGGACTAGAATCCCTATGGAATCCAAGATGACCCCAAAGATTCCCAGAGAGGATAAAAGACCAGAAAGACCTGTCTTGAAGTGTCATAAATGTGGAAGTACTTCACATTTAGCAAACACTTGCACCAAAAAGACAAAAATCAATGAAGTTTAAGTCATCGAAGAAATTCAGTGTACTGAAGAGAAAGAGAAGTCTGATCAAGACTCTGCAGTCTCTGAAGATACACCAGTGGAGGACTATCCCATTGAAAACATCACAGCTTTCTTTGAGGTCACAGAAGTCCATACCCACTTACCACAGTACAGTGAAGATTGCTGAAACCTGATCAATATCCAAGATGCCAGAATGTGTAAAACAAAACCTGCTAGAGGAAAGGGTTACACTGCTGGAGAATCCTGTATCACATCAGTTTTGATGAGTGATATTGAAGCCAGAGTAAATTTGGATACAGCGGCATTTTGCACTTGTGTGGGCAAAGATTATCTCCAAATTATACTTCCTGAATTGAAAAACCATTTATTACCAATAGAAGGTGTGCAATTTAGTAGTGCCAGTAGCAATATGTACCCCTTGGGTATATTAGACAATAATCTTGTATTTCCACACCCAGCAGGAAGTGTAAGAATGAAAACTGAGACTGTGGTAATGGATAATTGCACATCTCAGCACATCATTCTTGGAAATGATTACTTGAATATCTATGGTATTGACATAAATAACAATAAAGACAGATATTTCACAATTGGGGATAACAAAAGACAAAAATTTGCTTTTTCCAATATGCAAAAACAAATATCTGTAGTATCTTCTGTCAAGGATACTTACAAAGATAAATTTGTGTCTAATCAACTTGTGAAAGCACAAATTAATCCATCATTGTCACCAAAGATGAAGAATTAACTTATCAATGTGTTATACACATACAATAATGCATTTGCCTCTGATAATGAACCATTAGGTGCTATAAGGGGACATGAAGTTGATATTACTCTTAATATTGACAGGCCATATCCTGCAGTACTTAAAAGACTAGCTTATCCAGCCAGTCCCAGAGCTAGAGAAGCCTTGGAAAAACATATCCAAGAGTTAATCCAACTTGGTGTACTAAGAAAAGTAGGCCATAATGAGGAAGTTGAAGTGACAACACCTGTTATTATTGCATGGCATAATGATAAATCAAGAATGGTTGGAGATTTCAGAGAATTGAATACCTACACAGTTCCAGATAGGTATCCAATCTATAGAATTCAAGAAACCTTGACTCAATTGTCTAAAGCCAAGTATATAACATCAATGGATGCATTGAAAGGTTTCCATCAGAATGTTTTGACGCCTAAAGCTAAGAAATTACTTAGAATTATCACTCACTGTGGTATTTATGAGTATCTTAGAATGCCATTTGGCATTAAAAATGCTCCATCCCATTATCAAAGAATGATGAACACAATCTTTCCCACAGAATTTTTTGAAGGATGGCTTATCAGTTATATTGATGATATTATCATATGTTCTGATTCATGGTCTTTGCACCTTGCAAGACTTGCAAGAGTCCTTCACAAAGTTTCAGAAGTGAACATGAAAATTTCACTTAAGAAATGCAATTTTGGGTTTGAAGAACTCAAAGCATTAGGACATATTGTTTCTGGTTTAATCTTGGGTATTGACAAAAACAAAGTAGCAGCAGTGTTACTTAAGCCAATACCCCAGAATAAAAAAGAAATGATGTCTTTTCTTGGGTTTGCCAGCTATTATAGGCAGCAGTTAAAAGACTTTGCAATTCTAGCCAAGTCACTTTATAGAATCTGTGATCAACAGACTGGCTTTGAGATGACACAAGAGAGAATTAAAGCTTATGAGAAGATAAGGACAGCTCTTACAGAAGAACCTTTACTCATCATTCCTGACTGAAATATTCCTTTTAAATTGTGCATTGATGCATGTGGAGATGGATTAGGGGCAGCCCTACATCAAGTCCAAATTATTGATGACAAGCCTACAGAAGGACCAGTTTGTTACATCTCAAGGCAAATCAAACCAACAGAAGCCAGATATGGTGCAAGCCAAATGGAGTGCTTATGTTTGGTATGGGCACTTGATAAATTACACTGTTATCTTGATGACAGTGCTTTTGAAGTGATAACTGACTGTAATGCAGTAAAATCACTTCTTAACATGAAATCTCCCAACAGACACATGTTGAGATGGCAAGCAGCCATTCAGGAATATAGCGGAAACATGACTATAGTCCACAAAGCAGGAAAAATTCACAAGAATGCTGATGGACTTAGCAGGTGGGCATTAGCCAACCCTCCTGATAACCCAGCTTATGTACCCTTGGAAGCTGAACCACAGATTCCAATTGAAGGGATTAATATAACTGATATTGGGACTGAATTCTTTGAAGAGGTCAGAGAATCTTATAAGCAAGACAAGAATTTCCATATCTTGACTTCTTTGTTGGATGAAGACTGCAAAGATACATCTTTGGTCAATGCACTAGATGAAGTTTGGAGAAATTCCTATTCTGAATGGAGATTTCACTTTTTTGATGGGATTATTTGCCACAGAACCAAACATTCTTGTGTAATGACATTATGCAGCAGATTGCTTATCAATACAATTCTTCATGAATGCCATGATAGCATCTACTCTGGACACCTGTCAGAGGACAGAACACTTGAAAAAGTAAAGAACTGTGCATGGTGGCCATCTTGGAGAAAAGAAACCATTGAATATTGCTATACCTTTGACAGATGCCAAAAATCAAACAGGAGTACGGGCAAGAAATTTGGACTTATGATCCATATTCAAGAACCAAAATCCCCATGGGAAGTTGTTCACATGGATTGGGTCACAGCACTTCCTCCAAGTGGTGACAAAGGCTATAATGCTTGTTTAGTCATTGTAGACAGTTATAGCAATACTCTCATATTCTTACCATGTCATAAAGATGACACTGCTATGGACATAGCTCTTCTCCTATGGAGTAGAGTTATTTCTCATACAGGATTATTTAAGAATATCATAAGTGACAGAGATCCCAAGTTCAAATCTGCACTTTGGACCAATCTTCATAGATTGTTCGGGACTAAGTTATCATTCTCTACAGCATATCACCCTCAGACAGATGGGCTAGCAGAGAGGATGATTCAAACTTTAGAAGACATTATCAGGAGATTTTGTGCTTATGGATTAGAATTCAAAGACTCAGATGGCTTTACCCATGACTGGTGCACTCTGATACCTGCATTAGAATTGGCATACAAGACATCAGTCTATTCTTCCACAGGACAAACTCCTGCTATGTTAGAAAAAGGATGGAATCCAAGACTCTCAGCAGACACAATGAGGAAAGACTTTATTGACATTCATCCTACGGCTTCCAGCTTCAAGATAATGCTTGATAAAGTAAAACATCATGCAAACAAAGTATGGATGATGCTTTTGATTATGCAAAACAGAAGTGGGACAAGCGTCATAAAGTACCAGACTTCAAAGTAGGGGACTTAGTTCTAGTCTCAACCTTGAATTTTAATAATATCAAAGGCCCAAAGAAACTTAAAGATCCCTATGTAGGACCTTTTGTTATTGTTGCCTTACATGGAACCAATGCAGTTCAAGTGGAATTGAGTGGTGAATTGGAAAATAAACACCCCACTTTTCCAGTCATCTTGATAAAACCTTATCAACCAGATGATAAAGAATTGTTTCCTCTAAGGAACCCAACTCTTTTAACTGTACCACCAGTGGAACAGAATGAAGACAAAAATATAAAGAAAGTCATTAAAGAAAGGAGACTTAGGGGTAAAAATCAGAGAGAATATCTTGTCAGATATAGAAATCCAGTACATGAAAATGAATGGCTGGCAGAATCAGATATACCTGACTCAGATAAACTCTTGAGAAGATTTAGACATGAAAGAAGGCCAAACTCCTGAATATGTCTATAAATGTGCTTTAAATTACTTGATCTGAGTAATGTAAAGAGGTTGGACAGTGGACATTAACCCCCCTTTTGGGGCTTTTTATTATTTCTAGCATTGATAAAATTGTAGTACAATTTTATTTTTTGGTGGGAGGGAACGTGAGCCTTGAGGTATATTTTACATACCCAAATAGGCCACAATTATCTTAAAAAGAAATTTTTAATTATGCATAACTCATAAGTCATGCATATATCCAAAATTCATCATTTTGATTTCAGAAAAGATGAATAACTTTTTATTGAGTAAGTAAATCCATGGATTTAAGGCCAGATTTGGATTCTACATTAAAATTCACCTAGGGTAGCTCCATTGAGTGAATAAGCTCAAATTAACTCTTTGAGGTGGTAATATGGAAAATACTTCAATACCACATAAAAGATCCGTGAAAATGTTTGTTTTTCTTAATTTCATGCCAAAATAATGGGAATGTGAGAAATCCCATGTTACATATACACTAAGAATAGTGTTATACATGTTTTGAGCACTTAATATCATGGTATTCCTACATGGACCTTTGGTACACCCATAGTGGATATCTCACTTTAAGCTTAAATTACTATTTTGACATAAAAAATAAGCAAGGGGGACAAAAGACATCAAAGAGAGCCAGCGTACCCAACTTCTGAGGCCTCAGAGGCGTGGACAGCTCCAAACCTTGGATCCATAGCTTATCTTGGCCTAATTGGTAAGCTAGAGCCTTTTGGGAACTTGGTTACCATGTCACAACTACTGTAAATCTTAAGAAAATAGAAAATAACCTGCTATTTTGATGTGCCAAGGAGGTAAAGAGCTACTTAGACTCCTGTAACCACCTAAATTCTTAATGACTTTCCATGGATAAGCCCCAAAAGAGTAATCAAAACCCTTTTTGGACTTGTATCCATTGATTTACCTCATAGAAACCAGTGAAACACTGATATTTGAAATTCTATGTAGAAATGAGGTAAAAACTTCAAAAATTCATTAAAAATACAATTCTTAATGAATCTTTCTGAAACGTTCAGGACTAATGAAGAACTGTATTATCTATGGTACAACCAAAAATAATTACAATTTTACTAGTAAAACTAAAAGCTTTACTTACAGTCCATGTTTGACCATTCTACGTGAAACACTGAATCTTCAAAAACTCAAAGTAATTACATCCTGTGGTGAAATTGGCAATAACATTGATAACTTTGAGAAATCAATGATTATTTTGGAATAAAAGAATATTTACAGATGTTACTCCTTCTATTCTTAACCATATTGGGGTTGGTAGTCACATAAAAGCATCAATTAAGTAATTATGATAATCTTACGTGACAACAGATGATGCAATCAATAATCCAAAAAGGTTTATTGTTTTCTCACTTACTGGTTTTTCAGTTTGCTCCATGGCACGCCTCTGTGAGCTGTTGTTGACTTAAAAGAGGCCTCCTATTGCTGTTTTTTCCACACCATCATCATCTTATTATCATTTTAAACCATTATTACCAACAAGTAAGTATTGGTTACAGCTATTTTTAAGTGTTTCAAATCTTTCAGAATCAACCAGAAAGACGTGAAATCATAGAATCCAACTAGATATTGTTGTAATACTGTTTTAAATCCATTTTGATCCTTAAATCCACAATTCTACGTCAAATCTCTCTACTTTATCTTTCAATAAGCTCTTTGGAATATTAGCAAGTGATTTTTTTTTTAATTCTTAAAGTTTTTCTCTAAAATTAGTTTTCTTCAATAATTATCATTATAATTATTCTTGCAAAAGACAATTATATATTAGAATAATTTTATTATTTTAATAAAAGAAGTTTTTATTATTAAAATCTTCTTGTAATTGATTCTTGTAGACAATTACTTGCTCACTGTTAAAATCACTAGTAGTGTTTAACACGTGAAAGAAATAATTTTTAAATTATTTAATTGTGGTTATAATAATATTTTATTATTATATTTCATAAGAACAGACATAGTACTGTTGATTAATAGCAATATTATCATCAGTTTCATAGTCACATCTTACAGGGAATGACACCATACAATTTTTATTATTATTACCATTCATCCCAAGTGTACCGGAATAGGATAGCTAGTAACAATTTTCAAACTCATGAATCACTTTCCAAAATTAAATTACAAACTATTTGATACAAATCTAATCTAAAATGGGTCAATCATGGTTGTAAGTTTACCTGACGTGGGTACAGTCAATGTGACCTCTTCATTTGACCCAAAACCCCCCTTCTCCACCAAGGCATCACCAAATTCTTATACAAAGAATCATGGAAATTCAAATCTAAGAGGTAAAGTGGAGTTAAAATACTCTGATGAGAAGAAACTCTTCTTCAGTAAATTAAATATATACTTATTAGTATGTAGCCACACTGGCTCTACTAGATTCTTACCCTCTGAAAGTCTTTTGGAAATTTTGATGAGTGATAATGTCCCTTTCACTGAGCTTGTTCTCCAGTCATCTGAGCATACCATCAAACCACAAACCCCCCACACAGAGTGCAGCTAAAATACCATAGCAGATTTGATTTATTCTTAGATTCTTGTGACATGCCAAAAGATCTTTTATGGCCTCATTTTTTCAAACTTATGAGTTTTCATTTAATGCCATAGACTTTGACCTTCATATTTGCATGTACCATGTTGTACACAATAATCAGGTGGATAACTGTATCCATGAGTTCCTCAAATTTTCTGTGATATATGTTGATATCTCATTGTCAGCCCCCCCACCTTCAATGGTAAGTTGTGTTTCACATGGCTTCAATCTACTCAAGAAGGAGGAAATGTATCTAATTTCTTCAAATTCAAGTCCAGGAGGATCATTGGGATTTTTTGATGGTGCCCTATATGGTTTGGATGCAATCACCTTGTATGAAACCAACCTAATAGATTCAAACATGAAATTTTCCCAAAAATATTTAATTAGATTAGAGGGTTAAAGAAGGCTCTGAACCATTTTAAACAAGGAATGCTCAGATTATGGGAGATTATCTGGAGTTTTTACTGATTCCTTCATCAATTTCAGATTCTAAATGCTTTTACTAAGAAATTCTTTGGTTTCTGTTGCCTTAAAAAAATCTAAACCTATATATTTGAATTTATATCACATGAGTCAACAGCCAAATCATCATGTATCATTCTCAAAGATAAAACTCACCTTAAAGCTCAAGCTCTGAAAACCAGACTGACATTTTGAGCTTTTGGTGACTGATAGCCTTAATAACAACATGCAGGAACCTATCCACATCATTGTTTGGTAACTATTCCAATCCATTTTTGTAAATACTATTGATATTATCAAGCCCTCTTTTCCATGATTCTTGGGTAATATTGAAATTATAAGTCAAAATGTCTCCAAACTCTTCAATAAGGGATAAAAAATTCCTTAATCATTGGTGGAGGTTGTCAGTTTAGGCTCAGGTTGAGGAATTATATCACTCATATTTTGACCCATTGTATCAGGCTTGAGCGTCTCACGTTCTTGGGATGTTTGAATATTTTGAGGAGAGGCAGGAGGGGTTTAATTGAGTGCCATGGGCTTTCAGTTTGAGGACCTTCATTGATGTAAGGGTTTTCTATAAAACTCTTGATAATAGTAGCAATATCAAGAGTACTATGACTGTCTTCAGTAGAAAAATATAATATAATAAAATATTATAACCACAAATTTAAATATAATTATTAAAAATAATTATCTAAAAAAAATAAATTGGATTATTACTATATAAAATAATAATAGAAATATAATAATTATAATAAATTATAATTATTCTATTATTGTTATAGTCACTGACAATTATAAAAATAACAAGTTTAAAGCTCTTAATGAGAAAATTACATGTGGACAATATAAATATTTACCCACTTATAAATAATATATAAATATTATTTATAAAAGAATTATAACACACACTGTGCAGAAATGATTCTTATAGAAAAATTCTGTATAAAAAAACTAATAATAGATAAAAAAGATATAGAATTTTAGAGAAAACTTACTTATAATATGAATTTAATACAACAAGTCAAATACAACAGTTATTATATTAGATAACTATTATAAGTTAAAAACTCATCAAGAATAAATATTTCAAATGATAAAACAACTCTTTATAATAAAAATTATGATTAAAGAGTTTTTGAGAGGAATTTGTGGATTTTAAAAGATATTTCAAAGACAATAATTTTAGAAAATAAAATATATCATATGTAATTACAACAATAATCTAATTTCTATGATTCCAATTCTTTAATTTAAGATTTATAAAGAATAAAATACTTAATAAATATTTTAAAAATAAGATTTTATATATAATAAACCTTTACCTGTTTAAATGTCTAATATGATTGGATTGATAATTGATGATGGACAAAAACAGTGATTAAAAGACTCTTTTTATGTCTAAAGAGCAGCTCTAATGATTCATAATAGATAGAGAGGGCGTGCTCAGGTAAAACCTGAATGACCATGCTTAACAATAAGGTTCTTAACTTAAAGTAACTTATTTTTAATTCCAATTTAAAGTTACCAGAGTTATTCCTAACTCCGAGTAACTTTAATCCTCATTTAAGTTAATTATTTTAAGTTTTAATATAAAATAAGTTTATTTATATTAAATTTCATCACATGAACAACTTGAAAATAGAGCTTCAAGCAGAATCCTCTTAAACTCAATTTTCAATTATCTTTAATAGAAATCTTAATTTTCTTTCAATATAATTAAAAGAGTAAATTTCCAGGCTAATTACCCAGGAAATCTGTTCATAAAGTATACTTAAAATTTAATTGATATATAGATAATTATAAATTGTAAGCTGCACAAAACCTTCAAGCAAATCCATGAAGATCTGGATATTAAATGAATTTTTGAATTTATTGTTATTTTTCCACATAAAATAGCAATACACACTTAACCTTAGCGTTTGATAAGGTTTTGATGCTTGTAAATTTAAAGTTTTAAGCTTAGTTATTGCTATTTTTCCATGCAAAATAGCACTACGCACTAAAACTTAACTTTTGATAAGGTTTTGATGCTTGTAAATTCAAAGTTTTAAGCTTATTTAAGCTTTGACAGGGGTCAAAACTTTAATTTCAACCCTGCATATTGGGATTTACCCTTTGGCAGCTTGAAATTCCTGTCCAAATTGGGATATAACCAGTTTAAACTTTAAGGTTGGATAAAAGTCTAATCTTAAAGCTTCAATAAGGTTTACAATCCTCCAATACAGGTGTACAACCTTAATTGAATCCTTGCAAATCCAAAAATTTGGGTATCCTGGCTCTATTTGGTATTTTTCCTTTGTCCCACCTTTTTGCATGGATTTTGCCCTTTTATTTATTAAAAGCCATACTATGGCCTTAAACACTTTTAAATTGAGCTCACACAGGATTTACATTCTGTATGGCAAATCCTGAGCCAATTAAGTCAATATACACAACACCTCAATTTCAACTAAAATTTTGGTAATTTTGCATAAACCTTATTTAAGCTTAAATTTAACAATTTCAAAAAAAATGTTAAAAAAGCTATATTAGTACTGTGAGATTCATAAATTTTCCAATAACATAAGAAATAATCTTTTTGGGTATAACACTGTATGGGTGTACCCTAGGTCATGTTTGGTGTAGAATCCAAAAATGACATAATATTTATAGCTTTGTTTATCCCAAAAAGGTTATACTTATTTTTTGTTATTTTTTATTTTAAATTCAATTGAAAATTCTGTTGAAGACTAAATCAGCTGTATATAAGATCATTTGTGGCCTTATGGGTATGTTATGCATACCTCACAGGCTCACAATTGACTTCAGTATTGATAATATCATCACCTTGATCAAGAGAATCTTTTGTGGTTTCAAAGTTACAGCATTTTGTGTTGTTTTTTTGGTGAAATTTGTATTTGTTCTTTTTCCTAAATTTTGTCCTGGAGCTCCAATCACCACTTGAGAGTCTACTGTAGGCAGATGTTTTTATCAATTTGGTATGCAATTACTAATGGAATTATGGTTCAAATCCATCCTGAGGTGTCAGACTGGGACTCAAAACCAGAGCACAAGCATGACAGCCAAATACCATAAACAAATGGTAAAGCCAAGATACCACCAAAACATGAAGCTGAGCCAAATTAACTCAAAAGGTATCAAACAAAAGAGGAGACTCACCTTTTTTCCAAATATACAAGTCCCATCATCATAGAACAAATAATAACAAAGTTATTCCTGCTCAAAGTTGCTGCTGACCATAAACCTTAATTTTCACCTCTAATATGAAATACACAGTAAGAGACTTAACCTCATAAACTTGGTATTAACAATGAAGCTCAAAGTCAGGGCTATCAATGGTACAAGCCAAACTGAGCTAGCACCAGTATTACCAAGGTTATGGCCAAATTCAGGCCGAATAAGGGTGAACAAAACATTCACCTCTCATCTAACTTCTACAGTTTTAGTGTGAGATACCTAAAGTGGGGTCTTTCTGGAAAGTGCACAATCAGGGATATCTGATGGTGCCATTCATTTGCCCATGTCCCATCTAGAACAAAATCTATAAGTCAAACAATCCCAATACAGCTTTTTGCCCAAAACACACATATGTACAAATGTCTTGTACATAGCATACCTTTGCCATATTTAATAATAACCATATCAAATGAGGTACCATTGTGTAGAGCACGTACAGGGCTACACACTGAACCAATTTGAGGTTGATATCTCAAAAACCAAAAAAGCTATAGCTGTTTTAAGGTCAAGATCCCATTGTTTGGCCAATACAGCCTTACCATGGAATAATATCCCATAACTATTATTATGAGGTGTAAAACAGACAAAGAAGCTTGTTTTTACTTCAATACCTCATAGGTAATTCAATACTGGGGTCTCATACAGGTTCTGTACAGCCTTCTATGCATCATACACATCAGAATCAGGCTATTTGGTCCCCAGATGAAATGTTTCACCCTGTATTGATGAAAGCTGCCCAGATGTGGTTTTCAAACCAAATCTGAGCCCAATACAGGCTATACAGGTCTTTTTCAAATCACAAGCCTTTCCTTGACAGTGAAAAACTTCATTTACTCTACATGGAAAGGTCTGGCAGCCTTTTCACCCCATTTCAGGATAAAAGGAGACCTTTTCACTGCCAGAAAAGGAATCCCCATCCTTCTATTAAATTCCTATGTAGTACAGCTGTCGAAAACAGTCATACGCTTGGAAAATATCCAGTTTATACTTTAGACTTAAGTATTGTAGCTCTTATTATAGTAATACAACTGGTAAGGCAGCACCCAGGGCTTTCAGCAGCGCTCACCACCACTATATTATTTTAGTAAAGCCCTTGGTATTTTAATTCAACCATTTATTATTATAAATCAAACTCTTTTTAAAACTATTTTCACCATTTCCCGGTCATAGTTAAAGATGTAAATACTTTTATATATCTTCATTATAGACTCAGCCTGCCATTTTGGGGGCCTGGCCTTGTTTTTGTTAACTTTTTGGACCTCATAAGTGAGTGTTTTCTCTTACTTTCCCTAATTCTGTAAAATCCTTTTATCTATTTAGGTGTGATGGTTTTTAAAAATATATATAACATATATCTTATATATATATTTACAGTGGTATATGTCATATACCACCATCATTTGTCTTCTTTAATCAAATTGTGGAATGGTGGATTCTAATTTAATCACCACAAAAAACTTTTATTTTTGGCATTTTTTACATATAAAAATACTTTAATACATTGATAAAGTCCTTTTTTAATTAAAATAAGGACACCTCCTACTCTAAAACCAACAGTTGAGGCGTGGTTGGGTGTGTTGTTAATTCAATTACCCTCTTACATACCACTTTGACCATACCATACTTGCTAATTACAAGTTATTCTGTGAAATACTGGCTTACAAACAGTGTACCAGGTATCTGTTAGCTGCATTTCTGACATGAAATTGTTAATTCAATTACACTGTCATTATACAAGCCCAGAGGCCATTCATAGACATGCAAACAGCATTTTAAGAAGTCTTAACTGACATTAAGCCCTCTTTTCCTGTTTGATTCAGTGGAAGAAAACTACATACCACTTAAGACCCAGTCACAGGCCAACACACCAGTGAAAACCGCAGAACCAGAGGGGAGCAAGGGCAAAGGAAAGAGGCACACTGAAGGCGTGATTACAGCAAAGAGGTGGACAACCATTACCACTAAGAGGAATAGAAAGCTACAAAACCCTTCTTCAATACAAGGTAAACCAACCTTAACCACTTTTACAGGGAAGATTACCATAATTAACCCAGTTGTAACCTCTAAAGGTAAATTTCCAAAATCAGCAGACAGAAAATGTGTACAAGGCACAGTCAAAGGTAAATATCCTAAAAAAAGAAAGTTTTTGACTGCTTGCAAACACCGATATATCACCTGTACACCTCAGAAACCTTGGCTTCCAAAGAAACCAGCCAGAGGACATAGAAGGCTTGTCCCAAACCAGAAGACCTGGAAGAGGACACCTTGGACACAGTGGTGGATGGAAAGATACTGAGGGAAATCATAACCAACCTGCCATTCACTTTCCAATTCAACAGGAACCTCAAACCAGATGACTGGAAAGATATGGATCAAGTTCTTCAGCTCCACCAACTCCTCAAAGATTTATTTCAATGGAGCATGGACAACAAGAGGATCAACCTGGAATCCCACTGGGCAGAACTTTGAGCAAGTTGCTAGAAGATTTTTCTCAAAGAGATAGACTTCAAAGACCTTATAGTAATCACCAAAGGTTGGAATTCCACCAGGCCGTTCAGACTCCTGGAGGTGAGGGCAAACAGGATAAGGGAGAATCAAGCCACTATCCAAGCTATAGAAGAACAGCTGACCCATACAGGGCATAATCAGATTCTTTCAGGCTCACAAGGAGCAGGAAAAATCCGCTTTCCAGTGGCTTCACACAATTCAGAAACCAACATATCAGTGGCAAAAAGTAACCATTCTTCACAATCCCAGGAGGTTTCCAGGGGAAGACAAGCATACAAGGGCAAAAACAAGACCACCTTCAGCCAGAGGAAGGGACAGTCAGACCCAATGATCCAGAAGCTGTTGCATTTTGTGAAAGAAGTGCACAGAAATGGGTAGCAAAACCTCACAAAGAAAGTCCCACAAGCCTGCAACAACTTTGAAAATATATGAGGCAATTCACTTGAACTGTGAGAATTTCCAAAGAAATAATTAAAAAAGTGATTAATTATCCAATCTCTTTGTGAGTTTCTGATTTATTTCAATGTATAGTTTTTTTTGTTTATTTTAATATTTATTAATTTCTTTGACCTATTTTTATCAGGTACCTGGGTCAGAAGACTTGCCAAAGCTTATATTTAAATACCCCTTCAAGCCCATCAATGTCCAGGGTCATGGAAACTGTGGCTACAGAAAAGTATACCATTAAATTTACAATACTCAATATCAATGGGCTAATGTCAGAGGTGACTTGGCTGAAGAAATTCAAAAAACCCAAGACCTTTATGCAGCCATGAACACTTTGATTGCCTCAGTATCCTTTTATTTGGACAGAATTGAGTGGTATGAAGATGTTTTCCAGGCTCCAAAGAGAAAGTGGATGTCCATGCCTGATATGGGGGATCCACTTGCAAATAAGTATCAAAGACCAGTTTTATTTTATTCCAAAGTCCAATACTTCTCTGTTTTCCATTATTTCTGTCCTCCAAATGTCAATCCACCCATTTTCATCTGTTTCTTGGATAGCATTTCTCATTTTGTTCCATTTGATATAATCATTTTTGCAGTTTACCCTGTACCCCCATTACTGTGAATTGGAAATTTCATGCCCAACCACAAGACCTGGGGTGGGAAGATAAATTTAGGAAAAACAGGATGTTATATTTTTACAATCTTCCTCCCCCAGAAAAAACAAACTATTTTGGAGGTTAATTCAGATCAATTTTTTTGTATATACAGCTTGTGACAATTATCCCACTCCTCAGCCCTATTCATTGCTTAAATCCCACCTTGGTCTTTTTTATCAAACATGGGGAACTTTTGTACTTAAAAATAGTCATATTAAAAACATGAAAAAAAATCTTGGAAAGAAACACATCTTTTTGGGCCTTCACTTGTTCCACCAGAACAAGTTCCTAAAATTATGCGATTCTGGTTTTTGATTTCCAAGATTGAACCCTTCATGTAAAATAAAATGAAGGAAATTCATAATTGGGAAATTTTTCAATGATTCTTTTTCAAAAAATAGGCCATTTTTCTAAATTGGCCAAATTTGGACAAATTTGGGGATCTTCACATCCCATGGACAAATTATGGCAACAAAACCTCAAAAGTAAGTGTGGGGATATTTTTTAAAAAAGGCCACTTATATGTGTTTAACAACACCCTATATTTTTGGCCATTCCTTAATGTTACAGAAAATTAAGAAATGTGTAAAAAATTGATATTTAATAAAAACAACAATTTCAATAACAACAATATTAATAATATTAAGGTTATGTATTAATATAAGAATTATTAAAAATAATAATGAAGAGAAAGTAATATTATAATAAGAGAATATAAACTACTTTCCACACTTAAGATAATAGTTTTGATAAATTTCATGCCTAAGAATATAAATACAACTTCTTTAAATTGTATATCAAATAAAAAATAGAGAGAATTACAAATTTGACTATTTTTATATGCATTTAGAGATATTTAAGAGAATTTAACAGAAAAATATTTATTTGATGGAGTCAAAGTGGATCTTTGGTCGTGAATAATACAAGAGTTTTATATCTAAAGAATAAATAAATTACCTTTTATTTTAATGTTTTAGTGTTTTTGATGCATCTAAGGGGGAAAAAGAGAAAGAAGATGTCTTTTTATAGTAAATATCCTTCCTTCTAGTGACCAGATACATTCTAGTAGACCTTTTACGGATGGTATACACTGGAATTGATTAGTTCTTGAAGGTTTGGTGATGATTACATCATTATTGAACCTTTTTATCCCATTATTATGCCTTTTTTAGAGTTAGCATTATAGATTTAAATTGATTACCTCATAAACTTTGAAAATTATTTATGTTTTCAATTTCAGTAGTTTTAATTATAAAATACTATTATACACCAGCTGTATCTCTTATTAAACTGTTGAACTGGAAATAATACTAGAGTTAATGGTTATTTTTGAGACTAAAATTTGATCTTTGATAACATTTAGGTTCTTCATGCTACAGAAATTCAGAGAGTGAATTGAAATAGCTTTAAATTTCCTCAATAAAATTACAAGAGGATTTAATTACATAATTAAAACCCTATTTTTGATTATTTTTCTTGTAACTCTACTTTTCTGTCAAAATTTCCTATTTAATACTTCAAAACATAACTTAATGGGGTTGTACCTTGAATATCATGATAAAAGCTACTTAATTCTTCAAATATGAGCTGGTAGAATCTGAATATCTCTTTTTTTAAGCTTGGACCACTTTCAATATAAAGTGGTCAACAGTTATTACTATTTTGTACAATATCTTCTTATACATATTGAAATTGTCTATAGCTTGATAAATAAAGCTTATATCTTTATTATTTAATATATTTTGTGGTAACTTTAAATTTTAATCAAATATTTATTTTGTGTAATTAATAATATATGACCTAAAAACCATGAATATATGTACTGATCACAAAAGTGCATATATCCAGGTTATCTCAGTAAGTATCGATTTTAAAGATATGAAATAAAGATTTCATGGATTTAGTTTTTGATGGGGAGTACAGTAGTTTCATTTATCTTAAATTTTTATTCATTGAAATCTGAGGTAATCAAGAATTTATGCCTTTTTATGGAATTTTCACTTATTTCAAGATTATGATTTCAATTCTTATCATTAAAATAAGCTTTATGATGCGGATTAGTGACATTTTTGGACATGTGTCAACATCTCAATGGCTCACATTTATTAAGTAATGTATAGTATATAAATTATTCCAAGCTTCTTTGAAAAATGTATTTCCATTTTCAATTTGAGGTAGTTCAATCCATATCTAGATGGGGTGAGTATGGTAAAGATGGTATTATAGAATTTTTTTTTGGAATGAAAGAGAATATAAAATAAGTCCATTAACTGATATAATTAAGATCTTGATTTGGTTTATCAAAAAAAAAAAACTTAAGATAAATCAAAATTTGAAAAATATTTGAGCTCTTTCTTGGAGGTATGATAAGCCAATTAAAAATACATTAAATCAGGAATCTGAAAAAAATCCATCATTATTTATTTTCATCTTTTTCCATTCTATAAAAATGAATATTTTTAGAAAAATAAGATCATAATAATATTGAATTTTAACACATTTATGGTTATCATTTTAAATTGATTCAGAGGACAAACCAGGTTTAAAGGAGTATGAACCTATAAATTTTAAGATAATTAGTAATTATTAAGAGAAATACATATAATTATTGAATAAATTAAGAATTAAAAGAATGAAAACCTGGAAAAAACCAATAAAGCTAATTATTCCACTTAACAGATTTTGATTGCTTTTGATTTCTTGATTATTTTTGGATAATATTGTTAATATAGCTATAAGTTCCTTTAAAACATTTCATGTTGTACTAGGATCATAAAATGCTATTATTTGATTAAATAAAACAGGTAAGGATGGAGTATGGGTTTCTTAAATGAAGAAATAAGGGTGTTAAAGAGTGTTCATTTTGTGAAGTGCTAACCAAGTTAAATTCTCATATTTATTATCAATTTAAATTCTTGAAAGCTTCTTATACCATCTTTTGGAAGGTCCAAGGTTTTAGGTGAGTTGTTTCTTATCATGAATATGATATATTTGGGATTAAGTAAAAGTTAGTTTATTATCTGAATTATTATTATTATATTGATGATGTTTTTATATTTGGTTTATTCATAACAATTAAATCAGAAGAAGGGTTAGTATCATAATCAACTTTCAAATCATTCTGATTATTTACTAAATTTGGTTTAGTACTAGCCATTACACCATTAAAATTATTTTGAAGATAAGATTGCAAGAATAGAGGTTTTTGAAATTTTAAAGTGGATGGAAGCTTCATGGATTAGAATTAATTTCCAATAAGAAAAACTTTATAAAAATTCTACTACTAAAAAATCATTACAAAAGATAAAATAAAATGAAAGAATAATAAGGTTAGTAAATTTCAGAAATATTATATAATATCATTATTTCTAATATAAAAAGAATAATATTGAATTACAAAAAAACCTTAGTAATAATTAAATGAAATGATATCATGAATATTATTTTATCAAAATAAATAAATAAAATGAGTCATTGGTAAATGAATAAAGTATATATAAATAATTTTTTTAATAATAAATTCAAGATTTCTCTAAAAAACCCTTAAAAATGAAAATAAATTCAGAAATAGGGATTAGATCAGGTGGGAATCAGTGGGGACATTGAAAAAAATCCAAAATTTAATTTAAAATTGATTTTGGATTGTTTTAGAGGGTATCATATAAACTGATCAAGATTGATTTTTGATTGCAATTGTAGTGGATGTGAGAAGCAATTAAAAAATGATTTAGAATGATTGTGGGGATGGTGATGAGATTATGATAGAGGTGATTTATAAAATATAATTATAAGCATGATTATTATTATTTTGAAGATGATGGTGAGGATGATGGTGATTCTTATGGATGTTTCAAAAATTACATTTTTTTGATAAAAACCATTTTCAAAAAAAGAGTGAGAATGAAAAAGAAAAGGATGTGAATTACTTGTTGACCACAGAAAAAAAAGAAGGAAGATAAAGATTTAATAAATGATTGAATATATTTCAAATTTAAAAAACCATGAGTGCCAGTGCCTAACAAGGTGATGAAAATTGAGCAAAATGTTGGTTCTGTGTTAATATTGAAGAAGAAATCAAAAAATATACCAATTTGATTTGACTTTTGAAATATTTATAGAACAAATTTCTGATTTGAAAGAGTTTCAGATTTAAAAATGAAATTGATTGAAAATTGATTCAAATTAGAAATTGAAGGTAAAAAGTTGAAATTTAAAGCTCAGTGAAGAAGCTAAAAATAATCAAATTTAAATTTTCAAAAAAAATGGTTGTATTTAAAACTATACAAAACCTTGAATCCAACAAGCCCCAAAATAATGACCAAATAATACTTCATTAAATTGAAAATGAGGCCTGAAAAAAATAAAAAAGAGGAATGAAACATCAAAACTGATTTGAAAGAAGGATTAACCAGGATATCAAAATTAAAATTTTAACTTAAAAGCCCAATTAATAAAATACTTATTTGGTATTGTGGGACTCTTTTTAGTGTGAGATTGGATAAGGAGGTCCTTGAGGGGAAAATAACAGGTAACCAGTTTTGAATTTTTGGAAAACTCTTGTAGCCAAGGGTTTCAATGTTATTTCAGCTTCCCCTCTGAATATACTAAAAAACCTCCCTATAGAGTCTAAAAATCAAATTTTAAGACTTTGGCTTTTACAAATAGAGAAGAATTTTCAGAAGTTTCTATCAGACCTAATGAATAATAAGTCTAATGCTGATAGGAAATAATAGCTCTAAAACAAAAAAATTGAAATATAATTTTGTAGGTGGATCTCTTCAATTTGGGTACCCCTAAAGACTAGTACAGTTTTATTTCTTTCAAGATAATGAAATGATAATCGGGTAAATAATTAGTAGATATAATAGTAGTAAGTGGTGATTTAAGATACTTATCCTATTTGAAAGTAAGCTCCAATGGATAATAGCTTATTCTAAGAATATTTAATAATAGTAATTATATATGATAATTTGTTTGATGATTAAATAGCTGAAATTAATAATAGTATTGATAATATGATAGCTATACTATTGAGGATAATGATAGTGATAGAAAAGAGGTAATTGAGGATATGATACTAATGATCTAGCTATAGATGATAACACCAATATAAGCCAAAGAAATACAGGTGAAAATTGATAAATATGCTACTACTTCTGATAGTAATAATGAATGATAATTGGGATAATAATAAATAATAATACTATGAAAGTTTCCTACTGATGATAGAATTGGAATATAATTTTTTTGAGCTTTTTTTCAAGCATAGTTATTTGAATAATGGATGGATCTATAGTATAGGAAGACCTACTGTTAACTACAGCTAATTATAAACCACTATTAGTATAATATAATATAAATAATAATTATGTCTAGATTAAGCTACTAGTAAGGGATGAATAATTCCTCTTCTTCTTGGTATATAATTCTGTTCATGGGGGAAAAGGCCTTCTAAGGTTGACTCCTGATTTTCCATATTCATTCAATTCAGTTTCTGAGGGTAGTGAATCTGATGAAGTTATTGATTTGGAGAGTGAGTCCTCAGAATCTTAAGATGAATCCACTTCCATAATTTGAGAGGGTGCAATTGACTTTGATCTTGATGTTGTTGTGCTTTTCACTTTTGATGGGTGTCTTCTTCTTTTCTTGGATTGACTTCCAATTATTTCAAATCTTGAGGGATCTCTTTTACTTTTATTTTTGGCTCCTTGAGGTATTCAATGTATATTTTTTCATTCTAATGGGTATTCATAATATTGGCCATCCTCTTGACTTTTGGGAATTTGATCAAATGGGAATTTTCCAGTCAAAAAATCTTGAGAATTATGAATAATTGGAGTTACTTCTGCCATTGGTCTTTGAAAAGAATCTACCCTGATATCTTTAAAAACTCTTTTCACTTCTTTCTTTCTTTCTTTCTTTCTTTCCCAACACTTTCATCATCACCTTATCAGCCAGTCTGAGAATAATATGACAGCAAAAATTAGTTCATATTATAAAAAGCTAAGAAAATAAAGTTCAAAAATTCCTCACAGGTAAATTCAAATGCCACTGATGATGGAAGTCTGATATCTGGAGCCTTTGGCACTTATCAAATGCCTTTTGGGCCTTGTGTTTGCAACATATTCTTTAATGATTGTTTTATTTTTTGGTTCATTTTTTATTGGGAGGAAATTTGGTTTTGAAATTCTCAAAGGCTATTAGAATGGCCTAATGAGACACCTTTCCATTGAGAGCACAGATGTGTGGCTGAAAGTTCTTTACATGGATAATCATTTCTTTTGATATTTTGTTGATTATTTTATTAAATTATTTCTTGAAATCCATGTGAAGGGCCCTAACAGCCTCCAAGAGAGTACCAGTGTACTTTTGGGGCCAAATTTTAACCATGGCATGGGCACCTTCAGCTCTTGAGGTGGAGCCAACACCCAGGTGGAAATGGTAGCTGTTCTAGGCTGGCACATAATACTCCTTTAAAGGAAGCCATTTTTTTTCAAAATATTGCAAGACTTCAGAATGTTTGACTTGCTTTTGAAGATTCTTCCAGCTTTCTTTGAAAGACTTTTCAGGGGATGAATAAATAACCTGAGAAATGAATCCCAATGTCATTAATAACAACAATAATAAGAATAAAAGTGAAAATGAAAGTTCTATCACTTGATTCCAAAGGCCCATAAAATTTTCAAAATCAGTTCTGTGACCAATTTTCTTCATGAAATGGGAATATACATATTTACTTATTTCCCAAATGCATAACATGACTTTTGAGTCAGGGAGGGCTTCTTAAGAGAATTTTTCAAGTCCAAATTCCTATCAATAACAATTACTGGAGGGGGAAATATGAGGTTTCAGTTTCATTATTCATCAAGAACAAAGCCCCAGAAAAGGTCTTATTGGTTTAGCTTTATCCAAAAATATGAAAAGGGGAATTTTGTACTTATTGTTTTTATAAGTACAATCCATAATAATGAAATGAGAGAATCTATGGAGGAGTTTTATGGCAAGGGGGTGAGTGAAAAACAAGGATTTAATGTGTCCCTCAGAATCCCTTGCAGAGGACCACACAGAATTTTCTTCTTTGAGGGTGTCAATAGGAAAATCAATGGGTCTTCTTCCTTGCAGTTTGTCTTTCTTGATTTTCTTGACTTGATTGTAAATTTCTTGAAATATTATAGGCCTTTCAGACTCCCTCTAGCTGCATAATTGGGCCTGAATTTTCCTTAGAATGAGCAGTGATTCAGACATTTGAGAAATTTGGAATGCTCCTTTCTCATTGAATTTTCTGAAAGAAGTATGTGCCATGATATTTTCAGTGGCATCATGGCTGTGTTCAGGATTTTTAACTCTAAGAGTCCAAGTGGTACTCTTGGAATATTTTTTGACATAAATGCTAAATGGAAAATCAAGCTTTCTTAAAATGACTGTTTTGAAGGAGTTTTGGTGGGGATTTGGGGTCCTATGCCTGTCACAACCTATTTCAATCTTGTTGTGGGTCATATTAGACCTCAAGGTGCACACAGCATACTCCTGTGCCCTTGCAACATTATACACATGCTTCCAAAGAAGCTCAAGGGTCTGAAATTCACCTTCATTGGGGGTTTGAAGCAATATTTAGCAGAAAAGATGTATAGATTTAAAAACAAATGGGGAATTTTGGGATTTGGAATGGGGAAAGAGCCTGTAAGTATTTGGAAAATAAGTAATAAAAAGTGTACAAAGTCACATAAAGTGGGAAAAGGTGAAATGAAGAGGTTTTAGTCTAAGAATAAAAAAAGAGGGAAGGTAAGTGAAGTTAATGTTAGAGGCTTTGAAGCAGGTTTTTTTGGAGGAAAATGAAGTCTTTGGGGGGAAAAAATTGTGGAAAGCTTTGAAAAAAAAATTGAATTCTGTTTTTAAAAAAAATTGGGGGGATAATGGGATTTTTTGGGTGCTTGGTCTTGTTTTGGGGGGACGTGCAAAAAAAACTGAAAAAATTGGGTTAGGGGGGTTTTGTGGGTAAAACCCATCTTGGTGAGTTTTGGGAGGTTTTGGACCAATACAGGTTTTTATATTTTCATTTGAAATGAGCCTAGGGAACCCCTTATGTGTCTTTAACAATTTATGGCAAAACATGTATGCTTATAGTAAAAAACTGAAGGGCTTACATGGGTTTTCCAACACCCTAAATATATTTTATTATCATTATTCAATAATATAATCAATTTCAAACCATAATTATAAGCTATTTTTAATCTTATTATTCACTAAATTAGAAAATTCAGAGTACAATAAGTAAAATAATAGTAATTTTTCCTTATTTTTTCATAGTCAAACCTCAAATTAGGGGGCCTGGCCATGATATTTACTTAAAAAACCTTTAAAAATATTCAAATTGGGCTTATCCAATAATAAATTATATTTATAATCATAAAATGATATAATAATTTCATATTTATTTATTTCAAAAGCTATTGAGGTGTTTGGAAAGTAATTCTATTGTCTTACAAGTGGTTTTTCATATCCTTAGACTTGCAAGAACTTTCTTTTAGTGACTCTGATAATTGAAAATACAAATTTATACCATAATTTAATCAAAAAAGAATCACATTATATTTTTTATTATTATTCATAAATTAAAAAATTAAAAATAAAAAAATATTATATTATAAACTAAATAAAAAACAGTTTTATTTTTTCTTTATTTCTCTTCTAAAAAAATAAAAAGCAAATTTTTACATTGAATTTCCATATCTTACCATAAATAACACTTTTATAAGAAGACTTATATTCATTTGTCTTTTTTTTGGTATTTGAAGACAACCCAACAGGTGACAATCAAAGCACTTTTGAAATATTTGTGGAATAAACTTTTCAAAGTTCTCCAACACCATTTATTAATAAGAAAATAAAATCTAATAAATTAGTTTTTACAGAACCCACTATTCAGGACTCAGAAGGTGAGCACGTTTCTTTAAATTCGATAAAAAGAATAAAATATTTCTGAAATCTTTTTCTTTATCATTTCTTTTCCCTTATTACTACTAGAAGAGTATCCCAAAACTTCATCAAATAAGATGGAGGTGTAGTCAGAGGTATAAATGATCCCACAAAAGGGAAAAGAAGGGGCAAATCCACACAAAGAAGTGCCATATCCCAAAGGCAAGTCCCAGTTTTTTTGATAATTGCTGAGCCAAAATTGAAACTAAGTATGAGCAATTCCAACGGAGACAAATCGCATTCAGAGTTCTCATATAGACATCTTAATGGGGAAGTCCCAACAGTATTACATGGTTTTCAAGGACAAATATTTGGAAAGGTTGCCACAAATCCACCAATTAGTGATGAACTCCTGGAACATCCCCAAACGTTTCTCCAAAGAGAATAGTAAAATACTCCAATGGATGGAATCCGCTATCATCCAAACCTCAAATTAAAAAGGTAAAGGATTGGCACAACAGAAACAGGGAGGCAAGCAAGGAAGAATCCCCAGTAGCTTCTACCAGAAAGCCACAAGCCAACCAACCTCCCCATGAGGGGAAGAAGAAAAAGAAAAAGAATTTGAGGAAACTATATTCCCTCAGTTATAGGATGTCAGTGACAATTTCTTCAATATGGCCAGAACGTTTATGGAATTCAAAGACAAGGGGGAGAAAATGATGAGACAGCCACATTTCCCAAAGAAATAACCTTGTCTCCTTATTTTTTGAATACTTAAACAGAAATTACAAATGGTATATTACCTCTAAAAGAAATTAGAGATAGTTTATTATCATTGAAAGAAATAAACAGTATTATTTTATCTTCAAGCCAAATTGTTGTACAAGACACAAAAGAAATATAAAATATCAAATTTATGGTTTAAAGTAATAAACCCAAAATTTTAATTGAAAATACTGGGAAATGAATACAAGGGAATCAAGAGTTGTAGAAATATATAGAATATATCAAAGAAAATAACTTTACAATCAATTATGAAAAGAGTATTGATGACTTGAATGAAAAATTGAACAAATTAACCATTTCTGTTTAAAAATTTGAAGAAAACACTTCATCACATCAAAAACTACTTCTTTACCATGTATAAAAGAGTTATAAAGAAATTATGAATATCAGATATGATATGAAAATTGAAATAAGACTTATTAAAGAGAAAATGGACAAAATAAATGAGGCTAACTTGAATATTCCAAAGGTATTAACCCCATTTTCCACATAAGAATTCCTGTCAAACCAAAAGAGGAAATGAAACATCCCTTCATAGGATACTTGATCCATCAAGACAGCAATCAACTCTTAATTAAAGGAGAACCTCAACTTAAAGAATGGTTGACATTCACAGGTGAAGGTTAATATTACCATATGTCATTCAGTAAGACAATTGGCATTTTGCAAGAAGATTATTCCATACCAGATGAATTAACAACTGAAAGCTTACATTAATTATTTGAAAATTATCCAAAAATATTGTATTATTGCACAAGACAAACAAATGGCCAAAATACCTGGTCTTGGTGGAAAAATGAAATAATCACCAAGTGGTCAAATAATGCCTGGAGGTATAAGATAGAAAATTCATTTGAAAACTCATTCTTTGACACAAAGAAAGAAAAACCTTCAAATTGGTTCTTAAAAAAATCTGAAATATTATATGTATTATATACATAATTTTCCCAAACAATGGTTGATATGAAAATCCTCAAAAAGTGTGGAGGAGAACTGGAACATGCCCTGAGGAGCATATGCATAGAACCGTGTTCCACTGAATAATACATCAATTCACAAGAGGAAATTGTGACAAGAACCAAAATTGGACTTAAAAAGCCCACATAAGCCATTTATTAAGAAGGAAAACCTAATAACACCAATGATAAAGTAAAATTCCATAAATGTTGTGTTATTGGGAACTTAGCCAATAATTGTGTTAAAAAAGCTAAGATAAATGAAATTGTGTAAAAAGAAGACCACAACACTAAAAAGGAAGAATCTTATTATGAAAAATATACTGAGGAATCAGTGACCTCTGAAATTGATTAAATAAATATAATTAATGCCCATATTAACAATATTGATTTAATCTATGAAGTGCTATATGTGAAATCAAATTTGCCATAAATTGGCACATCTGATAAATGCCTTAAAAACTTACAGGATTCAAAATTTCATAGAATCAAACCTTCAAAATGAATTAGTTATGATCCTGAAATATCAATTATAAGCATTGTTATGTTAAATAGTCAAGAGGAAAGAGAAAATATGGACACAGGAGCATACTACACATGTTCTGGAAAGCATTATCTAATACCATTTTTACCATATTTTCAAAATCAATTTATACCAATACAAGGAGTCCAGCTTAGTAGTGCAAGTGAAAGCATGAACCCCCTTGGAATAATTGACTTAACATTTCTTTTCCCACACCCATCTCAAATTAAAATGATTAAAGTGGTGTTTGTATCAATGGAAAATTGTACTAGTAACCATTTGATACTTGGAAATGATTACTTATCAATTCATGGAATAGATATCTCTAACCCAAAAGATAGATATTCAACAATAGTAGATAATAAAAGATCAAAATTTGGCTTCTTTATTAATAAGAGGAAAATTACTTTCATTAAAAATGAGGAAAAAACCCCAGAGAAACACTTATTCCTAAGTGAACACCTAAAAGAGGCAGAATTCGGCAGTGAATTAACAGAAAAAATGGAAGAAAAACTGATTTACCTCTCATATTAATACAAAAGTGACTTTTCAACTGACAAAGAACCACTAGGTGCAATAATTGGACATGAGGTTGAAATTATTCTCAATTAAGATAAACCTTATCCACCCCTGTTAAGAATACCAGCTTATCCATCCCACCCAAGAGCTAGACAAGCCTTAGAGGTACAAATTAAAAAATAATGGACCTAGGCATTCAAAATAAAGTAGGACACAATGAAAAGCTAGAAGTAACTATACCATTTATTATAGCCTGGCATAATGGTAAATCAAGGATGGTAGGGAACCTTAAAGCTTTAAATACCCATACTATCACTGACAGATATCCAATACCTGGGATCTATGAGACACTAACACAACTTTCACAGGCTAAGCTCATTACAGCCATGAATTCCCCCAAGGGTTTCACAAAAATGTCTTAACAGATAATTCCAGAAAACTACTGAGGATAATTGTAAGATGTGACTATGAAACTGATGATAATATTACTATTAATCAACAGTACTATGTCTGTTCTTATTAAATATAATAATAAAATATTATTATAACCACAATTAAATAATTAAAAATTATTTCTTTCACGTGTTAAGCACTACTAGTGATTTTAACAGTGAGCAAGTAATTGTCTACAAGAATCAATTACAAGAAGAATTTAATAATAAAAACTTCTTTATTAAAATAATAAAATTATTTTAATATATAATTATCTTTTGCAAGAATAATTATAAAGATAATTCTTGAAGAAAACTATTACTAGAGAAAAACTTTAAGAATTAAAGATAAATGACTCACTAATACTCCAAAGAACTTATTGATAATAAAAGTAGAGAAATTTGACGTGGAATTGTGGATTTAAGGGATCAAAAGGATTTATAACAGTATTACAACAATATATAGTTGGATTCTATGATTTCACGTCTTTCTGATTGATTCTGAAAGAATTAAAACACTTAAGAATAGTTGAACTAATACTTACTTGTTGGTAATAAAGATTAATAAATTGATAAGATGATGATACGGAAAAAACAGCAAGAAGAGGCTTCTTTTAAGTCAATAACAGCTCACAGAGGCGTGCCATGGAGCAAACTGAAAAACCAGTGAGTGAGAAAACAATAAACCTTTTTGGATTATTGATTGCATCATCTGTTGTCATGTAAGATTATCATAATTACTTAATTGATGCTTTTACGTGACTACCAACCCCAATATGGTTAAGGATAAAAGGAGTAACACTTGTAAATCTTCTTTTATTCTAAAATAATCATTGATTTCTCAAAGTTATCAATGTTATTGCCAATTTCATCACAGGTTGTAATTACTGTGAATTTTTGAAGATTCAGTGTTTCACGTAGAATATCCAAAAATGGACTGTAAGTAAAACTTTTAATTTTACTAGTAAAACCGTAATTCTTTTTGGTTGTACCATAGATAATACAGTTCTCCTTTAGTCCTGAAAGTTTCAGAAAGATTCATTAAGAATTGTATTTTTAATGAATTTTTGAAGGTTTTACCTCATTTCTACGTAGAATTGCAAATAGCAGTGTTTTGCTGGTTGCTATGAGGTAAATCAATGAATATGGGTCCCAAAAGGGTTTTAATTACTCTTTTGGGGTTTATCCATGGAAAGTCATTAGTAATTGACATGGTTACAGGAGTGTAAGTAGCTCATTACCTCCTTGGCACGTCAAAATAGCAGGTTATTTGCTATTTTCTGATGTTTTACAGTAGTTGTAACTTGGTAACCAAGTTCCCAAAGAGTTTTAGTTTACCAATTGGGCCAAGATGAGCCATGGATCCATGCTCTGGAGCTATCCACGCCTCTGAGGCCTCAGAAGTTGGGTACCCTGGCTCTCTTTGATGTCTTTTGTCCCCCTTGCCTATTTTTTACGTCAAAATAGTAATTTAAGCTTAAAGTGAGATATCCACTATGGGTGTACCAAAAGTCCATGTAAGAATACCATGATATTAAGTGCTCAAAACATGCATAACACTATTCTTAGTGTATATGTAACATGGGATTTCTCACTTTCCCATTATTTTGGCTAAAAATCAAGAAAAACAAAAATTTTCACGGATCTTTTATGTGGTATTAATGATGTGGTATTGAAGTATTTTCCATTTTACCACCTCAAATACTTAAATTGAGCTTATTCACTCTATGGAGCTACCCTAGGTGAATTTTTGTGTAGAATCCAAATCTGGTCTTAAATCCATGGATTTACTTACTCAATAAAAAGTTATTCATCTTTTCTGAAATTGAAAATGATGAATTTTGGATATATGCATGACTTATGAGTTGTGCATAATTCAAAATCTCTTTTTAAGATAATTGTGGCCTATTTGGGTATGTAAAATATACCTCAAGGCTCACATTCCCTCCCACCAAAAAATAAAATTGTACTACAATTTTATTAGTGATAAAAAGAATAAGGCCCCAAAAGGGGGTTAATGTCCACTGTCCAACCTCTTCACATTACTCAGATCAAGTAATTTAAAGCACATTTATAGACATATTCAGGCTTGTGGCCTTCTTTCATGTCTAAATCTTCTTAAGAGTTTATCTGAGTCAGGTATTTCTGATTCTGCCATCCATTCATCTTCATGTACTGGATTTCTATATCTGACAAGATATTCTCTTTGATTTTTACCCCTAAGTCTCCTTTCTTTAATGACTTTCTTTATCTTTCTGTCTTCATTCTGTTCCACAGGGGGCACAGTTAAAGGAGTTGGGTTCCTTAAAGGAAACAATTCTTTGTCAGCTGGTTGATAAGGTTTTATCAGGCTGACTGGAAATGTGGGGTGTTTATTTTCCAATTCACCACTCAATTCCACTTGAACTGCATTGGTTCCATGTAAGGCAACAATAACAAAAGGTCCTACATAAGAATCTTTAAGTTTCTTTGGGCCTTTGATATTATCAAAATTCAAGGTTGAAACTAGAACTAAGTCCCCTACTTTGAAGTCTGGTACTTTATGACTCTTGTCCCACTTCTGTTTTGCATAATCAAAAGCATCATCCATACTTTGTTTTGCATGGTGTTTTACTTTATCAAGCATTAATTTGAAGCTGGAAGCTGTAGGATGAATGTCAATCAAGTCTTTCCTCAGTGTGTCTGCTGGGAGTCTTGGATTCCATCCTTTTTCTAACATAGCAGGAGTTTGTCCTGTGGAAGAATGGACTGATGTCTTGTATGCCAATTCTAATGCAGGTATCAGAGTGCACCAGTCATGGGTAAAGCCATCTGAGTCTTTAAATTCTAATCCATAAGCACAAAATCTCCTGATCATGTCTTCTAAAGTTTGAATCATCCTCTCTGCTAGCCCATCTGTTTGAGGGTGGTATGCTGTAGAGAATGATAACTTAGTCCCAAACAATCTATGAAGATTGGTCCAAAGTGCAGATGTGAACTTGGGGTCTCTGTCACTTATGATATTCTTAAATAACCCTGTATGAGAAATAACTCTACTCCATAAAAGAAGAGCTGTATCCATAGCAGTGTCATCTTTATGACATGGTAAGAATATGGGAGTTTTGCTATATCTGTCTACAATGACTAAACAAGCATTATAACTTTTGTCACCACTTGGAGGAAGTGCTGTGACCCAATCCATGTGAACAACTTCCCAAGGGGATTTTGGTTCTTGAATATGGATCATTAATCCAAATTTCTTGCCTGTACTCCTGTTTGCTTTTTGGCATCTATCACAGGTATGGCAATATTCAATGGTTTCTTTTCTCCAAGATGGCCACCATGCACAGTTCTTCACCTTTTCAAGTGTTCTGTCTTCTGATAGGTGTCCAGAGTAAATGCTATCATGGCATTCATGAAGAATGGTATTGATGAGCAATCTACTACACAATGTCATCACACAAGAATGTTTTGTTCTATGGTAAATAATCCCATCAAACAAGTGAAATCTTCCTTCAGAATAGGAATTTTTCCAAACTTCATCTAGTGTATTAACCAAAGATGTGTCTTTGCAGTCTTTATCCAATAAAGAAGTCAAGATATGGCAATTCTTGTCTTGTTTATAAGACTCTCTGACCTCTTCAAAGAATTCAGTCCCAATATCAGTTATGTTAATCCCTTCAATTGGAATCTGTGGTTCAGCTTCCAAAGGTACATAAGCTGGGTTATCAGGAGTGTTGGCTAAAGCCCATCTACTAAGTCCATCAGCATTTTTGTGAATGTTTCCTGCTTTATGAACTATAGTCATGTTTCCTCTATATTCTTGAATGGCTATTTGCCATCTCAACATATGTCTGTTGGGAGTTTTCATGTTAAGAAGTGATTTCACGGCATTACAGTCAGTTATCACTTCAAAAACACTGCCATCAAGGTAATAGTGTAATTTCTCAAGTGCCCATACCAAACATAAGCACTCCATTTGGCTTGCACCATATCTGGCTTCTGTTGGTTTGATTTGTCTTGAGATATAACAAACTGGTCCTTCTGTAGGTTTGTCATCAATAATTTGGACTTGGTGTAGGGCTGCCCCTAATCCATCCCCACATGCATCAATGTACAATTTAAAAGGAATATTCCAGTCAGGCATGAGGAGTAAAGGTGCTTCTGTAAGGGCTTTCTTTATCTTCTCATAAGCTTTAATTCTTTCCTGTGTCATTTCAAATACAGTCTGTTGATCACAGATTCTATAAAGTGACTTGGCTAGAATTGCAAAATCTTTCAAGTGTTGCCTATAGTAACTAGCAAATCCAAGAAAAGACATCATTTCTTTTTTATTCTGGGGTATTGGCTTAAGTAACACTGCTGCTACTTTATTCTTGTCAATACCCAAGCTCAAACCAGAAACAACATGTCCTAATGCTTTGAGTTCTTCAAAACCAAAATTGCATTTCTTAAGTGAAATTTTCATGTTCACTTCTGCAACTTTATGAAGTACTCTTGCAAGTCTTTCAAGGTGCAAAGACCATGAGTCAGAACATATAATAATATCATCAATATAAATGATAAGCCATCCTTCAGACAATTCTGTGGGGAAGATGGTATTCATCATTCTTTGATAATGAGATGGAGCATTTTTAATGCCAAATGGCATTCTAAGATACTCATAAATACCACAGTGAGTGATAATTCTAAGTAATTTCCTAGCTTTAGGCGTCAAAACATTTTGATGGAAGCCTTTTAATGCATCCATTGATGTTATATACTTGGCTTTAGACAATTGAGTCAAGGTTTCTTGGATCCTAGGGATTGGATACCTATCTGGAACTGTGTAGGTATTCAAAGCTCTAAAATCTCCAACCATTCTTGACTTATCATTATGCCATGCAATAATAACAGGTGTTGTCACTTCAACTTCCTCATTATGGCCTACTTTCCTTAGCACACCAAGTTGGATCAACTCTTGGATATGTTTTTCCAAGGCCTCTCTAGCTCTGGGACTGGCTGGATAAGCTGGTCTTCTAAGTACTGGAGGATATGGTCTATCAATATTAAGAGTAATATCAATTTCATGTCCCCTTATAGCGCCTAATGGTTCATTATCAGATGCAAATGCATTATTGTATGTATATAATACATCAATAAGTTCATTCCTCATCTTTGGTGACAATGATGGATTAATTTGTGCTTCAACAAGTTGTTTAGACACAAATTCATCTTTGTAAGTATCTTTGACAGAAGATACTACAGATATCTGTTTTGGCATATTGGAGAAAGCAAATTTTTGCCTTTTGTTATCTCCAATTGTGAAATATCTGTCTTTATGGTTATTTATATCAATACCATAAATATTCAAGTAATCATTTCCAAGAATGATATGCTGAGATGTACAATTATCCATTACTACAATCTCAGTTTTCATTCTTACACTTCCTGCTGGATGTGGGAATACAATATTAGTATCCAATATGCCCAAGGGGTACATATTGTTACTGGCACTACTGAACTGTACACCTTCTATTGGTAATAGATGGTTTTTCCATTCAGGAAGTATAATTTGAAGATAATCTTTGCCAATACAAGTGCAAAATGCCCCTGTATCCAGATTCACTTTGGCTTCAATATCACTCATTAGAACTGATGTGATACAGGATGCTCCAGCAGTATAACCCTTTCCTCTAGCAGGTTTTGTTTTACACATTCTGGCATCTTGGATATTGATCAGGTTGTAGCAATCCTCACTGTACTGTGGCAAGTGGGTATGGACTTCTGTGACCTCAAAGAAAGCTGAAATGTTTTCAATGGGATAGTCCTCTACTGGTGTATCTTCAGAGACTGCAGAATCTTGATCAGACTCTTCTTTCTCTTCAGTACACTGAATGTCTTCAATGATTTGAACTTCATTGATCTTTGTCTTCTTAGGGCAAGTGTTGGCTAAATGTGAAGTACTTCCACATTTATGACACTTCAAGACAGGTCTTTCTGGTCTTCTTTCCTCTCTAGGAATCTTTGAGACTATTTTGGACTCTATTGGGTTTCTAACCCAAGTTTTACCAATTCTTGTTCTGGTAATGATATCTTCCATAGCATTAATGTAGTCCTCTGTTGAACAGGGTTCCACACATCTGCTTTTGATAGCATGTTCCAGTTCTCCTCCACACTTTCTTAATATTTTCATATTAATCATAGTGTCAGACATATCTGGGTGTAAAGCAGATAATCTGTCTTTTTGTTTGAAGAACCAAGTAAGTGGTTTGTCTTTTTCTGAGTTAAAAATGGCACTTTCAAAAGCATTCTCCATTTTAAACCTCCAAGAATTATTGGCCCATTTGGTAATCACTTCAGATTTCCACCAAGACCAGTCATGTCTTCCATGATCTATTCTCATCTTGTAATACCATTTCTTTGCAGTCTTGGTAAACAAACAATGTAATTTTCCTACTATGATTTCATCAGGTATATTAAAGTCTTCTTGCAACATATCAATAGTCCTGATGAATTCAATGTGGTTGTATTCTCCTTCACCAGAGAATGTTGGCCATTCTTCTAATTTGGGAATATCCTTTGCAGAAATAACATTCTCTCCTAAGAATGGAGTCAAACTTTCTTTGACAGAAAGTTTTTCTTCAGTCAAAGGTGTAGAATGTCTTGGCATATGTGGTTCATGATTCTTATGAATTTGCTCCACACTTGCAATTATTTCATTCTTCAATTTCTGCCTTTCACTGTCACTTTTTGCTAAATGTATAGCAAATTGATTGGTGTTCTTAACTATTTGTAAGACATGGTCTTCAAGAGTTTTAAGTCTATCATTTACTTTAAAGATGGAAAGATCCTCTGTGTCATTATTTTGACATTGGTTCTCAATTCTTTCACAAGCATTGCTAATTGACTCAAGGGTGACAGTTGTCAATTTATGCCAATCAGAATGTTGCTTGTCATTTTTCTTTAAATCATTGATGTCTAATGTAATTTGCTTTAACTTTGACTCAAGTTTGCCAATTTCTACACTAATACTTCTATGTACATCATTTATTTGCGTGGAAAAGTCCTGTTCATCCTTTCCTCCTCTTTGGCTGTGAATTCCATAAGAGTTCTGGCCATATTGAAGACACTGTCCACGGCTGAAGGCTCCAATCTGGGGATCCTGTACCCTTGTGGTTAAGGTCTGTGCCAATTGGCTTTGCCTTTGCCCTTGCCTTGATGGTTCTTGGGACCTCTCTGTTTCTTTTGAGGTCCTTTGGGCTTGTTCTTGGATGCTTCTGGAGCTGGTTTGGAGCTGGTAGATGCCACTGGTGCCTCTGTCTCCAAAGTTGGAGTCATTTCCAATTCTTTCTTCTGGTCTATGGATAAAAGACTCTGGTTCTTCAACCAATTCTTTATCTTTTTGACCTTGTCTTTGCAAGACAGGGGGCTCCAACCTCCTAAGAGTTCTATGGTCTTCTCCTGACCCAGAAAGCTCTTGATGTGTAAGTAGGAGTTCATGGCCCCCTGCCAAAGGCTTGGGCAGATTTCCCACTCCTCTTCTTTGGCTGCTCTGAACCAATTTTTGTACTGGCTCTGATATATTTCTATTGCTGCCACTTGAAAATGGTTCAGCCCTGGAAATATTATCATAAATTAGTTCAGGCTCAGAATTCACGTCAAAATCTGTTGGTACAGACCTTGGGGAATGGGGGGCAACTCTGGCATCCTCCAGATGTGCCTTTCTTGTGGAAGATTTGGCACTTCTGGATTTGGTCTTGCCTCTTCCTTGTCCACATCCATCTGGTTGGACTGAATAGTTGCTTCCATTTCTGGTATGCACCATTCTCACGTCAATTTAAAGATAAAAGGTGAAAATATAAGATAAAATACACACCTTTTGGTGGTAATTTAGCTTTTTCTGAGTTGGATAAGGTGCCTCTTTTAGCAATCTGCACCTCAATACTGTCTTCAGATTCTGCTTCTGAAGATTCTGGACTAGTGATATATCTTTTACTGAGTCTGTTGCCAGCTGCACAGTATTTGATTAAAGACACTAAAAGAAATTATAAAAGAGAAAAAAATTATTTTTTATACTTTTTAAAATATTTTTTTTTAAAGATTTTTATAAGTTTTATATTTTTTAATATTAAAAAAATTATTCTTTTTAAAGAAAAAAAAATTAAAATTTAAGATTTTGAATGAAAATTAATTCAGAGTAACTCAAAGAATAATTTTATAAGTTTTTGGATGTGAAAAAGCCACGTGTAAAAACAATATAAAATTAAACCAAATTCCTCAATGAAAAAGATTTTAAAACAATTTCAAAAATAAAAATATTTTAACTCCAAATTGAAAGAAAAAAAATTAATTAAATTAATATATTTTAGAGCTTAAAAATATATTAATTAAGGGTACAAGGTTCAAAAAACACGGCCAGGCCCCCAAATGTAAGATGTGATAGGTATGGTGGTTTTTTGGAACACAAAAATGAAGTCTAGAATATGATTAAAGCCAAGTCTATGGATAAAATCACGGCCAGGCCCCCAAATGTAAGATGTGACTATGAAACTGATGATAATATTACTATTAATCAACAGTACTATGTCTGTTCTTATTAAATATAATAATAAAATATTATTATAACCACAATTAAATAATTAAAAATTATTTCTTTCACGTGTTAAGCACTACTAGTGATTTTAACAGTGAGCAAGTAATTGTCTACAAGAATCAATTACAAGAAGAATTTAATAATAAAAACTTCTTTATTAAAATAATAAAATTATTTTAATATATAATTATCTTTTGCAAGAATAATTATAAAGATAATTCTTGAAGAAAACTATTACTAGAGAAAAACTTTAAGAATTAAAGATAAATGACTCACTAATACTCCAAAGAACTTATTGATAATAAAAGTAGAGAAATTTGACGTGGAATTGTGGATTTAAGGGATCAAAAGGATTTATAACAGTATTACAACAATATATAGTTGGATTCTATGATTTCACGTCTTTCTGATTGATTCTGAAAGAATTAAAACACTTAAGAATAGTTGAACTAATACTTACTTGTTGGTAATAAAGATTTAATAAATTGATAAGATGATGATACGGAAAAAACAGCAAGAAGAGGCTTCTTTTAAGTCAATAACAGCTCACAGAGGCGTGCCATGGAGCAAACTGAAAAACCAGTGAGTGAGAAAACAATAAACCTTTTTGGATTATTGATTGCATCATCTGTTGTCATGTAAGATTATCATAATTACTTAATTGATGCTTTTACGTGACTACCAACCCCAATATGGTTAAGGATAAAAGGAGTAACACTTGTAAATCTTCTTTTATTCTAAAATAATCATTGATTTCTCAAAGTTATCAATGTTATTGCCAATTTCATCACAGGTTGTAATTACTGTGAATTTTTGAAGATTCAGTGTTTCACGTAGAATATCCAAAAATGGACTGTAAGTAAAACTTTTAATTTTACTAGTAAAACTGTAATTCTTTTTGGTTGTACCATAGATAATACAGTTCTCCTTTAGTCCTGAAAGTTTCAGAAAGATTCATTAAGAATTGTATTTTTAATGAATTTTTGAAGGTTTTACCTCATTTCTACGTAGAATTGCAAATAGCAGTGTTTTGCTGGTTGCTATGAGGTAAATCAATGAATATGGGTCCCAAAAGGGTTTTAATTACTCTTTTGGGGTTTATCAATGGAAAGTCATTAGTAATTGACATGGTTACAGGAGTGTAAGTAGCTCATTACCTCCTTGGCACGTCAAAATAGCAGGTTATTTGCTATTTTCTGATGTTTTACAGTAGTTGTAACTTGGTAACCAAGTTCCCAAAGAGTTTTAGTTTACCAATTGGGCCAAGATGAGCCATGGATCCATGCTCTGGAGCTATCCACGCCTCTGAGGCCTCAGAAGTTGGGTACCCTGGCTCTCTTTGATGTCTTTTGTCCCCCTTGCCTATTTTTTACGTCAAAATAGTAATTTAAGCTTCAAGTGAGATATCCACTATGGGTGTACCAAAAGTCCATGTAAGAATACCATGATATTAAGTGCTCAAAACATGCATAACACTATTCTTAGTGTATATGTAACATGGGATTTCTCACTTTCCCATTATTTTGGCTAAAAATCAAGAAAAACAAAAATTTTCACGGATCTTTTATGTGGTATTAATGATGTGGTATTGAAGTATTTTCCATTTTACCACCTCAAATACTTAAATTGAGCTTATTCACTCTATGGAGCTACCCTAGGTGAATTTTTGTGTAGAATCCAAATCTGGTCTCAAATCCATGGATTTACTTACTCAATAAAAAGTTATTCATCTTTTCTGAAATTGAAAATGATGAATTTTGGATATATGCATGACTTATGAGTTGTGCATAATTCAAAATCTCTTTTTAAGATAATTGTGGCCTATTTGGGTATGTAAAATATACCTCAAGGCTCACAATAATATTCCATTGTGTAGTATATGAATACTTAAGAATTCCATTTGGTATTAAAAGTTCCCCTTCCCATTACCAAAGAATGATTAACACTATATTCTCTGGAGAATTATCAAAAGTATGGCTGATTATCTATATTGCTAGTATTATAATTTGATCAGAAACTTGGGAAAATCACCTTACAAGACTTGAAACACCAGGGCAAATCTTGCGTCAATCATTGGTTATTGACTTCATGTCAAGAAAACGTCAAGCAGTATAAAAGTCAAGCTCATGCCAAGAAAAAATCATAAAAACGTCAGGCACATGTCACACTCTGGTCTTACACCAATATTGGTTCCCCTGTGCCTTCAACCAAGATTCCTCGCCACCACATCCTCCCTCAAGCATACAAAAGTTGGTAAAAATTACACAAGACCCACCTGTTTCCACACGCACACATCAAAGAGGTCCTTCAGCCAGTCTTGATGTAGAGAAGGGGTGTGTCACTTCCCAGGTCATCCATGAAAGGACTTTGCCTCAGCGGGTGACACTGGTGGAGCCCGCCACACAATCCCGTGGGTGTGGGTGTGTGTGAGGCACAAACCAAGGACAAATGTTGTGTAGCCATGAAACAGCTCAGCATGAGTGGGTGACATGCTTAGGAGTCCACACAATGCAGCGGGTGCATGGTTGTGCCACATGGACACAAAGGCAAAGCATGTGAGGGCCCAATGTCAAGTGGAATTGACCATTTGGGGGTGACACATGTGGAACCACTGTTGGTGTGTGCGGGTGCGGGTGTGGTTGCAGTTGCATGTGCGGGTACGTAAGTGTGAGACATGCACATGTTCAGGGGCCAATTTCTGAAACCTACCTGCACAAAGCACTCATTAGGGCATGTGACCAGCTCCATGCGGCTTACACACATGCAATCTCCCAGGGATGCAATGTAATGCTGAGGCCCACATGGATTATGGGCCAATATTCCCCTTCCAACGTGATGATGGTGCAGTGGTGTCATTTTAGATCCTGGAATATGTGAGTGTGTGGGTCATTTGATCATTCCAATTGGCTTATTCACACCATACCCAATGGCAAGATAGTAATTTCTTTGTGGACATGTGAAATAATGGGCTTTACTTATCACAATGGCATGGTATTTTTACCAAATCTTGAGGAAGGTATTTCTCTAGCAAAATCCCTAAGGAAGATGAGATAATTTTGTTATTGTATCACTATATTTTAGTCAAGAAGAAATACTAAGTATCATCAAATAAGGGTTTTATCATTACAAGCAGTACACATGACATCAATTTGTTGTCATACAATCCACACTGACCTTCTATTTCTTCTTCAGATCTAATCAAATGTCTATCATCAAAACCAACAACTTTATAAATATTGATATGCAGCCAATTTGGTAAGAAAGTCACATCAACCTTCAAAGTTTTTAAGATGAGAAAGTTATTGTTCAGTATGCTAGATGGCTTAGATACTTTAAAAATTTTATTAATAATACCAAATTGTTGTTAGTTTCCCCTCAGAAAACATATCACACTGTTGCTAACATTTTTGGATTCCGTTGAAAATATATTGTTCCCAATATTAATGTTGAAAACTGGAAAATACCAGGGTGAGACAATCCTTGAAGTGGGATGACTTGTTGTTTTTATGGTAGTGTCTAAGCTGATCCATTCAACTATTTCCCTTGTGAAATGAAAATTCTGTAAGTACTCAACCAGGAAATCATAATTTTGTTGTTCATGGCGGTATGGTTTGTTATATTTTTGGTGATTGAATGGGGCAGGTGGCAGTGATTCAAAAAGTTGTTTTGTTTTACATGGGACAGATGGGGATTTCAGGAGAACAGAAAGGCTGGAAGATTGAAAGATATGTCGAAGTAAGGTTTTATCTACATCATCTATTCAGAGCTGCAAGAAGTTAGTCTTATTCAGTTCATGTGTTCAATCAATGTGAATATATCCATCTTATTAATTGACTTACATATTTTGTTATTTGTTGGAATATTTTCAAATACTTCAATCAAGCGCTCATAACCCCATGTGGCTGAGACTTGTTCTGGGCCCCAAAATTGGAAGAGTTGTGGAATATGATCAGCAAAATGATGATTTGGTTTACTTTTCTGTTTTGGGAACAGGTGTTGATTGGAAAGGCGGAATTCTTTCCAATGTTCAGCAAATGCAGTCATATCAGCCATTGAAACAGTCCAACTTGTGTCAATGTTGATAGCACTAATCACATGGAATTTACTCTTAGTTAGTTCATTTGCAAGTTCTTCTGCTTGACCCATTTTTCTTTGAGTGTTGGGGGAATTTTTTTCATCTAATGACATTTGTTGACTGAGAATTAAAAATGGAATATAGACCTTGTATAAGAGAGCCCATTCAGCAGCTTTTAAGCTACCATTAGAGGGGGAACCCATTTTGCGGGGTACTCTTGTCCATTACAAGGGAATTATGGTATAATATATGATTTGTCCAAGATGCTGCAGAGCCTCACCCTTGATCTGGTGATCACTCAGTGCACTGATATCCAGCTCAGAGGGGATTTCAGAAGTGGAGATGTAATCTGCATCAAATGAGGGAATCTTGGCAGAGCCGCTAGATGGGTGTTGCATGTGAGGGGTGGGCATTGGGAAGTAATTTTGTATGGTGGAAGTAGTGGGGAGTGACTCATTTATTATTTTCACTGTATCTCTTCTCAGGGAGCAGGCCTCTCTCAATGTGATTTGATCAAGAGAGCTGTTGGAGGTCATTAAATCTGAGTCTGTTCTGTTGGTGTCATTGGATTTCCTGCGGGACCTGAATTATAGTTTTGATTTGGACTTTGGAATGCACAATTTGAAAGCTTCATGATCCTTCAAAATTTTAAGTATTGAATTATGCATTATGTCAAGATTAACCATTCTGGTTGCATCCCAATATGGAAGGTCTTCCAAAATTGAATATTGCACTCCATACTCAGAAAGAATTTCTTTTCTTTGTTGTGGGGATGCCCAAAGCCATTTCAAAATGGTTTGTTTGTGATTTTGGTATGAGTGTGTGTAGTGAAATTGAGGACCAATTTCTTCAATTTGAGCTTTGTGAATAGAGAAAAAATTACAAAAGTGGTTGCCTGAATGAGAAATGAATCCAGTAAGCTTGTGCATGGCAACCACATCAGTAATGGCCGTGAGGATGGCAACACAAATAAAGGATCCTGAAGGACCTGTTGAAGTTGGTGAAAAATGGTACCCTTGCCATAGCTCTTTGAGCTCCTGGATGAGTGGCATTAATAGGTAATTCAATTGAAGGGAAGTTGGCTGCTTTGGACCAGGGATTATTCCTGCAACATAGAAATTCTCTGGCTTCAATCTTTTACTTGGGGGGAGATCAAGACAAATAAGCATGATAGGTCCAATGCTGGCCAACCGCATTGACTTTCCATGTGCATTGAACCAGTCCACATAAATGGAGAAGGCCAATGCACCAGGAATGGACATGAATGGGGGTTCATTGACATTTCTAGTGCCATTGAAGCATCTCCAGACCAATCTATCGCAAATGTCACATTTGGGGAAACCTTTGGGAGTTTGGGATTGTTGATGTTTATGCAGAATTTCCATAATTCCAGCGCGCTGGAGAAATCTGGAGAGCCAATGTTTGAATGGTTGATAAATGAAATTTTTTGTTGGGATAAGTTTTTTTTTGATGTTGGTTGTGTTTTGGGTGTGGGGTTCAAATGAATTGATGAATTTGCCTAATGATTGTGTGCAAGGGGGATCATGATCATTTTGGTCATTATGGTGTTGACAGTGGGGTTGCTCAGCTGTGACAGATTCAGTAAGGCCATTAAGAAAGAAACATTGAGGACAACATATATAGTTTTGAATCACTGGCTCCAATTGGAGATGTCCAAATATGGTACTGAGATCTCGAGGTATATGGAATGCAGGAGTGGGGGGACCACCTGAGCTTGAGATACTGGACTTGATCAGCAGGTTCAGGGCGGGGTTGAGAATGCGTGAAGCCCTGCGGGGCATATTATACCTTAATGATAGAATGGCGGATATAATCATTCCAAGATTGTGTGGGGGAAGGTTTGGACTGCTGCTGTATGGCTTCTGTGCAGTGGTGTGGAGAATGTGCTTTGGGTCAATTGATAATAATCAGCTGGAAAAATTTGATCCAATAGAATTTGCGGGCACTCAGATCCTGATGCAGAAGTAGGGATGTTTGGAAGAAATTTGGGTGAAATGGCTGATTTGAGCTTTTTGATGTGCTGTTTATATTGGAAATGTGTGAAGGAAACTCCCTGCCTATCACCCTCAGGGGAAGAGTGTGTTTGAGCTGAGCAGTTTTAAAACATGCATATATGCATTGAGGAATAGCGGCGGGTTGTCATTGTTGCAGGAATCATGAATAAGGTTGGTTTGTTTATAAATATCTATGGTTGATGTGCAAGTGCTTAGGAGTGTTATTAATTGGCAAAAAAAAATTGAGTGATTATTTATGAAGGGGGATATGATTTGAGCGAGTTGAGTATTTCATCCCATTTGTAATGGTGGCTGAGCAGCAGGGGATAAAGTGTAACATGTCTCATCTGGATGGGGGAATTGGTTAAGAGGTTAGTTGGGTAAAATGCCATGCTGCTCAATGCTTGTACATATTCTATTTTGCTTACACATGGTGATACTTCAGGTTTGACCCTTGAGTGGAGTTCCATTAGGGATGTGTCAACATTGAATTGAGGGATTAACATTCAAACCATGTACGCTGGCATCCCATTGTACATGGTTTAAACCTTATTACAGACATAACAATATAACTCTATTACATAAGTGTTTGGAGTGGAGTTAAAGTCTTGGTATTTGGTTTGAGTGCAGAGGGCTTTCAATTGGTTGGAATGTCTTGTCTTTCTTAAAAAGGTGATGTCTCTTTTGTGGGTAAATCCTTCATGAATATACCCTTATACAGATATAGAATGCTGGGAAATTCTTATGCATATATTAACAGCTGGATAATTCACACAATGTGACAATGGGAAGGGGGTAATTTTTATTGAATCTGATTACTTATTAATGATGGGTTCCCTTTGAGATCAAGGAAATATGACATTATATGCTGGTACCTCGTGCAGTGTGTTTTCCGGCAAAAGTGGAGGAGCTCAAGAGTAGGCAGGGAGAATCCTCCTAAAAATGGTCTTATTAGACTTCCATGAGAGACTTGTTTCCCACTAGTCATACAGTTTCTCTATTATATGTTTGAAATAACTCTATTTTATCATAATACTGAGCTTTTTTGTCAAGTTGAAAACATACCTGTTGGTTTTTAGCCATCATGTCATCTTCCAACCCACGTAAATCCCATTCAGGTTCTGTTCATGACTCAGGTAGTGAATCTAGTATAGAATACTTTTGAACAACACAGTCACCAATGAGTCCCAAGATTCAACTCACAACCCCTATTGCATCCTCAAGGAATGTATCAGTTCTCAACATTGATGTGTCAAAAGCGACTTCTCAAACTTCAAGCACTTGGTTCATTCCTAATATTTACGTCACTCCAATTCCCCCAAATCCCACTCATACACAAATGCATGTGTCTGAGGGGCCAGGAAGCACACCAGAAATCTCATCAAAATCTAATCCACAAGACTTCCTCCTTAATCCTGGTCGGAATCCAGTGGCATCACAGGAACCATTTGGGCAATGTAAACAGCCAACCCTCAATATTCCATCAGGATCTCAGTTTCATGTGGTCCATGAAAAGCTGGTTGATAGTGGGGAGCAAAAAAGACCATTGGAAAATGTTAGTCAGAGTGTACTTTCAGAGGGAAATCCATGATTGACACTTCATCAAAGTAAGTCTGTTGGATTTCAGAATATAAACTTTTGCAAAATCTGACATGTTTGTTTCATGGGCTAGATATGGCACCTAAAGGCAAGACAGTCTTATCTCAGGAGCCAATTGAAGATTGTGAGTATGACCAGTCTTTATCAATTTTTTGATGTGTTAACTGATTATTTGCATGGCAGGTGATGAGCTTTATGCATCTTCACCTCTGGTCCATAAAGAAAAAGTCACTGGACATCATCATCCATATGCCTCCAAACCAAGAACAGGTCATTCCAGTTCATCAAGAGAAAAAATTGTGGATGATGAGGATGAGAACATGTCTCTGACTCAAAGTGAAACAAATGATGAACCAAGGGGGGACAATCTCATGGCGCATGAGCAAGGCACTCAGTCAAATAGTGAGCTCACCCATCCTCAAATGCCCCTTGCCCAGAGTATGCTCAATCAATTCAAGATGAGACAGTGAAGGAACCAGGCTCGCAAAGCTCACAATGTGGAAAAACATGCAAGCCAGAAGGAGCAACAAAAATGGGTGAAAGCGGAACTTTCAGAAAATGTCCATGGGATGAGATCAGCTGTACATGCTAATTGTTTGTTCCTACTCAAAGTAAGGGATAAGGATTTTTCCTCACTACCAGCACCACCCAGCACAGAAGAGCATGAAATTGTGATTCATGTGGCTGGTCATCTAGGATATGTCCCCAAGGATGTTTTCAATGAGCCATCAACACAGGTTCAGTCTCAGGTTTTCCAAAGCTACTGTGAAAATGAGCTCCACAAGTTGGGACTGAGAGAGCTCGTGGCAACATCCATACAACAAGTTGATGTCCATGGTGTTTTACCATACCTTGTGTCTTGCATATGTCAGCACCAAGTATCATCACTACTGTTGGAAAAAGGAATATAATAGCTATGGGGTTGTGAAAGCTTTAATGGAGAAATATTTCACTTATTTGAAAAGAGAATGGAAGTCTATTCAAAAGGATGCAGAGTATTTGGTAAAAAAGAAGGAGAATCAAAAGCTCACAAAGATTTTTCAAAGGGTCAGTTACTGTAACTCTGATGATAATCTAATTTATGATGTGCAGACCTGTGAGAGCCGTCATGAATGTTGTGATACAGCTAAATTTCCAATTCTAGCATCACAATTCAATGACCCTTGAGTATGCTCAGATACTGAGGAGGTAGTGGAAAATGGCCATCAAGTTTACTTCAAAGTGGGCTTACACTGGCACTCAGGCGTATTTAATGAGTTGGTATTAAGAATTGATTGAGACATAGATTTTTGTAATCAGATTAAAAAAGGGTAAATAAACTATTGATAGACTGCCAGAAATACAATCAACAGATGATGGGGATATTCCTGAAGGGCTATCCTTTCAGGTATTTGATCAAGATTGTCTCAAAGGTTGTAGTAAGATGCAAACTATCACCCTCAAAATACTTGAAATGCTAGTTATTAGCTCAAATGGCGATGCTCTGCAATAAGTTAGGAAAATAAATGTATAGCACATTGGCATAATAGGGCTTTGTGAATTGTTTGTGTGGGTGCAATACAATCTGATTATTTTTTCTCAAATGTGCTAAATATGGATAAATAAATTATAATATGAACAATATGAGCTTGTATGTAGTAATGTACTATGGTGTCCCTTATTGATATTTGTCTATTGCTCATTTTCATTCAGGAAATATTGAAGAAGCTCAATCCAGCTCATGGTGTTCATATTTGTGGACCTGTGACGGGGTGAAAAAAGGTTATCAACTTTGTCAAACACAAATGACATAAAATAAGGAAGGCTCACACAGATAATTGGCATTTCTTTTCTTGAACCTATTGGTGATGGGAATATGGGATTTCCATAAAGAATTATTTCAAAATGGTAATACAATCAGGGACACAGATTAGCTTGAAAGGCACCTTCCGCATGTTGACCTCAACTGAATGAGGAGTGATATAGTGAATAACCTTCACAGGTCGCTGTTGTCCAATACAATGGAGAAAATCAACAGCCTAAGTTTCAATGGCTGGGTTCCAATTTGGGTCAAATTCTGGGGGTCCCCTCACCATTAAGTAGATGATATTAGTGCCAGTGATGTTGAGGCCAGCTCCAGCTGCAGCAATGAAGGCAATGAGTACCTCACATTCAGGATTATTGAAAAATTTATATAGGGTTCTCTCCTGACCTCTTGCTGTAATTGTTCCATCAATTCATACTGAAAGAATAGAGTGATGGGAGAGGACTATACCAATTCTACCAAAACAATATTGTCAGATTAATTTGATTGGGAAAGGATGAATATTATAAATTACTCACAAATCAAGAAATTGGGTCCATTGGGAGTAAACAACTGATTTGCATGGACCACAGTTTGTTTGTTTGTTCTTCAGTAAGCTTTCAAGAAGGTGTGCAATTTTACTACTCATCATGAATTTTTCCACATTGACAATAGTTCAGGTGATTTTTGAGGAGTTATTCTGAGTGCTCCTGCCCTCATTGTCTTCTAAATCCGGATCTGCCATTGTGTTAAGCATTATATGATGGTTACAACATATTTTCAGCTTATTAATACTTCTGAAAAATTCCCCTGGTCCTTTTTTTTTGGATGATACAAATTCTTTGTATAATGCAAAATATTCTTTCTTCATCATTGGGTTGAGTGGGAGAAATTTTGAGTGATGGCTAATAGTGGGGAGAGATTTGAGATGGGAGGTTTTGGTGTGGTGCAATTCCAAATGCAAAATATCATTGCTACCTTTGAAAAGACTATTCAGGATGAATGGTGACCAGTTCTCTGGGGTTGGGTGATGAATGATATTATTCCCAAAAGGTAATAAATGGTGTTGTGAATAGGTGTTCCCATTAAGCATATTTGACGGGATGATAGGAGGCTATTAATGGCATGGTGAGTGGCAGTGTATTGAAAGCAAATATAGCTATAAGATGGGGGAAGCGTTATTGGAAATAATAGGATATTTAAATTATTAAGAGATCAGACACTCACTGTGCTTCATTCAAAATATATGTTGCCAATTGATTTTAAAAATTCATGATGTAGAGCTTTATGTTTTTATGAATTCTTGGGTGATAGTATAGTAAGAAGTGATGACGATATCACATTTTAAGATGTTGGCCTCAGATAATTAGTGAAAAGTGGGGCCACAGTAGGTGTTGGCTTGCAGTGCTCCAGCCTGAGCATGCTTGTATATTTCTGATTTCCAGTTGGTGATTAAGCAAGGTGAGTGTCTGTAATTAGCTGCTCCTTGGAGGTACCAATTAGTGCAATGGCCTGAATGGTTTTACCTAATCCCATATCATCCATGAGCAGTCCTTCAAGAGGGGTATTGGTCAAAAGGGATTTGAATGAGCTGATGACCTTGTTTGTAATGATGTGCCTGGCATTAAGAGGGGATCCAGGGGTGAGGTGGCCCAAAGGTTACGGGCAGATTGTCCATTGGGGATTTCTCAATCCCAGAGAAAATCTAGTCTGGTATTCTGTTGAGGGAGGAGGGGTTCTTAATTATGGAATGGCATGGGGTCATAATGGGAAGGTCTGATCCACTGGGTAATTGGATCAGTTTTTGCTTGGAAGACAAAGAAAAGACAGCTGGATACAACAGGGTAGTCAAGATTGAAGTGGGAGTTGTGGGAGTAAAGAGTTGATATTGGCTATGAGAATGAAAGTCATATTCATTAGGCATTTGAAGATTGAAGTCTTGTTTTCTAAAACTTTCAATTATGAATAGAATTTTTGGATACCATGTGAAGAAAATCAATGCTAGATTGGTTTTCTGAGATGAGGAAGGATCATGCTGATCAGTCATAAATACTCCCTCAACAAATAATGTTTGAGTAGGATTGGATTGGCAATTTTCAATCCATGCCCCACAAGGACCACAGTGCATGAAAGTTTGTGGCACCCCAAGAAGTGGTATCAATGTGTTGGAAAGGGTTCCAGGGAGAGAGCCAATAGTATTCTGGTGATTGGGGAGATATACAAATATGCTGTGTTGATTGGGCCATAGGATAATCCGAGAAGCTAAGTGGAAATTCTCAGGATTTAAGGTTATATCACAATTCATTTGAATACAAATATTAATCATCCCAATTCAAAATGTTTGTGAAGGGGTTGACATGATGGCTATTATGAATTATTTGGGGAAAGTGGAAAACTATATGACTAGGAAGGGGTAGCTAAAGGGAATGAAGATCAATAAGTGCAGGTGAGGAACTTATATGAGAGGCAGCAATGGACTCAAAGGAGCATGGTCTGTGGTTACATGCATGGTCATTAGGAAGATGGGCCTCTTGGACTTATAATTTTAATATCCAATTTGGGGAATATATCAAGGCAAGGTGGCAAAAATGTGGGACAACCAATATGATTGCTGGATCTGCTACATATTACCCAAGGTTTGGTGGTCCAAGGTTCACGTCAACATATCCAATATTGGGTGGGTTGTAGCAAATTCTTGTACAGTGGGACAATAGAGGGATGCAGACATGTTTGCTGGTGTGACAGCAAACAGTAAGTGAATCTTCCCCAGGTTAATTGTCTTACAGTGACCTACTGGGCAATGGTGGCGGTGGAAAGGAAAATTTTACAGTGGGGATCTTTTTGTGTGGGCGGGTGAGGTATGTTTGGTGGTGTGCCACTGAACATGAGTTTGGCTTTGCATGGAAATTCTAGTGGACTGATGCCTACTGGGATTCCAGGGGGGAATGTGTGGCTTGATCAAAGGGGGAACCGGCCATGACCCGTGATCCACTTACACATTAACCCCTATTGTGTTTGAGGCTGTTACTAATCCACCCAGATTGGCATTAGGGTTTTTTCCTCACGTGTGTGAGAATCTCCGTAGAAATAGGCCACCCTCCCAAGGTATTTTTTGGCTGGAAGACAGGCACCAATAGTTCCGCGTTGCATGTGAGAATTTCCGGTGTATTACCTGCAGTGGCGGATCCCCCTGCAATTATAACCAGCCTCAGGGATAATAAGCGGGGGTTATGCAAAAGCGTAGGATGCTTAAGCAAATCCACACTGATTGGCCTCATGTTTCTGTGTGCAAGTGGGTGAGCGTCTGCAGCTAAGCAGGCCACCTGCACATGCAAATAGCTGGTCAGAAGGCCGGCAGTAAAAGGTCCATTGAGTGTGTGAAGATTGCCTGCCTATGATCCTTGGGGGGTGCATATGAAAGCGTGTGGCAGCCTGACAATGTGCAGGTGCAAAAAAAAATTGGGGCCAGTCATAGTTTGCCCCAACCTCAGCACCGGAGTGAATCTGCCTTGTGCATATGACCCAAATCATTAGTCATCCCAATATGCACCCCTTACATTAACTAGGAATACACCAGCATCTGTATGGTAGTTAGGCGCAGCTATCCAACAAGGTGCATCAAAGAGATGCATTTGAGAAATTTTACTTGATGGCTTGGTGTGATTACCTGGTACATTCTTGTACAGCTTTTGCTCTGCCCCGCAGCATACATGTACAAAGGTGTATTTACTACAATGTTGGCTGTACAGATTAGGATGGTATAATACTACTTCAGCCTGCATGCATATAGCCAATGGGTATCCACCTTCCAATCATTTTCATACATGTAGCTCATGTGCCCAATGCTCAGAATTGTGATTCACCCAATTTGCACACACAAGCTGAGCATGTCATGGTCAAAAGCTCAGTGTGGAAGTTTTTTGTAAAGCCATGGTTGGGAGACTTTTTGCATTAGTTCATTGGAAGGCCCACTTCTGAGCACTTCACCAAAGCGTGTAATATGCTGTGCCTGGCTGAAATGTCATCTGATGCTGTGCCAAATTCTCAGATTGCGTGCTTACAAAAATGACATAGCAATTGCTCAACATGGTGCATTTGATATTTCTATATCAATAGCTCAACAACTGTGCAATTCAAATGTTCAGCCACTGAGCATTTCAATTATGACCCCAAAGCAGACCTGAGCAATGGGTCAACCCAAGCTCATGCTGTATTAACTTGTCATAAATCCGCCTGACCCTTTGTTCAAATGCTGTCCCCCGGCCATAAGGCTGGTATGCTTACTGTGGTCACCTGTGACCAAACGCGCGAGGTCCTAATGTGAATGGGGCATTTGTGTATTTCACCCACCATGCACATTCAACAATGCCCTCACAAAAGCCCTCCTGGGCAATCAGGCTATTAAAGGAAGCAAAGGGTATTTGACTCAGTCTGACAATTCAATCAATTTCAATATTCCGCCAGAACCCCTTTGTTCCTCTGCCTCACACGAGCATCTCCCTTCTCAGTTGCAGCCAATTCTGCAACTGAGCTTCAATTTGACTGCCACACCTTGAATCTGAGACTTTGGTGGGTTCTCTGATTGGCTCAGCTTCACCATGGTATATAAGACCATCTTCTCCCAACATGCCCTTCACTTTCTTTCTCACTGTCACAACCATGGAAATCCAGCCTCTTGGGCCTCAATATGGAATATCAATGCCATATCCAGTATATGGAAATTTGGCCAAATTGGCCATTGTCATGTTTTCTGGCCTTAATGTTCATTTTATCATCTGGGGGCCAACCTGGCCCCTTCACCATCATCAAGCCATTCTAGGCTGTCTCTTTGCTTTTGGGCATCTTGGGTATTTTCCATAAAACAGGGAAAGTACAGCCCAAAAGCCTGTATTTGGCTTTTTAAGCTTTAAATACAGTTTGCGCACTTTGACGCAGTTTGTGCATTTGGCTGTATTAGGCCATTTAGGCCATATTTCTCATTTAGTATGTGAAATATTCCCAAAAAGGCCATATCAGGCCTTTTGGGGCTTAACTGCCAGATTTGCGCATTTTGCGCGCTTTGACACAAATACAGTTTTAAAGCTGTATTAGCTGCATTTAGCCAAAAACCCAAAAATGGCCAGCTCACTCAAAGATACTTTCTCACCTCTGAAGCCTTCCAAAACCCAAATTTCATGTGTATCCTCCTGACATCACCTCAAAAGAACTTTGGCCCATTTCAACCTTCAATAACCAAAAGTGCCACATATGGTGTTATACACCATTATGAATCTTTTTTCAGCAGCAATCCAATGGGGGGAATTTAAAATGGTTATGTCAACTTTTCAACAGGTCATCAAGGCACACCTTCCAGAGGATTCATAAAGGCTCAAGGGCAAGTGTCATAATCTCAAATACCAATGACGCCATCAAGCAATCAACGGTTATTCTCACTCAGAGTATTCCTTCAAGGGAATACTGGCTGTTCATTCTCAAGGGATATTCAAGAGGCAGTTCCAAAACAATGTGTCAAGGTTCAATGCTCCACCAATTCATTCAGTACAGTCTTAATTCATAAAGACCTGTATTTTCCATTCATACACCATGGGAAGATCATTCAACCCAGTTGATTTCCTAATCCGGCAAGGTATACACTTCATCAAGCTGTCAATACAGATCAGCTTTCAGCCTGAAGGAGTCAAGCTCTCAGCTTTTCACATATACCAGCCTCCTTTGACCCTGGGGGGTTTTTCCCAGTTAATTAATATATTTTGATTTTATTTTATCTTTATTTATCTTAACATCTTTGTTAAGTGAATACTGATATTATCAAGTCAGTCATTTAGAACCTTCTCTCTTTTCTTTCTTTTCCTGTCAATGGATAGTTGGTGGTCATATCCTTACTAATTCTTTTGTTCATTTTGGCAGGTTGAAACAGTGATTAAGGACTTACATGGTGGGCTCTTTGGCCATTTGTCTTCTCATTTCTCTTATTGCATCTCATCTTTGTACTTGCATTCTTCTTAGAAAAATTTATTCTTTTATTTTATTTTCTTTATTCTTTGGAGTCTTCCAAGTGAGTTCCCTGATTGCTGAGCGCCAGGCCACTCTTGTTTTTTCTGTCCAAGAGCCCCTGTGACACTCACCTGCTCCACTTTTTCCCAGCTCACCCACTCTTCTCACTCTTGTGCATATTCCCCTTTGTCTTCCTGCCTTTCCCCTCTTTTCTATTGCACTCGACTAACTATTCCCCTTCCATTCATCTTCATTTTTTTCCCACTTCTATGTCCAGAACCCCCCTTCTATCCACCTTGTGCGTCTCCTCCATTTGAAACGTTTGTCTATATTATGTTGCAATATTAATACTAAACCTTCTTCATAGCTTTATGTCAGACTTTTGAAACCTTCCAACTAGAGCGTTCTTTTTTAATTCTGTTTCAAATTTATAACTCATTGTATGTATCTCTTTTTGCTTCACATGGTACTTTCTATATGGATACTAACATAATTTTCATTTATTTTAGATGTTGTGCACTTTGTGTGCTAATCAGGGTATCCCCTGCATTTGCTCCTCAACAACAACTGACGCTTGTGATGCTTGCCGACAAGCACACAAGAAAGCTCGCTCATTTTCCAACCCTTCCGACCATGTAGCCAGAGGAGTTCCCGCCCAAGACGCCCTTGTGAGGACTCATTTGCGGTCAACAATGATGAAAGCATTCCCGAGCGGGAATGAACGCCAGGAATGCTTCCAGATGATTATCCCCATGCCCTCAAGTATTGATTTGTTCAGCCCCCTTTGGAGGCCACCATCCAATGGTCACTTTACTCCTAGACTGGAGAAAAGTGATTATCCAGCCAATGAAGGATGGCAATGGCGAGAGGACATTCAAGCTTGGGCCAATCATCACCATGTCTTGTCACCCATGGGATTCAAATGCCAAAGTAAGTTTTCTTTTTCCTCATGCAATCATACTGACTTTTTTCCATTACACATAGAACAAAACTCACCAAATCCTCCACAACAAGACTCACCCATTCCTTGTATGCCTTGCAAGCAAGCCCCGCAGAAACCCACTCCAGGCCTGGGTGGCACCCAATGGTTGGAGGAGTTATTCCGCAGTAAGCGCCACCTATTCCAGGGCCAAGTTAACCCTCAAAACCACATGAGGACGCTTCAACTTGTGGCTCTGACACAATCCATGGAGGAACCTTTTGGTAAGTACTTTTCTTTTTTTCCTGTTCCCAACTTTCCCTCACCCCTCCTTCAACCATCTCCAGCTTGTCTGGCTACCCCTGCCTCCGTAATACTCATTGACAATATGCCCATTGGCTCCCCCCCTCCATTCCTATGCCAGTTCCTTGCCCAGAGATCCCTCCCAGCGCCAAGCTCCCCTCATTCCCACGATGAGGCTCACCAGGAATTTACTGACTTATGGCCAACTTTAATGAGTCCTGGAGCAATTGTCTATGACTAAATCCAAGGAATCTTTTTGGAGCATCACCGATTGCTCCACATGATTCCTTTTGTGGATGCGGCTCATCAAAATGAGATGCACCGGGAATTTTGGCGGAACTAAACACCCTTCTTGGCCATGCACTGGAGGCTTATCCAAAGGAGGAAATCATGGGGATAGTCTCAAGATTTCTTGAAAAATGAAAGAATAAAAAAAAGTGTTTCCTTTTGTAATACAATCTTTTAAATAAGCTAGTTGTATTAAATACACGATTTTTTCCTGTTCGATTTCCTTTTTTGCCAATGGTGCAAATAAATTTTGTAAGTTCCCCACCAAATTTGCCAGTTAGTATTTCTTTGTGTGACCCTCTTTTGCAGAAAATGGGCAAATAGTCAGTCACCATTGCCGCCTCCTATATTTTCTACTTCCTGGTTCTAAACTGTATCAGATCTTCATTTTAAAAATTCGGGGGTTCCCCACATGTGAGCAATCTACCGGAGCTTCATTAGTCATGGCCTTTTCTATTATCACACGCTATCAACCTTAGTTGTGTACGGAATTTTTCAGATTGCTGGGAGGCTGCCCCAGCATAAGTAATTGTCTGAATTTTTGGGAACCTGTACAGGCATAAGGATTTGCATGTGAAGCATTGAAAGCCTCAACCGGCATAAGAGCTTTTCTGAATTGTTGGGAACCTTCACAACAAGAAGGATTTGCATGTGAAGCATTGAAAGCCTGCACCAGCATAAGGAATTGTTTGAATTTTTGGGAACCTGTACAAGTGTAAAGATTTGTGTGTGAAGCATTGGGAGCCTGCACCGGCATAAGGGATTGTTTGAATTGTCAGTAGCCTTCCCCAGCGGAAGGAGTGGCTTGAATTGTTGGGAGCCTGTACAAGCATAAGGATTTTCATGTACAAAGCTGGGATCCTGGACAGGCGTAGATATTTGCATGTGAAGTGTTGGGATCCTGGAAAAGCGCAAGGATTCATGTGCAAAGAAGAGCAAGGAACCAGGACAAGCATACAGTGGCATGCCACCATACATGAGCCATTTCACCCCTTTTTCATTTGAGCCACCATATAACCCCAATTCCAACCCATCAAAACCCGGTGTATACTGTCCTGCGCCTTATCACCCTCTAACTCCCAGATGCATCCAAATTCCCTCATTCTTCTAATTAAGATGAGATTGTATTACCATCCCTGATGTGATAGCCTGCTCCCTTGCCAATCTCATAATACCCGTGGCTTTTCTGCCACATTGTTTTTGCTAACCTCCTTGAGCATTGTGTGGACATACCCACTAGTGTAGTGCTTTCGTTGTCCTGTGCTGGATCAATATAATGCACAAATGTACTACTTTCCCACACTACCTAAATTAGCCCATGAAATTTGGATAGATAAATGCAAAAATTCTCATTTGGGAAAATCAATCTTCCCCCTGTACACCGCTTTGTTGCATCTCTTTGAATTTGGCCGGTCCACTTATCAGCTTAAAACCACCATCCTGAAGCATACAACAATGCATCCTTATCAAGATGAGGTGAGTTTTTGAGTCCATTCATTTTGAAAGTGAGTGCAGAAGCAAACTCAAATGCCCCTTGATTTTCATAAATATCAGCTTCATAGTTGACTTGATCAAAGGCTGGAACCCCCAATGACTTGCAGCAAGTTTGAGTCTTTTGAAATAATTTATCCCCAACATATTGTAGGAATTGACCAAGAATTCAATCCACCAAGCTAAGATTTGCACCTTGGTTCTGCCATTCATCTTTTGTGTTTTCAATTTTCCTGAGACTTCCATAAAGACCAAATTGTTTGTTCTTTGTGCTGCATTTGCGCCACCCAATTGCAAACATAAATCCCTCCAGTAATTTTCCATTTGTTGCAATTGGGTTGATAAACTTTCTTTTGCAAAATAAGAATTGTGATAATTCATCCCATTGATTAACCTTGACTTCACTCATTGTTGTGAATGGTCTGAATTTGACAAGGGCAATGAGTAATCCGGTTGAATATAAAATTGCCACGCACACAAATTGAATGTGTTTGATCTGATTGACATCCACAACCCTTGGAATTTCACTTGGGGTCATATTTGCTGATACTGGCATTAATATTTGAGCTGTTGGTTGAGTGGAGGAAAAAAACTTATTCTTTCAGGTGGTTTTGGCCTCATTTGTCTTTTGAGATGTCCCCCCATTGCCAAGTGGTTGAGGGATCACTTTGTGTTGAAGCAGACAATATATCAGATACTTCTTCCTCCAATTTTAAGCTAAGTCCTTTTGAAACCATAAAGGTGCCCAATGAGCCTTATTGGGCACACATCCTTGACTTCCCTGTTGGAGCCCACATGGCATTGGCTCAATCTGAACCAACTAAAGACAAAGTTTTTCCATGGGGCCCAATGAGGGTGCCACACAAATGCCGACCCATATATATATGCTGAGAATAAGTGAGCAACTCACACTTTCCTTCCTCACCCCAGCCCTTTCCTGCAAGTTCGCTTTTTTGTGAATGGCATTCTTGCACAGGAAAATGAAAAGAAACCAAATTATTAGTGACTGTTGTGTGAATTATTAATTTCACCTAAATTTGATTTCCGTCAATGAATGTTTTTTAATTGCGGCTAAAAATGAAAGATTACATCTGACTTTTTTCAAATTGGAAATCTCAAGTACCTGAACCTGAAAAATTCAGTGGATACTGCCTTATTCAATTTGATATATTCATATTCTGATTCAATTATTTTCAAATCCAGCCATGTGGAATATTGCAAGCATGCACAAATGCAATATTTGCTCTGCTGAAGATCCCTAATCATCTTAGTCCTCCATAAAACAACCAGTTCCATTTGGCGTATTATGTTGTTTTATCACTTCCCGCAATGCCCCTGCATGTGCTAATTGAGGGCACAACTGCCTGACTCAGTTTGCATCTTGTTGGAGTATTCTAAGTGGTGTACAGAGGCATGCCTCTGTACAAAGGTAGTTATTATTGGTATTCATACTGAGGCATCCGGGAAGTAGTAGGATAGATAGTCACAATTATTAAATTCATAAATCACTTTGTAAAATTAAATTACAATCTATCTGATACAAAGCTAATCTAACACAGGTCAATCCTGGTTGTAAGCTTGGCTGACCTGGGTACAGTCAATGTGACCTCATCACTTGAACCAAGACCGTGCTTCTCCACCCAGGCATCACCAAAGTCTAATACCAAGAATCCTGAAAATTCAAAATTAAGAGGTACAGTGGGGTTTAAATACCCTGATGAGAAGAAACTCTTATTCAGTAAATTAAATATATACTTATTAGTACGTAGCCACACTGGCTCTACTAGATTTTTACCCACTGAAAGTCTTTTGGAAATGTCAATGAGTGATAAAGCCCCTTTCACCAAGCTTGTTCTCCAGTCATCTGAGAATACCATCAAACCACAAACCCCCACTGCACAGAATGCTTCTAAAATACCATAGCAAATTTGATTTATTTCAAGATTCTTGTGACATGTCAAAAGATCTTTGATGGCCTCATTTCTTTCAAGCTTGTGCATTTGCCTTTCATTCCATAGACTTTGACCTTTGTATGTGCACATACCATGTTGTACGCAATCATCAAATGGATAACTGTATCCATTAGATCCTCCACGTTCTTGTGCATCTTTGTAAATATCTCATTGTCAGCCCCACCACCTTCAATGCTAAGTTGTGTAGCATGTTGCTTTCATTTACTCAAGCAGGAGGAAAGGTATTCATCTTCTCCCTGTTTGAGTCCAAGAGGATCAGTCGAATTTGATGTTGGTGCCACATATGGTTTGAGTGCAATCACATCATATGAGACTAAACTAATGGATTCAAACATAACATTTTCCCAAAAATGTTTCATTGGATTGGTGGGATAAAGAAGGCTCTGAACAATTTTGAAGAAGGAGTGTTCAGATTCTGGAAGATTATCTGGAGGTTTTGCTGATTCCTTCATCAATTTGAGATTCCAAATGTTATTATTAAAAAACACTTCTGTTTCTGTTGGCTTAAAAAAATCTAACCCTATATATTGGAATTTATATCACAAGTCAACAGCCAATAATCATGTATCATGCACAAAGATAAAACTCACCTGAAATCTCAAGCTCCTCAAGGCAGGCCGAAATTTTAAGCTCTTGGTTACTGATCACCTTAATACCAACAGAAAGGAATGTATGAGCATCATTTGTGGGTAAACTGTCCCATCGATTTTTGTAAATACTAGTGATATTATCAAGCCCCCTTTTCCATGATTCTTGAGTAATATTGGAATTATAAGTCAAAATGTCTCCAAACTCTTCAATGCAGGATAAAAATATTCCTTGAACATTAGCAGATGATGACACTTGGGGCTCAGGGTCAGGCATTATATCAGTCATATCTTGACCCATTGTATCATGTTTAATTGTCTCCCTTTCTTGAACGGCTTGAATATTTTGAGGAGAGGCGAGAGGGGTTTCATCATGGATTGCTTCATTGAGTATGGGGGGGCTTTCAGTATGCAAAGGTTCATTATCAATATGGTCCACATCAACAGTGATCATTTCATTACCTTGATCCTGGGAATCTTTTGCGGCTTCAAAGGTACAGCATTTTTTGTTGGGTTTTTTTGTGGCATGTATATTTGGTCTTTTTCCTAATCCTTTGCCTGTAATGCCAATTACCACTCAAGATCCTTCAGGTAGAGATTCTCCCACCTCCACACCTATCTATATATTGTAAGCAGCCATTTTTAGCATTTTTGTATTGACGTAGTAATAGAATTACAGTTCAAATCTATTTTGAGGAGGCTCATTGCTTCAGAAATCTTTTGACGTACATAATCAGGAAGTTTACTATCATTTTGAATTTTTTGCAGCCTTGGAATTGTTTGAGAAATGTTTGAGACAAATTGATCCTTGGATATAATTTTGACCTCACAACTAAATATTACATCATCTTTCCCAGAATCTTCTGTTGGTGAACAAGGTTCCACAGTCTTTTCCTTCTGATGGCTTTTCAAATTAGGTTTTTGAGAGCTTGGAGGCTGAGCTGAAATAAAGGCTATGACACAATATCAGGTTTTGAGAGATTCCAAATATTAAAGATGGATGCATACTCACATTCTGGAAGAACTGGTGGATTTTAATTATTTTCATGTGACTGGCTCTCTACTTCAATGCCTAATTCATGACTCCTGACCATATCAGAGATTTCACTTCCACTCTCTGGGGCTTAAGCTCTTTGTTCATGGAATTCAGTTGAATTTACCAGGGTTTGGGGCATATCAGAGGTAGTTTATTAAGTAAATAGATGGTGACGAGTTTATTGATAACTTTATTGAAAATTGTAGAATAAAAAGATCAAAATTGAAGAAAAAAGGCGGGAGTTCTGAAAGTGTTGGAAGTAAAATAAGTTCAAGATAACTGATCCTTTTTTAGGTAATATCAATATTGGCGAATTTTGGAAATTTTGTAAGAAGTTAAAGATCAATTTAAATCAGTTCAATAGTTAGTAAATCTTCTAGAAAAAAGACATTTCAGAACCACAAGCTGACCAAAAGAAACCTGCCCATCAATAGCCTTGAAACCTTCTATCAATATCTATTGAGCTTGTCATGGATTTGCAAAATATGATTTGTCAGGAAATTCAAGGAGGCGATGTTTTTCAAATTATTTCATCTCATTCAAATGAAATCACTTCCCTGTGAGTAATTGAATAAAGTTTACTAGTGAGAAACCTACTAAAGTCAACTTTTGAACTATTCAACGCTCATGAGGTAAGGACTAAGCAAAGTGTTCCATTTGAATGATATGAAATAAATAGGTTTTGTCAGGGAAACAGAAGATACAATTTGGGTTTTAAATAGTCCTCTTATTAGGTGTTAATTTGTGAGTCTCATTACTTAAACCCTAACCACAACATTGGGAATATCCCCACCAATTTCCCCCAAGAACCTTTTGGCAGAGAAGGCCACTCAGCATGCTTCTGTGATTGTGTTCATCATGTATGCCAAAAAGCCACCGTACCCTATGGATCTAATACCTGAGCGTAATGATGGTCAGCGGCAGTGTCAGAGGCATATCTTGAGGGCACCACAGGAGCATAAGGAGTGGTGAGGGCAGAGATGGGGGAGGCATTGTAGTCTCATCTTGAGAGTGTTTCAGGAGTGTAAGGATGATAGGTGGCATTGAGGATTAGGCTGGTGTGCAAGCAGCGTTGGAGGCATGTCAGGAGGACACCTAGAGCTTAAGGATTGTAATTGGCCAAGAGGATTAAGCAGGTGGGAGAAGTCATAAGAAGGGTTGAGGGCGCCGCAGGAGCAGCAGGGGTGTGGATGTGTAAGGAGTGATGAGGGCAGTGTCAGAGTCACATCTAGAGGGTGGTGCGGGCGTGTAAGCATGCTAAGGGTTGGAGAAAATTAGGCGGGGATGTGGAAGCCAATTCATGTGTGAGAGCAGGCATGGTAAAGGGGTGAGATGGCAGAAGTCTTCTCATGCCAAACTGCTGCCTTGCACCATGAGGTGTAATTACCCAAACCTTGCGCATAGTGTTGAATGGGTTTGGGCTTTGAGTGAAATTCTCATGTGACACATTTGACAATTGATGTTGTCTTGACGTTTTCTTGACGCAGATGTGACGTGACCCACTAAATCCAGTGACTATCATGTGACACTAACACGACTGAAGCAAGATTTTATACTGACCATGGTGCAACGTGAAGTCAATCGCCAGTTATTGACATGACATTTTCCCCAGTGAAAGAGTATTACAGAAGATAGCTCAAGTAAATATGAAAATATCAATGAAGAAATCTCATTTTTCATACAGTGAGCTAAAAGGACTAGGACATGTAGTATCTGGATTAAGCTTGGGAATAGATAAGAATAAAGTAGCAGCAGTAATAATAAAAAAATGCCCCAAACCAATAAATAAATTCAATAATTCTTATTAGTTTCTGGATATTACACAAAACACATAAAAGACGGTTCAAAAATTGCAAAATCTTTGTATAAACTCTGTGATCAACAGAAAGTATATGAAATGACTTAATAAAAAGCTAAAGCATATTAGAAACTGAAAAAAGCCCTCATAAATTCCCCTTTTCTCTTAATTCCAGATTGGAATCTACCTTTCAATATATACATAGATGCTTGTGGAGAGGGACTAGGTTCTGCACTACACCAGACACAAATAATCAATGAGAAACCTGTTGTAGGACCAATTTGCTTCATTTCAAGACAAATTAAGCCAACAAAAGCTAGGTATGGAGCAATAAAAATGGAATTTCTTTGATTAGTGTGGGCTTTTGAAAATTTAAACTATTACTCAGATGGAATGGTCTTTTATGTGATTACATACTTTAATTTTGTAAAATCTTTATTAAACATGAAGACATCAAATAGACCTATTATGAGATGTCAGCTTTCTATCCAAATGTGTAGAGTAAATATGACTATAGTCCAAAAATCTGGAAATAGTAATAAAAATGCTTATGGTCTTAGCAGATGGGCTCTATCAAATACACCTGAAAGCCAAGAATTAGTCCTACAGGAGGAAAATAATATCAAAGGAATATGTGTCACAGACATTGGTACATAATTCTTTAATCAAGTTAAATAGTGCTATATAAGATGGAAAATAATTGTCATATCTTATTCCAACTCTTAATGAAATATTTCAAAGACCCATCATTATCTTTTAAAATAGATGAAGTATTGAAAAAGAATATGATGAAGGAAGATTCCACCTCTTTGATGTAATTATCTATGATAGGGCCAAAAACACATGTATTATGACCTTGACAGATAGAGTTTTAATAAGCACTATACTAAATGAATGCCATAATAGTGTTGTTTCTGGGCATCTCTCAGAAAATAGGACATCAGAAAGAGTGAAAACCTGATCTTGGTGGTAAAATTGGATAAATAATGTTGCAGAATTATGCCAAACTTGTTACAGATTCCAACAATAAGGAAGAGCTACAGGCAAGAAATTTTTAATGAGGATTCAAATTCAAGAACCAAAGTAGGCATGGTAAATATTTCATGTTTATTGGGTGACAGATTTGCCTCCAGGAGGATATAGAATCTTTAATGCATGCATAGTATTGGTTGATAGGTACAGCAAGACCCCAATGCTCTTACCATGTCATAAAGATGACACATCTATGGACACAGCTATAATTATATGGAATAGAGTTATTGGAAATATAGGCTTATTCCACAATATCATAAGTGATAGAGATCCTAAATTCACTTCAGCCTTACGGAAAAATATCCATTACTTATTTGGAACAAAGTCATCATTCCCAACAGCATATCATTGTCAAATTGATGGACTAGCAGAAATAATGATATAAATTATAGAAGTCATTATCAGAAGATTCTGTGCTTATGGCCTAGAGATCAAAGACTCTTATGGCTTTACCCATTCTTTGTGTACTCTTATACCAGCTCTTGAACTGGCATATAAGACATCAATGCATTCTTCAACTTTTAAAACACCTGCAATTTTGGAAAAATTTTGGAACCCAAGACTACCTTATGACACTCTCAAAAATTAATTTGCCCATATACATCCAACAGAAAGAAGTTACAAGATAATGCTTGACAAAGAAATAAATTATTAAAATAGATGTATGAAAGACTCTTTCAAATATGCAAAAAAGAAAGATGGGACAAAAGTCAAAAGCCACCTGATTTTAAGATAAGAAAATTAGTCCTAGTATCAACTTTCAAGTTTAAAAGCATTAAAGAACCAAATAAACTAAAATATTCCCTTTCAGGACCCTTTATGATAAATTCCCTGCATGGCCCTAATTTTTTACAACTGGAATCAAAAGGTGAATTAATGAAAAAACAGTCAAGTTTCCCTTTAAGCCTTATAAAACCTTATACTTCAAGTTAAAAAGAATTATTTCCCCTAATAAATAAACCACCATTTTAAATTCCCCCTTTAAAAGAAGGAGAAGAAAAGAAAATTTTGAAATTCCTTAAAGAAAGGAGTACAAGAAACAAAAGAGAAAAGGAATAATTTGTGAGATACAGAAACCCAAATCAAGAAGATGAATTTCTACTTCAAAAATATACAACTAATGCTTACCAATTACTAAGAGGTTTTAGATATTAAAGAAGACCTAAATAATAAGTAAATTAAGAATTATTGAGCTTTAAGGCTAAGAAATCTTATTGAAGAGGTAGGATGGTGGATGATAACCTAATTGACTATATCAGATTGTAGTGAAATCTTCTTTGGTGGTAGTGAATTTTGGCCTTTGAGATATGACCACATATCCGAAAAAAAGTTACAAAACAACATTTTAGATCCTATTTTAATAATAATAATTGAAATTATAATCTCAAAATAAGTAAAAATGGAATAAAAAGGCATAAGCTCTTGATTATCTCAAAGACCAATTAATATAAATTTGGAATAAATTACACAATTTGATTCTCCATAAAGCACTACATATATTGAATCTTTATTCAATATCTGTAAAATGAATACTTACTGAGATAACTTTGATATATGCACTTTTATGTTCAGTTCATATATGAATGTTTTTTAGCTCATATCTTTTAAATTAAACAATATAAATGGTTGAATCAAAAATGAATTTACCATTTAATAACCTTGAAAATAAATATATAAGCTTCATTTAGAAATTTATAAACAATGTTAAAACTTATAAGGTGATATTGGACAAAATATCAATAGCTGCTGACCACTTCAAATTAAAAGTGTTTCAAACTTAATAAATATTAATATTTAAATTCTAATAGCTCATAAGTTAGTAATGATGGAATTTTTATCATTCTATTCAAGGTACAACCCCATTAAATAATGGTTTGAAGTCTAAAATAGTAAATTTTGGCAGAAAAGTAGATTTACAAGAAAAATCATCAAAAATATAGTTTTAATGATGTAATGAAACCCTCTTGGTAGCTTATCAAGGACATTCCAAGATATTATAATTAGCTATCTGAATTTATTAATAATTAATAACTTCAAAATTATCAAGGATCAAAGCTTAGGTTTAAAAATGATCATTTATGATCATTAACTCTAATCTTATTTGAAGTTTAACAGTTTAATAAGGAATGAAAATGGTGTATAATAGTATTTTCTGATTAAAAATACCAAAATACATAAAAATGAATTATTTTCCAAGCTTATGAGGTAATCAAATTGAATTTATAGTGATAACTCTAAAAAATGATGTAATGATGAGATAAAAAGGTTTAATAATGATTTACTGATTACCAAACCTTAAAAAACTGATCAATTCCAGTGGATACCATTAGTAAAAATCTACTAGAATGAAGGATCTTTACTCTTAAAGGACCTCTTCCTCCTCTGTTTTCCCCTCAGATGCATCAAAAAAACTAAAACATTTAAATTAAAGGTAATTTCTTTATTCTTTACATAGAAAACTATTATAATATTAAAGACCAAAAAAGCCACTTTGTATTAATCACTAGTTTTGATGAAATTAATACAATATGTACTTGTTTTTGTTAAATTCTCTTAAATATCTCCAAATCCACATAAAAATATTCAAATTTATAATTCTCTATTTTTTATTTTAAATACAATTTAAATAATTCTTATATATATTCCTAAGTGTAAAATTAATCAAAATTATTATCTTAATTTTCAAAAGTAGGTTATTTTATCCTATTATGATAATATTCACTCTTTATTATTAATTTCAATAATTCTTATATTGATATGAATAGTATTTATATTAATATATAACTTTGATACTATTAATATTATTGTCATTAAGATTTTTATTTATTATTAAATATAAATTTTTTTATGCATTTATTAATTTTTTTGTAAAATTAATAAATTTCCATAAATATATTTATTTATTATATTATTTTATAATAAATTCATATTATATCATTATCCTTTAATAATATCATCAATTTTATTCCACAATTATAATTAATTTATTTTTAATCTTATTATTCACTAAATTATAGAATTAAGACTAAAATAATTCAGAATATTAATAATTTTTACTTATTTTTTTCATATTCAAACCATAAAATTAAATTTTTCATTAAAATTTAAATAATCCTCTATAATTTAATCATTTTTAAAAGTTTCTTTTCAAATTAATAAGAAATTATTTAATTCATATAAAATATTTTTCAAAAATAAATTAATCTTAATTAAATCAAAATTAAAATTCTATAATCAATTATAAAAAAAAATAAAATTAAAAGAAAAAATTTCAATTATTTTAATTTTAATTTTTTTTTTTTTTTTTTTTTTTACATTTAAATTCACTTAAATTACTATTAATTAAAAAAAAAATTAAAATAATTTATTAAAATTAAATTTAATAAATAATTATCTTTAAATTTAAATTTTTTTTTTTTTTTTTATTATAATTTAAAATTAAAATTTCTTAAAAAAAAAAAAAAAATTCATTTTATTTAAATTTTTCACTTTTTTTTAAAAGTCAAAATCTTAATAAATATTAAACCATTAATTCCTTTTTTTTTTTTTCCAAAATATTATTTTAAAATTAGAAATTAAACTAATAATCTAATAAAATATTATTATTATTATTATTTTAATATAATCTATCATTTTATAATTAATTTTAATTAAAATGAAATCAATTTAAATTTTAAAATCTTTATTAAATTTTAAATCATTACCTCAAATTTTATTATACAAAAAAAAAAAAACCTTATAATTTTTTTTAATAATTTAATTTTAAATTTTAAATATTCTAGTAATAAATTAACCATTTTTCTTAAAAAACTTCTTGTGTGTGTGTGTGTGTTTTTTTATAACTATTTTAATATTTATATATATATATATTTTAATCATTAATTTAATTATTAGTTCTAAAAATATAATTAAATAATTTTTTTTTTTTTGTTTTATATTTTAAACTAACTTTATAAAAATTTAATACCTTAATTTTAAATAATTAGTAAAAAATTAATTCAATTTTTTTTTTAAAAAAAAAAAAAAAAAAATATCATACCTATTTTTATTATAAAAATAGACTTCAAAATCTTTTTTTTTTTTTTTTTTTGTTTTTTGAGAATTTAAATAAATTAATTAGATTTACATAAATTAATTCAATAAATAATTTAAACCATTTAAACTATATTACTTTTTTAAATTTATCTTTATTGTACAATTTTTGACTCAAATATCATTCTTTTTTTTTTTTTTTTTTTAATTTATTAAGACAACAATTACCCTTTTATTATAAAATATAATATTATCATAGTTAACTTTTAAGAAAAAAAAAAAATCCCTTTTTTTTTTTTTTTTTTTTTTTTTTCAAAACAAGCTCAATTTTCATTTTATAATAACTTTTATACCATTGTTTCTTTATAATTTATTTATTTATTTATTTTTTTGCAAAGAATTTTGTAATATTTTATTTTTCTTTAATTTTAATAATCAATTATTATTATTATTATTATTATTTTAATTAATCATATTGTATAGTAAAAAAAAAAAAAAAAAAAAAAAAAAAAAAAAAAGTTTTTCTTTTTTTTCAGAATTTATTAAACAAAAAAAAGTTGTTTTTTTTTTTTAATTAATTTATTAAACAAAAAAAAAAAAGTTTTTATTTTTTTATTTTTTCAATTAATTAAATTTATAAATTTATAAGGCAAAAAAAAATAGATTATTTTTTTATATGTTTTTTTTTTTTTTTTTTTGTTATAATAAATAATAAATAAAAAATTTAAATTAATATTAAATTTTTTTTTTTTAAAAAAAAAAAAAAATCATAAAATCATAAAATCATAAAAAAAAAAAAAAAAAATTTATTTATTTTTTTTTTTTTCTTAAAAAATTCTTAAAATTAATTTAAAAAAAAAAAAAAAAAGTTAAAAAAAAAAAAAAATTTTTTTTTTTTTTTTTTTTTTTTTTTTTTTTTTGTATTTTTTTTTTTTTTTGAAAAATAATAATTTAATTATAAAAAAAAATAAATTTAAGATCATTATTATTTAGATTTTCAAAAAAAAAAAATAAATTTATTATTAACTAAATCTTTAATATTTTTTTTTTTTTTAAAAAAAAAAAAAAAAAAAAAAAAAACGATTTTAAAGGAAATTTTTAATTTAATTTATATATATTTTAATTTTATAAATTTTTTTTTTTTTTTTTTTTTATTAAAAATGATGATTTTTATAAAATTAAAAGTGAAAAAAATTTAATATATCAAAAAAAATTGAGAAAAAATTTGGTTTTTTTTTTTTTTTTTTTTTTGATAATTAAAAATTATAAACCTCTTAAGATATGAAATTTCTTAAATTTCAAAGATTTAATTGAGGATTTAGAGGACAAGAACTCCGAGTTTTGAGTCTAAGATTTTATAACTTTGACATCCCCTATTATCATCATTATAAAAACAAGGTGTTTTTTTTCTTCTTTTTTTTTACCAAAATTTATTTTTAATTATAAATTATTGTTATCAAAAAAAAATTGGTAAATACATTTTTAACTGTACTTATTTTGTATTCAATTCCTTTTGTTCTTTTTTTCCTTATAGAAAAATCAAAATCAAAATATTATTAAATTTTACATTATATATAATTAATATCCAAGTTTTTATTTTAAATTTGAAGGATTCTTTTATTTATTTTAAAAATACATAAATAACAATATAAAATAAAAAGTTATAAATTGAATGTTTTTTTCTTATTAAGCTTTCTTCATAATTTTTGTTGAGTAGGCCAAAAGCAAGGGGTAAAATAGGCGAGGTTGAAATCCAAATTGAAACACGTAAATGTCATTTTTACAAAAAACAAAAAACATGTTAGCAGGATTTAACGCTCAGTATCACTTTTTTACAAGTATTTCTACAAGGTAATTGTTTTTGTTCAGTTATTGCTCAATTTTAAAAAACCTTGACGATTGTGCAACAAGTTATCTTCCAATCAATTTAATGAGAAGAGTGTCTGCTTTGAAGGAAAAACGTATTTTACAAGCTTGTTATTTCTCCCCTTTGTGCGATTGGGAAATAAACAAAAAAAACATGTACAAATCTAGGAAAAGAACAAGATTATCCCACATAAAAAACAAAATTGCTTTCCTCCCACAATGAATAAATTGTGAATTGATGATGAAAAAAACTGATAAAATCCTTTTTTAATTTGACAAAGAAATATGAAATGGCATACAAAATGTTCCTTAAATGGTAAAAAAAACAATCCAATTATATCTGTATAATACAGTTAAAGATGATTGAAAAACAAAATCGATTCAACCAGAATAAAAATATACAAGACAGTTAATCACATGATTAAACATTCCTTCTTTTTCTTTTTGCCTGAAGGTACAGGTGGTCTTGATGGTTGATTAATAGGAATTTGGTTATGAGAATATGAATTAGGGATTGCTTGAGGTGGAGATGAGATGGATGTTAAAGGTGGTGATGAAAGAGCTGAATGACGATTTAGTCTTGCGCGCTCCGCATCTCTGTACTCTTTTTGTTGTAATTGATTTGCCAAAGCATAACTGATGACAGAAGTGTGTGAGCTTTTGAAAGAATTAATTTCTATAATAATACTTACTCAGCTGTTATATTTTCTTGAATTGGATTATTTGAGTGAAGGTTTTGATGAGTCCGATGAGCAGGATTGGATTGATGATGTGCGGTGGTGGTATGAACAGCAGAAGTCTTAAGTTTACTCTTACATAATTTCCAATCATAAAACTCGCTCAAGCCACCTTCTACGTCTTCCAAAGATTCCCATACGATTTCTGGTTCATTAATAAAAGAGATATCAGTGACCAAAGTAAATAATTTAGGCAGGTTGGTATCATCTTGAGCATTATGGTCATCAACTGAGATTCCAAGGTCCATAGCATTTAGTTGTTGAGCAATTGACTGAACCTCCAATACGGTCTGATGATCATAATTTGGACTAATTTTGTGTGGTGGTGGAGGTAATGGAGGAACGGGTTTGATGAAAGGGCGTCGATATAAAACAGAGAGATGAGAGTTGCGTAATAAGGCGGCCAATGAGTCAGGAATTAATTCGGATGAAAGTTGAAATAAACCATGATATGAGAGTTGAGTTGAAGTTGATTCTAAGAAGTTTCTAAGAATATTTGCTAAAAAGATGGAGGATGATCTTGAGATGAGTTAGGGATTGATGATGATTTTTTGTTTTTTTAAAAGAATGAAAATAGGTTAATTTGCTTACCATCATGAATTTGATTTAATTGTAAATCTGATAATTGAATTTGATTAATTTTTTGAGATTGAATTAATTCATCTGCTATTGCGATTGATTCGACTAACTTATCATAATCACCACAATTTTTGACTACTAGATTCCAAGTTTGAAGATCTTGAGGGTCAGCTAACCAACCATGAACTAAAGGGATCCCAACGGCTGAGAATAAATCAATACCATTATCAGATGAATTTGAGTTAGAATTGAATCCGTTGATAGAGTTGAATAGAGGATTTAAATCTAAACCGGTTTGAGTTTTTGGGATTGTAGAAAGGGATGTATTAAGTTGATGAGGTGGAATGGATTGATTGACTAAAAAGTTAGCTAAGATTGATGATAAAGTACTGAATGATATTGACTTTCTATTTTTTGGACCTGGTAAACTGATTAAACCTCGTAAGAGAAGGATATTACAAATTGCTAATAAGGAGCAAGGACCATTTAAATTTTGCATAATCTAAGAAATGATGATATTTTGAGAATTAAAAGAAAGAAGGAAATCTAAGATTAGTGTTATTTTAAATTTTTAAGAAAAAAATAACATACTATTGAAATTTGACGAGGTTTTGAATTAAGATTAGATTGAAAAGGTGGCCAAAATATTTGTTTTATTGACCAATTTTGATCGATTGAATGTGAAGATGTAAGATTCAAATTAGATCTGAGAGAAGATTGATGAGGATCTTGTTCTTGTTTGATTTCTTGTTTTGTGATAATTTTTTGATTTTCTTGACCTGCAGATTCATCTTTTGGATTGGTTGGATTAATTGAGTCAGTTGGATTGATTGGATTGACGGGATTAGTGTGATTGATGGGATTGATGGAATTTGCTGGATTTGTTGAATCGGTTGGATTAGTTTCATCTTGTTGATTTTGAATTGATTGAAATTTTTCAAGTTGATCTTGTTGGATTGACATTTTTTTTTAAAAAAAAAAGAAAAAGAAAAAGAAAAAGAAAGAAATATAAAAATTAATAAAAAAAAATTAAATTCAAAGTCAAATTTAAAAAGTTTCTTAAATTTATCTTTTAATTAAATTTACTTTTTTAAAAAAATTTATACAAATATTTCAATATAAAAAAAAAAAAAAAAAAAAAAATTCATATAAATCAATTTTTTCTTGTGTTTTTTTTTTCTTATTTTATTTTTATAAAATTTCTTAAAATAAATTTATTAATTAATAAATCATCATAAAATAAATAGTTTTTTTCTTTTTTTTTTTTTAAAAAAAAAAAAAGAATTAAAAGATTAAAATAAAGAATTATCATAAATTTATTTTTTAAAAAAAAAAAAAATTAATTTAAAATACAATAAAAATATTTATATTATATTTAAATTTTTATTTAACTTAAAATTAGAGAATTTTAAAGTTAAAAAAATCTCACATTTTAATTTTTTTGAGATTTTTAAAAATATTATACCTCAAAAAAAAAAAAAAAAAAAAAAAAAAAAAAAAAAAAAATTAAATTCATAATTAATAATATATTTTTTATAATCTGAATGAACTTAAAATTATTAAATTTAATTTTAAATTTTTAAAAAAATTATTTTTAAATAAATTATGATTCATTTAAAAAAAAAAAAAAAATCTTATTTTAAAATATTATTATTATTATTATTATTATTATTTTTTCAAAATTTCTTTTAATTTAAAACAAAATGATTCAATCATTAAATTTAAATTTTCTTTAATAAGATTTAATTTCTAATTTTAATTTTTTTTTTTTCTAATTTTATTTAAAATTGGAATTTTATTTAATATTTATTCATAAAGTAATTCTTCTTTATATAAACTAAGTGTTATCAGTATTATTAAATTTTAATAAAATTTAAAGTAATTAATTAAATGAAAAAATTAAAATTAAAATTTCAAAATTAATTCAAGATTAAAGGTTTTCAGTTTTTATTGAATTTTTTTTTTTTTTTTTTTATAGAATCTTAATTAATTTATTTCAAATATTTACTCAAAAAATGAGGTGGTTCAGTTTGATTATAAAAAAAAAAAAAAAAAAAAAAAAGATAAGGTTTTGCTTAAATTATTTTGAGATATCTCTTTTTAATAAATTAAATTGAGTTTTAATTAATAGATAATAAATTTTACTTCAATTTTTATCTGAAAAAAAAAAAAAAAAAAAACAAGAATTTCATAAGATCTCATTTTGAATTTAAAAGTTATTTGTATGATTCAATTGTTTATCACAAAATTTATATTTAAAAGAATTCCCTTATAGTTTTTATTAAAAATATCATTATTTTCTATCAGATTAATATTATAAAATTTCAGCTTATATTATATCATGATGTAAAGGAAATTTAAAAAAAAAATGGTGAAAATCAAATATTCAATATTTTAATTTCAATATCAAATGTTTTTATTTAATATGCTATTAGAATTTTAACAGGTAACTATTTCTCATTTATGGAAATTCAAAACAAAATTTTTGAGATTTATTAATCTAAAGGTTATTTAAATTTACTATTAAGCTGTGTTTTTTTATGACACAAATTATTAGAAAAAAAAAGTGGTAATTAATGGGATTATTTGTATTATGAAGATCTAAAAGATTTAAAAGATCTTGATTTTATTGAAAAATTTAAATTTAAATTTAGATTTGAATAAAATTTAAAACCTTTCAAATTAAAATGGTATTATAAAAATTGAATTAATTTGTTATAGAAAATTATTAGGTATATATATATATATATATATATATATATATTTGAAATATTTTGAAAAAGATTATCTTATTTTGATAGAACTATTTAAAAAGTTTTCTCAAGACAAGTAAAGATACAATAAGGAGACACAAAAAGTCAATAAGAAAGAAAGAATAATATTAATAAGAGTATTATACTATTTAAAATATGATGTATAATGATTTTTCCTTTTAGTATCCTTATAATTATTATTTTGGTTTCCATATACCTTCTCATTTATTTATTGAGGTCATAAATTTCAAAATTTGTTACCATAGTTAGATATATTCTTGTTTATTTGGAAAAAAAAAATCCAAACCAAGTTATTTTTGGGTGCTTAAAAAGGATTTTCTAGTAGTTTATAAATATGATGAAGAATTTTTTGATTTCTTTCAAGAGATTTCTATTATTCCTGTTTTTTTTTTTTGAAGAAATTGATTAAAAACTTGATTTGAGGAAAATAAAGACCATGGTAATTTGGATAAAAAGGAGTAGGATTTGAATTCATAGTGTATTTAAAAAATAAAGTAAAAATACCATAAGTAGAATGATTAACATTATCACAATTAATATGTGGTTTTTTGTGAAATGAATTAATTTTAACCATTATATTTGAAAATTTCTTGTAATGGTGATTTTAATTTTTTTTTTATCAATTCAAATTTACTAAAGTTTGAAATTTGAGCTTGTTAAATTATTAAAGAATTTTTTCTTTCAGCCTTACTTCAAAGATGAATTATTCTTGAGTTAATAAAGGAATCATAAAATTAAAATTGAATCCAATTTTCATTATCTTCATTTTTTTCCATAGTTAAGCCTCTTTTTCTAGAATAGACACTTGCAAATTTAGCCTTATAAGATCCTTTATAAAATTCAATTCCAGTCATGATACTTGATAAAAATCAATTTTTGAATGGAATGGGTTGGTGTTTATTGGATAGCTTAATCAAAAAGTTAAAATTATTAATTTTATAGATTATTAATAAAACTTATCATTTTATAATTCATTAGAAAAAACTATTAAAAAAAATTCATAAAAAAGATTTTTTTTTTTAAAAAAAATAAAATAAAATAAAATAAAATGAAAGATTTTAATAATTAATTAAAAAATTTATTTAAATTAAAATTTCTTTTAAAAATTATATATATATTTTTTTTTTTAAGAAAAACAAACTAGAATTTAATTAATTTTAAATTAAATTAAAAAAAAAAAGAATATTTAATAATAATAAAGTAAAAAATAATTTTTTGAATTTTTAAATCAAGAAAGAAAAAAAAGCAAAAATTAATTTAATTTTATTTTCCAAAAGATAAATTTAAATATAATTATAAATGATTTATATAAATATAAATATATATTTATATTTGAAATTTATTATTTTAAGATTTAATTAAGGTTTTTAAAGATAATTTTCAATTTTGTTGATTAAAATATTAAAATTTAGAATTAATTTAAACTTACATCATAATATATATTTAAATGGAAAACCAATTAAATTTTTTACCTTAAAGAGGTAGTTTTTTTTAATTAAAATTAGAATTTTTGAATTAAATTAAATTAACTAATTGAATGATGAGATTATTATTATTTCCAAGATGATTATTTTTAATTATTGAAATTTAAATTTAATTAAAGATAAATTTTTAGTTTTTTCCAGCCAACTTTTTATAGTACATTACAGTACAATAGATGGATTGAAGGTCTAACTTGATTTTAATTTAATTTGAGCGTAAACCTAATTTGAAATTCATTTAAAAAAAATTTTAAATTTTTGTTTCTTAAATTTTTTAAATTTTTAAATTTTTAATTTTTAAATTTTTAATTTTTAATTTTTAATTTTAATGATGACCACTATTAATTCAAACTTTCCATCTTCATCTTCATCTCCATCTCCGCCTTCAATCAAAAAAGAATTCAAGTTAAAATCAAAATCATCAAAATCATCAAAATCAAAATCAAAATCAAAAATTAATTCATTAAAATTAATTAAACCTAAAATTATAAATATTTCATCATCAAAAACTTTTTATCATCCTTTAATCTCATCCAAAAATTTAAATTCAAATTCAAATTTAAATTCAAATTTAAATCAAATTAAAATTCCTTCTTCTACTTCTACTTCTTCTTCTTCAATTAAATCATCATCATCAAATTCATCTTCTGCTTCTTTAAAATCATTATTAAAATTAAAAACAAATTTAAATCATCATCAAAAATTAAATCATCATCAAACAATTTCAAAAAATCAAACTTCACTAAAAGTTCAATTATCAACAAAACCTCATTTAATCAATTCTAACGATAAATTATATTCTCAACTTTTAAATTTCATTCATTCTTTAAATAATCAAAATTTAATTTCAAATCAAATTAAATCTTGTCCTAAATTAGAACAAATCACTTTAAATCATATCATGTTATCTATCATAAGGCAATTATCTTTAAAATTAGATGAAACTCAACAAAACCTTTTAATCTATCAATCTGATTTAAATCATTTAAAATCTTTATTAAATCATAATCAAAATAATCATTCTATAAATCATTCTACAAATCATTCTATAAATCATTCTACAAATCATCCTACAAATCATCAAACTTGTTCTAATTCAAATTCTAATTCAAATTCTAATCAATCTAAATCTTCCTCAAATTTATCATCTAAATCTTCTTCTCATATTCAATCATCATCTAATCATCAATTCATTCATAATTCATTAAATTCAAATTCAAATTCAAATTCAAATTTAAATCATTGGGAAATCGAAATTCCAGATTGGATTCCAATCAATCAAGATTTATCTATCAATCATATCAATCATCTTCAATCTTCTACATTGAATTCATTAAATCAACTCGAACTTGATGATCTAAAAGAAGCAATGTCAGATAATCCTTGCTTTGATAATCTTTTATCAAATCATCTCAATCCATTAAAACCTTATCATTCTTTATTTCATTCTCCTATCTCAATTCAATCTCATCCATCAAATTTATCATCTACTTTAAAGGTTCATCATCATCCTATTAATAAGAAAATTAACTCTATCCCTATCACTAACTTCACTAATACTAATCCTATCACAACTACAACTACAACTACAACTACAACTACAACTACTACTTCTAACACTACCACATCAACAATATCAAATCATTTAATTCCTTCATCAAATTCATCTACAAATCAATTAAAAACTTTATCACCTCCTTCAATCTTATCATCATCTTCATCATCCTCTTCTTCTTCAAATTTAATTCTTAATTCAAATCATTCTTTAAATCAAACTCATTCATGTTCAAATTTAGATTCAAACCTTCCTCATCGAACTACTTCAATCGGTTCAAGTTTAAGTGGAATGTCATCTCATCTAACTTCAGTTCTTGGAAATCGTCAGTCAAATCGTACTTGGGGATTTTATGGTTGGAATTGGTCAAACAAATCTAATAAAACAAAATTAACTTCTAATCATCATTCTAATACTAAAAATCATCATCAAATTAATAATTTATTTATTAATCCTTTTATCAATTCAACTCAAATTAAACATTCAAAATCTCAAGATTGTTTAAAAAATCATCAAAAATCATCTTTTAAAAATCATTCATCATCTAACCTTTTAAATCAACCTAAAATTAACTCTTTGGATTTATCTAAAACGTAATTTTCAATCTTATCTTTCATTTATATAATAGATATTTAATCTAATTTTAATCCTTTTTTTGCTTTTTTCTTCAGTCAAACTTCTTCTTTAGAAGAAATGGAAGAATTAATTCAAAATGTTTGTATCAATAAAGATTCCTTTTCAAATGAAATTGATATCATTCCAACTTCAACTTCAAATCTTTCAAAGAATCCTAAAAAAACTAACCTTGGTTCAATCAGTACTAATTTATCCATCTCAGATTCTTTAACCCTTAATTCAAATCGTATCCCCTCATTAAATCTCAAATCACCTACTAATTCAATCATTTCTACTTCAAAGTGTTTACCCACTCTAGCTACTCACTCTAATATAATCTTTCATACCGATCGATCTCAATTACCCAAGCTATCATCTAATCATGATGAACTTTCAACTCATTCGACCGCTATTGAAGATTTAACTAAACTTTCAACTCATTCATCATCTATCAATCAACTTTCACCTATCGATATCACTTATCAATCATCTTTATCTAGTAATGAATCTAAATCTCAATTAGAATTAACTTCATCTCATCAAAATTTATTGGAAAATTCTTCAAATTTGGATTTGAATTCTAATTTATTAACCAAACCATCTTCAATCTCTTCTAAAAGTCTCACAAAAACTAATACCTCTTCATCAATCTCAAATGATTCAACAACTTCATGCATTCGATTATTAACTGGTCAAAAAAATCGGGTCATGATCTCTAAATCAAATTCAATTCATCAACCTTCAAAGATTAAATCTAATCCTTTAGTAAAAGTCTCTTTACCTTCAATCACTAATGCTTATCTTTCAAAAAATAAATTAAATTTAGATAAAAATTTAGGTTTAAATTCTTCTTTTTATTTAGATCAATCTAAACAACTTGATAATCTTCATCTTAATCCTTTAGAACCAAATCTAACCACTTTACCATCAAACTCATTTGATCGTTTACCTACTCTCATTCCTAATCATCTTAATCCTTCTCTCTTTTTGGGTTTATCATCAAACTCTAAAACTAATTCTACTTATCTTACTTCATCACCTTTAATTCTTTCTGGTCCTTCTCAATCTACTTTAAAATTAGATATCAATCATATCTCTCTCATCAATCAAAACTCATCTTCGACTTTATCTCAATCTAATCATAATTCCACTAATTCAAATCATTTCAATCAAATCTTTCTTCCACCTCTTTCTAATACTACAATGGAACTTAATACATTTATTAATTCTCAATCTAATCCACCTTTATTTTCAAATTTAACTCATCAAGATCAACTCGATTTAGAATCTTCTATTCAAAATTCAATCAATTCATCAGATCAAAAACCTTTAGTAGATAGATTTGGTTTTGTAATCGATCCTAAACATGGTCTTAAATTAATGAGGCAATCAAGAAGAAAAAATATTAAATTAGATATTAATTCAAGATCAAATTCAAGTACAAGTTTAAATAATCAACTTGAAATTAATTCAATTCAAAATTCATCTAATCAAAAACATCAAATCACAAAAACTCTTTCAGAATCTTCAATTCCAATTTCATCTCATTTAATTCAATCTAATTCCCTTCACAGTCGTCAAACTACTAATGATTCTAATCAATCACAATTTGATTTAAATCATGATGGTTCAGAAATAGATCATTCATCAATGTTAACAACAGCTTTACCTATTAAATCTCAAGTTGACGTTGAAGCTGAATTAGATTGTTTACGTCAAACTTTAGGTTTAAAACCTATCATTGATGAAAACTTTAAAAAAGGAAAACAAATTGAAACCTTAACAACTCAACCTCCTCAATCTATTCCAATCAAAACATTCAATTCACATAAATCAATCGAATCAAGCACTCAAAGTATTAAAAGATTACTTTTTCAACTAAATGAAATGCAAAACATATTGGAACAAACTCAAATGAAAACTTGGACTCAATTTATCATTAAACGAAAATCTAAATTAATCAAAGCTTCAAATGTTAACAATAACTTATCTCCAAATTCATTTAGTGATTTAAATAATAAAAAAACTAATCAAATAAATTCTAATACTTTATCACCTCAATCAGTTGGAGCTTTTCTTGGTAATCATTCAATTAATCATACTAATCCTTCAACATCTATCATCACTTCTTCATCTTCATCTAATTTAATCACCACTAATCTACCTTCTCCTCATCACTCAATCTCAAATCAACAATCTATTACAAGTTTTGGAAATTTAACCCCCTCACATGATTTAATTACATGTCATGATTCAAATTTAATTGGAATCGCTTCAATGGGTTTATCAAATGATAATAATAAAAAATCATTAAAGGATGATTGGAAAGAATTTAAAGAGTTGGTAACAAAAGGAATCCCAATCAGTTTAAGACCTAAGATTTGGTTAGAATGTTCAGGTGCAAGTGAATTAAAAGAACCAGGTTATTACGAAGAATTGTTAAACTTACATAAAGGTGAACAAGGATTATGCTTGAATCAAATTGAATGTGATGTAACGAGGTAAGTTAAAATGTTTCTTAATAAAAAAAAAAAAAAAACAAAAAACAACAACAATTTAATTGATTAATTTCATTTTTCCAATAAATAAATAAATAAATAAATAAAGAACTTTACCCACAAATATTTACTTTGGTGGTGATGGACCTGGGGTAGCCAAATTAAGGAGGGTTTTGACTGCCATGTCGTGGCATAACCCAGTGATTGGATATTGTCAGGTTAATTACTAACGTTTAATTTAAAAAATTACTTGAGCTAACAATGTTTAATGTTACTTTTTCATAGGGAATGAACATGATTGCTGCAACATTATTACTTACAATTCCAAGTGAAGAAGATGCTTTTTGGATCTTGGTTTGTATTGTGGAGGTATATCAACTTTGTTTTTTCCTTAAGGATTATTAAGAATTTAAACTGATTCAAGGTCTTGTCAAATAATTTAGAAAATCTTACCTTTAGATTATTATACTTCACATTTACTCACATCACAAGCTGATCAACGTGTCTTGAAAGATCTTGTGGATAAACATTTACCTGAGCTATGGGATCATTTTGATGCATTAGATATTGAATTACCAGCAATTAGGTAAGAGTTTTTCTCAATCATTCTAACATAACTTAATCTAACTTAATTATTCATTTAATAGCTTTGGCTGGTTTCTATCACTTTTCGCTGATGCTTTACCAATTCAAACGCTTTTGTACGTTGATTGAGCAAAGTAGATTTTTAATCATTGGGATTTACTAATTACTAATAATAATTATTATTATTTTAGACGAGTCTTTGATCTATTTCTAATAGATGGAAGTATACTATTGTTTAGAATATCGCTTGCACTATTGAAAATCAACAAAGAAAAGATTTTGTCATATGATTCACCCGCGACCTTATACGCGTTTATGAGAGGTAAAATGACATTAAGTCATCATCAAACCGATCAATTAATTAACGTGGCCACCAAAGAATTCAAAGAAATCAAAAATAAAGAAATTTCACTTTTAAGAGAAAAACATGTAAAGCAAATCAAACTTGAAATGGGATTAAATTGAAAAAAAATTAAATTAAAAGTGTATATAAATCGATCAACCAACCTTTTCAAAGTATTTTTTGATCTTGATGGCTTTTCATAATCGCACAAACCAAAAATAAACCAGTAATAATGCTTCAAAATCAATATAAATCAATTCTCATTTTATCTGTAGCTTTTCTAATTTATTCATTTAATTATTTTGTTATTTTATGTAAATTCGTAGATATGTAAAAGCCTTAGATTTAATTAATTCTAGAATAGATTAATTTAGATCTGTTTTTGTTAAATTTGGTGATAGATTGACTTGTTTTTATTTTTTTTTAAAAAAAAGATTTGTATGGAAATGTATTTTTTAATAAACTATTTTTATAATTCAGCTTGAGTTTCGAATAAAACGGAATGATAATGACTTAGGCGCAGGTATTGGCATGATAACTTTGGATTTCAATCAATTTTGAGCTATTCGTTTTCCTTTACAATCTTTTCTACCGATGGGGAGAGGTTGAAATATTCATGGCGGGAGTTAAAAATCAGTTTGGCTACCAACTTGAATCACAAAGAAAAACACACCAGTACACGTATCACAATTTCGAAAGTAATTTACATATAATGCTTAGCAACAATCAGTTAGCACTAACTTTCAGAAGAAACAATCTTCTAGGTCTTGTTTTTGTTGATAAAAACATTATTTTAATGAATTTGCAATCAATTCTTATAAAACTTTTATTATGATGTATATATCAATTAAGTTTGAATTTTTTGCTTTTTTTTTTTTTAAAAAAACTCATGAATAAAATAAATAAATAAACATTTTTAAAAAAAAAATTAAAAAATGAAATTAAACAAAAAATAAATTAAAGGGTTTTTTTTTTTCTTTGGCCAAAAAAAAAAAAAAAAAAAAAAAAAAAAATGAAAAAAAAAATGAAAAAAATCAAAAAAATCAAAAAAAAATACCTATCCTCCTTCCTTCCTCATTTTTTTTTTTTTACCAATTAAAAAAAAAAAAAAAAAAACAAAAAAGTAAAAAAAAGTAAGAAAAAAAAAAACCCTCTTGAACCATTAAAAAAAAAAAAAAAAAAAAAAAAAAAAAAAAAAAAAAAAAACAATTGATAATTTTAAAAAAAACACCAAAAAAGAAAAAAAAAAAAAAAAAAAAAAAAAAAAAAAAGAAAAAAAAGAAATTTTAAATTATTTATATAAAAAAAAAAAAAAATAAAATTCAAAAAAAAAAAAAAAAATTAAAAAATCTTAAATGATTAAAATAATTAAAAAAAAAAAAAATAAAATAAAATTTTAAATAAAAAAATATTTAATTAAATTATTAATAAAAAAAAAAAAAAAAAAAAATAATAATAATAATAATAAACAATATATTTAAATATATTTAAATAAATTTTAATTTAAAAAAAAAAACCTTTTTTTTTTTTTTTTAATAATTATTATTATTATTTTTTTTTTTTGAAATTAATTAATTAATCATAAAAAAAAAAAAAAAAAAAAAAAAAAAAAAAAAAAAAAAAAAAAATTTGATGGAAAATTTTATAATTGAGAAAAAAAAAATTTTTTTTTTAAATGAATTTTTTTTTTTTTTTTTTTTTTTTTTTTTTTTTTTTTTTTTTTTTTAAAAAAAAAAAAATTACTCCATTTTTCCAAATTGGTGAATTTTTTTTTTTTTTTTTTTTTTTTTTTTTGAGGATCTTCATATTCCATTTTTGAAAAAAAAAAGACAAATTTCAAAAATTATTAAAATTAAACCTGAGTCTATTTTTTTTTTTTTTTTTATTTTTTTAAGAAAAAAATAACTCACTTAAAACATATTTTTGGAAAATAAATTAATGAAAAAAAAAAAAAAAAAAAAATTATAAAAGGTTTAAATGTTTTTTTTTTTTTTTTTTTGATTTAAATCTTTACAATTTTTTTTTTTTAATAAAAAATTAATAAAATTTTTTAAAATAAAGAAAAAATTTTTTAATTTCAAAAAAAAAAAAAAAAAATAAATAAAATAAGGTTTTTTTTTTTTTTTTTTGATTTTAATTTAGATTTAAAATTATTTATATATCTTTTTAATTTTTTTTTTTTTTTTTTTTTAATTAAAATTTAAGTTTTTAATGTTTTTTTTAGTTTGTTAAATTTCTCATTATTGTTTTTTTTTTTTTTTTTTTTTTTTTTTTTTTTTTTTTTTTTTTTAGAAAAGAGGAAAAAAAAAATTATTAATTGAAAAAGATGATAAATATTATTAATGTTTTTTTTTCTTTTTCAAAAAAAAAAAAAAAAAAAAAAATTGAAGAAAGTTTTTAATAAAGAAATTTTTTCATATAATTATTTTTTTTTTTTTTGATAAAGAATTAAATATTAAGTAATTATTATTAAAAAACAAACAAATAAACAAACAAACCATTTAATTTTTCTTTATTTTTCAATTTTATAAAAAATTAAAGGTTTAGATAGTAAAAATTTTATTAAAAATTAAGTAATTTTTCTTTCCTCAAAAAAATTTCTTTAAAATTAAAAAATATATATATAAAAATAATAATAATTTTTGAAGATTTTTTTTTTAAAGTAAAAAATTCTAAAAAAATTATTTTTTGATCCATTTTTCTAGTTTTTTTTTTTTTTTTTTTAGAAACATATTATCAAGATTTATTATTTTAACAAAAATAAAAAATTTATTCAAAAAAATACTTTACAAGAGATATTTATGGTTACAAACAAAAATTTTTTCAAGAGGAATTTAAATTAAAATTTAATTGAGAAAAGAACTTAAGAAAATTAATATTAGAAAAGAGTCTTTAAAATGAATATTAAAGAGAAAAAACCCACCCAAAAGTAACAATAATAAATTTGGAAACAAAGTGACAAAGTTAACATTGATGAACAGATGCTTTAATTAATTTTTGGGTGGTCAAAGGACAAAATATTTATAAGAAATTGAAAAGAATAATTATGATGATTTTTTAATATGTTTAAAAGCTTTAAATTAATCAAAAAATAGTGGTTGGAATCCTATATTGATTGGTTTAACAGTTTTTAAATTGATTATAAAAGGAAAAGATTATAACATGAAGAAAAAAGAGGGTAAAAGAAGACCTTCTTTTATAGCTACCAATTCTTTTTATAAAAAACGTAAAATTTACTCTAATAAGTCATGAGAGATACACTGAAAAAAGGAAAGATAATTATGGTATCATTAAACCCTGGTTTGGACCCAAAAAGGGCTGGTTACAACCAATTTTTGCCATTTTTAATCTCTCAAACTAGCCCTTTCTATATTAATAGTTGGATTTAAGCCTACCAAACACATCATAATGTGCTTAAGAGACCTTAAAAACAGTTGGAACAAATTTTATGAAGTGTATTTTAACTTAAAGGTAGTTTTACACTCTTGGAAAGAGTTAAAACTGACCTGGTTGGATCAAAACCTCATCATCAATTGAGTCACAGACCCTGTGACTCAATTCCAGGCCAAAAGTGATGAACGTTTGCATAAATTTTGAGATCCCATTGCTGTCATCAAGAAATTTGGGGGAGTCTGGTACTCTTGGAGCCAAGATTCTTTTCCCCCTAAAAAATTAAACTTTTCAATTTATTTTTCTTTAATTCCTCATCATGTATTATACTAAGAAAACTTACATATGTGATTCAATTGAAAAATTAAATTGTAAAACTGTAATTATCAAGACCTCATATTTAAATTCAAGTTCACTTATGTAATACACAGGCACATTTTGAAATTTCAATTACTCATAACTTTTAAGATAAACATCACACATCAATCTTGACACAACATGCACCATGAGCAAAGTGGCTAAACCTGACAGAAGGTGTTGCATTTGGAATTTGACATGGGATATGAATTGAATACAAGTGGGAGCTAGGAAAGAAATTGAATTTAAAAATGGAAGTTTTGGAAGAATTTCAAGCCAAATATGCAAGCCAGAAAAACTTAATTGAGTGTCCTGAATATTATTGTTTGGACAGGTTAATCAATGCTCAGTGGATCAAAAACACATTTTAAAGGATTAATTTGATTCCCTATGTATTTTAATTCCTTCATTTAATGATATCATGTCATTAACAAAAAACAACCACTTTTATGGTCTGTATTATAGAAACTTACATAAAAATTTAAGCTTCACTACCTCAGTTACAGAAAACCATAGCTAAAGAATATTAACACTTGAAACACTGTATATTGAGATCATTGATTGATGAGAAAAAGACTCAATTACTTGAATATTTTCTGAAAAAAAATTTATGATGAAAGAGAAACCATAAAATGAAAGTTCTGTGTCTTATAAAATTCTGTATTGAGTGGAACATAATACACCTATTTCCCTTCTCTTATTATACTAAGATTATTTGTTTCAAATTTGAAAAATAATCTAAATGTTGATTACAAAAATCCTATTTAAAGGAGGGATTTGAAAAATAAAGTAAAAATTGAGGATATATTTCCATTATTTTAGCCTTAAAAACTCTTTAGAGGGATTCTTTCACTTATAACCAGAGTATGTGATAGTTTTGAGCAGAATATATTTCCCTTATTTCATTTTTTGGAAATCTTTGTATGAGCTCATCCCAAGGTGTAAAGGGAGGATAGATTTTGCTTTCAGGAAAGATCAATGGAATACAAAGATCATAGTTAATTTAATTTTCCTCTAAAAAACAGCCTTTTTAGATTTATGTATAACAAAAAGGTTTTTCCTAATAACAATTTATCTATCAGTTGGTATATCTCTGTTGAAAAATTAACTTGTTAGAAAAACATAAAATGTCATATTTTAGAAATTGTTGATTTCTTTAGATATAATATTGAGATATTCAGGGGATATTCTATATCAAGAGAGGTGATATAGCTACAACCCCTAATACTTCTATACTTCATATTAATCCAATGCAATTATATGTGCTATATTTAAGTGATTTTTAACTTGAATTAATGATATTTTTAAGATTAGTTTTAATAATTTTTTATTTTGAAATATATCATAAAACTCATTCTCTATTTTGCTTCTCTTTGAATTATATTTTTTATAATTCATATGAATTCCTTTTCCTTTTTTTCATATGCAGGCTTGATAGATTCTGTAATAATTGGAATGTATGCAGAGTTCTCCATTTTTCAATAAATGAAGATTTTTGTTTTTATTCAATTGTTCTCTAGACCTAGTTATTTTGGAGTAATTCTTCAATTTATCCAATTGACAACAGTTAAAAAACTGAAATTGATAAAAAAAAATTGAGAAATAAAATTTCTAAGTTGTCTAAGTTGAATTTTTCTTAAATTTATGAAGGAAAACTATGTAAATTCTTTACAAAAGTTATTTTAGATTAGATATGAATATTGGATAGAAATTGAAAATAGCTGAAAAATACTTATTTTTGAATAAGTGAAAAAAATGAACCAATTTTTTTTTATATAACTGATCTCAATGTTGATTTAAAATGAAATGATTGGGATAAGTATTTTTATTTTACCAAATATATTTATTGAGTTTTATTCATCAAGAATATTAGATCTCTATGAAAATTAATTTATGATGACAAATATATTAAACCTGAAAAGATTAGTAAAGCTGTGCCCAAGAGTAATTTCCAAAGTGAACTAAGTAGAATTATATATTGATCTCTTTTAAATATTTTTGAAAGAAACTACAAAGAGGGTTAATTGTTTTGTTTGCTGTTATTTATGTTGATTGATAGCCTATCATATTGATTAAATTTATATTTTTAAACTGAGGCATCACGAAAATAAACTTGAGATTTTCCAGAATTAATATTGAAGTGATGTAAATATTACTTCAGAGCCATATCTAGACAGCTTCAAAACATAGTCAAAATTAAATCTCAAATTTATCAATTTGATTTTTAAGAATTTCAAAAGGTATTTCCTCAGATTTTTAATAGTTTTGTATTTTACTTTGTTAAAATTGCCTTATGAGAAATATCAAAACTCACAATTGAAATAACTTTAATACACTTAATGCATCATACATGTAATTTATTAATCCTCAGCCTGTGTAAAGTTAAATATAATTAAAATTTTAAAATTTTATCTTTCAAAATAATTACATTGGTTTGAAGCTTTCAAGAATTATCATAAAGCTCTCAATTTGAGGCTTGACTTGATTTAAAAAGAATCAAATTGACATAAATTTTATGGAAGACTATTTGGATTAATACTGAGACAGGTATATTCAGATATATTTGAGATATGCAATTATTTTATCCTCATCTTTTAATATCCAAAATGATATTGAAAATTCAAAGTAAGATGGTAATTAGGGTATTTAATTTATAAAATTCCTATCATTCCTTACCCCATTTTTTTTGTTCTAAATTGAACATTTTCTCTATTTATTGTTCATAGTGAAAGTTGAAAACAAAAAAGCACAAAAAAAGAATCAAAATTTTTTTTTCTATAAAGTTAAAATCAGAGGATAAGTTGACCTCAAAGAATGAATGATAGAAACCAACACTAGAAAACTAGCTGTATTTTTCTATAACTTAAATTGAAATAATATTTTAATTTTTTTCTAATGAAACAACTAGGAAAACTCTTCTTTTTATAATGTAAAGATTTTTTCATCCATGTTAATTCACTTTTTTAATTTTATTACCAGTTTTTTATGAATCTTATTTTATTTAATGATGCCATTGTTCTTTGTTTTTTGGTATTTGTCTTTGGTTTTGTCTGGGTTCTGTCTAGGTTTTACAGATTTACAAATTTTTACATTTTTATATATTTTTGTTTTTGTACTTTAATACTGAGGATTACAATAGCAGTCCTGTAATACCTGATACTGTAATGCCTCCTAAATTAAAAATGACTAACATTTTCACAATTTTTCTCCCTTTTATCCTGAATTTTTAATATTAATCAGAATTTTAAATCTTTTTTCAGTTTCAGGATTCACCTTAAAGACCCCACTAATCAATATTTTAATAAAAAAAACAATTCAAAAGAGCCAAAATAAGACATTTTTTCTATTCAAAAAAGAGAAATTTAAGATTCCCTCATAGGAAAAATTTATGAGATTCAGCAATGATAACAGAACTCAGAAACTGAAATGAAAATCATAATAATAATGATATTGAGAAGATCCTGAAAAATGAATGAGATATTTTGTATTGTTTTTACTTTTTTTTCTCTCTGAATAATGCCATTCATGAAAATTTTTTGAATAATTCATTTTATTTACTTTTAATATCTAGAAAACTGATCATATGAAAGGAAGAATTTATTTTTCTCCTTAAGATGAGAATTTCATTAAGGGGAGGAGTTTTTCCAAGACACAATTTGAAGGAAAAATATAAATTCATATTACTATATGTCAAAAATAGGCAGGTATGTGAAGAAAATAAGGGTTTAATTTATTTTTGGAACTGAATTTTACCTATGAAGTCCTTCAAAAGATAAATAAAATTGTTTAAATTAAGAATATATATGTAGGGTAGAATAATTATAGAATGTAATATCTACATGAAGATTAAAATAGAAGGCAAAGCCTTTTCCATAAATAAAAATCTCTGTAGATATCTCATAAAATGAAATATATGTTTACTATAAAGAATCAAAAAAATAATATTCTTGAAAATTGCTTAATATTCTAGTGTCTTGGAAGAACCTGGAATATAAATGAACATTGGAATCCTGGTTACAATCCAATTCAGAGGAGGGATCAAAGCTCATTCCATTCTGTTTCCAAGCTAGTTATCAAATGCAACACCTGCTTTCATGTGCAGCCAATTTGCTCATGGTGATGTGGTGTGAATTGAAATAAGGTTGTGAGTATTTTTAAATTTTCATACAGAAAATACTAAAAAATCAATTTAAGCTTACTTAAAGTTGAGTTAAATAATTTTTACTCACAGGTGACCCCAGTTTATTTTTTTTCATGAGGAATCCAATGTTGAAGTAATTTTTATATGTTTATTTATTGGAAAAAATTGTAAAAATTTTTTTATTTAATTTTTAATATTTTTTTTTATTAAAAATTTATTTTTTATTTCACTATTTCAAGGAGAAAAAAAATATTTTTACATTTTTTTTTTCAGATTTAAATGTAATTTGAAATTATTATTAAAATTTTCATTATGAATTTTATATTTATCTTTCAATTTTATTCTTTATTTTGAAGAAATAATGGTATTATTTTTAATTATAACTTATTTTTTTTATTTTTTGGTATTTTGGGTATATGAAAATACCTCAAAGGCTCACAAAAAAAGATTATTAGAAAATCTTTTCTTAAGATGAAGAAAAATGAAGTGAAAATACAGAAAATTTAGAAAAGAGAAGAAAATATATTTAATCCTCAAATAATTGAATTTAATTCTTACACTTATTCAGCTCAATTCAAGATCTATAAATGAATTGATTGATAAACCTGTAAAGTATTTAATTTTAATACTTAAAAAAGAAATAATCAAATTATATTGCCTTTGAGCTTTAAAAAATAAAAAGAAACTGAAGATCTATTCCAAAAACATTCTAATTTTTTGAATTTTACTCAATTTTCATGTATTTGATATTATGGGTATGTGGTTTTTGATATCTATTTTGAATATAATAACTAATTGGGATAATTAATCAAACATTTCAAATTCATAATAAATGGTTTTATTCCTTAATAAATCCACATAGACTATTGAGAATCTTTTCTTGCAGCTAACTCATGAACCTTTAGTTCAGAAAATTTATATGATATTTCTGCTTTTATTAATATGTCATAATTTTCAAAAACCTTAGGCTTATATTCAAGGTGGAGTATTGATAAAGGATCTGAATGTTGTAAAAATATCTTCTTGAACTAAATCACAAGTTGATGTACCATATACCTTTGAAAAATTTCAATCTTAAATAAATAATCACACAATACTTTCAGATAATAATGATAAGTTCCTGTAGCAATATATTAATGGTTTAAAGTACTTTGTATATGAAATAAGTTTTATTTCATTTCAGGTAGGTCTGGGTTAAAAGGAATTTTTTAATTGTTTAAGATTTGAAAAATGTTTCAAAAGGAAAAAAGAATCATTATATAAGCCTCTTATCCAATAAAAATTTTTTAAAAAATTATTTTTTTCCAATTTGTGTCCTTAAATTAGAAATTAATCAAGAGAAACAACAGTGACCTGATTTTACTTTTTTATGGACCATTCAGGAGGCTACTAATGATAAATTTCCCTTTGTAAACTATATTTTTGGAAGCAAATTTGGTAACTAAAAATGAGGGAAGGAATTTAAACTTCTACACCAAAGTTCTTGAGATTTGAGTCACAGACTAAATGTAGCAAAGAAAATGTTGAGAATATGTTTGAACAAGTTGAATCCAAAATTAAACTTCTCCTAAAGCTACACCACAAAAATTCAACAAACCAACTTGAGGAAGAGTTGCAATCAATTAGTACTGACAATGATGTTGATGGAGAAAATGGTTTCCTCACAATAAATCATGAAAATTATCTAACACCAGGGAGAATGTTGCCTCAATTGCTGGCGATTGAGTTCACATCCCCCCACTGTCAGTATAAAATCTTGCATCAGTCAGAATAGTGTCACATTATGGTCACCGGATTTAGTGGGTCATGTCACATCTGTTTCAAGACAACGTCAATTGTCACATGTGTCACATGAGTATGTAGCTCAAAGCCAAAACCCATATAAACATCATTGGCAAGGTTTGGGAAATTACACTTCATGGTGCAAGGCAGCAGTTTGGAATGAGATGACTTCCACCCCGCCGCCTGGTCATCTGACCCCTTCACCATTCCTACTCTTACGCATGAATTGGCTTCTGCACCCCTGCCTAATCCTCTCCAACCCTTAACATGCTTACACTCCTGCACCTCCCTCAAGATATGGCTCTGCAGTTGCCCCCCATATCCACCCTCACCCCCTACCATCCTTACACTCACGTAGTGCCCTCAAGATATGCCTCCAACACTGCCCTCACCCCTCCTTACGCTTCCTCCCACCTGCCTAATCTTCTCCTCCACTTAACATCCTTACACTCCTTCAGCTCCCTCCAGATGTGACTCCAACACTTCCCTTTTCTGCCGTTTACCATCCTTACACTCCTGCAGCGCCCTCAAGATATGCCTCCAACACCGCCACCTCATCTCCGCGCTCACCCCTCCTTACACCTATGCACCCCTGCCACTTACAATCCTTATGTTCCTCTATTAGATCCATAGGGTACAGTGGCTTGTTGGTGTACATGATGAACCCAATCACAGAAATATGCTGAGTGGCCTTCTCTGCAAAAATCTTCTGGGGGAAAACTGGTGGGGATATTCACAATGTTGTGGTTATGGTTTAAATCATGAGACTCACAAATTGAAACCTAATAAGTGTACTATTCAAAACCAAAATTGTGTCTTATGTTTTTCCAACAAAACCATTTTATTTAATATCATTAAAGTGGAACACTTTGCCTAGTCCTTACCTCATGAGCTTTGAATAGTTCAAAAGTTAACTTTAGTAGGTTTCTCACTAGTAAACGTTATTCAATTTCTCACAGGGATGTGATTTCATTTGAATGCGATGAAATAATTTGCAACACATCACCTCCTTGAATTTTCCAACAAATAATATTTTGCAAATGCAACACAAGCTCAATAGATATTGATGGAAGGTTCCAAGGCTGTTGATGGGCAGGTTTCTTTTGGTCAGCTTGTGGTTCTGAAATGTCTTTTTTCTAGAAAATTTACTAACTATTGAGCTGATTTAAATTGATATTTAACTTCTTACAAACTTTCAAAAATTCTCCAATATTGATATTACCTAAAAAAGAATCAATAATTAATATCTTAAACTTATTTTACTTCCACCACTTTCAGAACTCCTGCCCTTTTTCTTCAATTTTGATCTTTTTACTAAAACAATTTCAATCAAGTTATCCATCAGCTCGTCACCATCTCTTTACTCAATAAGCTACCTCTTCTATGCCCCCGCCACTGCCCTAAACCCTGGGAAATTCAACTGAATTCAATGAACTACAAACTTCAGCCCCAGAGAGTGGAAGTGAAATCTCTGATATGGTTAGTAGTCATGAATTAGGAATTGGAGTAGAGAGCCTGGCACATGAAAGTAATCCAGATCCACCAGTCCTTCCAGAATGTGAGAATAGATTAATCTTGAATATTTTTAATCTCTCCAAACCTGATAGTTTTGTCATAGACTTTATTTCAGCTCAGCCTCCAAGCTCTCAGAAACCTAATTTCAAAAGCTATGAGAAGGAAAAGACTGTTGAACCTTGTGCACCAACAGAAGATACTGGGAAAGATGATGTGATTCTCAGTGGTGAGGTTAAAACTACATCCAAGGAACAATTTGTCTCAAACATTTCTCAAAAAATCCCAAGTCTGGAAACATTTCAAAAAGATAGTAAAATTCCTGATTATGTATATCAAAAGATTGTTGAAGCAATGAGCCTCCTCAAAATGGATTTGAACCATAAGTCCACTACTAATTCAATACAAAAACGTTAAGAATGGCTGTTTACAATATATGGGCACATGTGGAGGTGGGAAAATATCTACCTGAAAGATCTCAAGTGGTGATTGTAGTTCCAGGAAAAGGCTTAGGAAAAAGACCAAATATAAATGCCGCCAAAAAAACCAACAAAAAGAACTGTAACTTTGAAGGCGCAAAAGATTCCTGGGATCAAGGTGATGACATGATCAATGTTAAAGTGGACCATATTGATAATGAACCTCCACATACTGAAAGCCCCCCATACTCAATGAAACAATCCATGATGAAACCCTTCCTGCCTCCCCTTGAAATATTCAAGAATTACAAGAAAGGGAGACAATTAAACATAATAGAATGGGTAAAGATATGACTGATATAATGCCTGACCCTGAGCCCCAAGTTTCATCATCCACTAATGTTCAAGGAATATTTTTATCCCATATTGAAGAGCTTGAATACATTTTTAATTTTCATTCCAATATTACGCAAGAATCATGGAAAAGGGAGCTTAATAATATCAATAGTATTTACAAAAATCAATGAGACAATTTACCAACAAATGATGCTGATACATTCCTGCCTGTTGGTATTAAGGTGATCAGTAACCAAGAGCTTAAAATGTCAGCGTGGCTTGAGGAGATTGAAATTGGAGGTGATTTTTATCTTTGTGAATGATAAATTATGATTTGGCTGATGACTCACGCAATATACATTGCAATATATAGGGTTAGATTTTCTTAAGGCAACAGAAACAGAAGCATTTTTTAATAATAAGATTTGGAATCTCAAATTGATGAACCAATTGGCTAAACCTCCAGATAATATCCCAAAATCTGAACACTAATTCTTCAAAATGGTTCAGAGCCTTCTTCACTGCTCCAATCCAATTAAACATTTCTGGGAAAATGTTATGTTTGAATCCATTAGTTTAGTCTCATATGATGTGATTGCACCCAGCCATATGTGGCACCAACAGAAAGTTTGACTGATCCTCTTAGACTCAAATGGGGAGAAGTTTAATAAATTGCCTCCTTCTTGAGTAAATTGAATTAATGTGGAACAAAACTTAGGATTGAAGGTGGCAGGGCTGACATTGAGATATTGACAAAGCCCCACAAGAACTTGGAGGATCTAATGGATACAGTTATCCACTTGATGATTGCATACAACATGGTATGTGCACATCCAAAGGTTGAAGTCTATGGCATGAAAGGCAAACTCATGAGTTCCAAAAAAATGAGGCCATCAAAGAAATTTTGGTCAGTCACAAGAATATTTGAATAAATCAAATTTGCTATGGTATATTAGCTGCATTCTGTGTGGCAGGGGTTTGTGGCTTGATGGTATTCTCATATGACTGGAGAACAAGCTCAGTGAAAGGGGCTTTATCACTCATTGACATTTCCAAAAGACTTCCAGAGGGTAAAAATCTAGTAGAGACAGTGTGGCTACGTACTAATAAGTATATATGTAATTTACTGAATAAGAGTTTCTTATCATCAGAGTCTTTTACCCCACTTTACCTCTTAGATTTGAATTTGAATGATGCTTGGTATTAGACTTTGGTGATGCCTGGGTGGAGAAGCGTGTACTTGGTTCAAATGAAGAGGTCACATTGACTGTACCCAGGTAAGCTAAACTTACAGCCAGTATTGACCTGTTTTAGATTAGCTTTGTATCAAATAGATTGCAATTTAATTTTATAAAGTGATTTATGAATTTAATAGTTTTGATTACCTATCCTACTGCCTGGATGCCTCAGTAAGAATGCCAATATAACTACCTTTGTAAAGAGGCATGCCTAAATACACCATCAAAAATACTTCCAACAGGACAAAAACTCAATCAGGAAGCTGTGCCTAGATTGACTACATGCAGGTGCAGTTATTCCCGCACTTAGCACACACAGAGGCATTGCGGGAAGTGGCTATTTTCACATCCTGTAAGGTCCTAATAGGCCAAATTTCACTTATTCTTTCAAAAGTACTAGGATGAATAGGCATGCACAGTGGAGTGCATGATCCACTTGCACTTTCTCACAATATTACAGAGGGTTGGATTTGAATCTCATTGAATGGGAAGATGAATATATCAAATTGAATCATGCAGTTTCCACCACATTATTTTTTTGTTCAAGTACTTGAGATTGCCAATTTGCAAAAGTCACATGTAATCTTTAATTTTTAGCAGCCAATAAAAAACATTCATTGAACAAAATCAAATTTAGGTAAAAATGATAATCCACACCACAGTAACTAATTGTTTGGCTTCATTTCATTTCCCTGTGCAAGGATGCCATTCACAAAAAAAGGAAAGGAGCATAAAAGGATTCTTTTAAATATGAAAAAGAAAGATGGGACAGAAGTCACAAACCACCTGTTTCACAGTAGGATACCTAGCTTTAGTATCAAAATTGAATTTTAATAACATCAGGGACCAAAGAACAAAGTATTTCTTTGCAGGAACTTGTATGACAAAAGCCCTACATGGCCCTAGTTCTTTGCAGCTAGAGTTAGGAGGTGACTTAATTAACAAACACCCAGCTTTAGCTGTAAGTCTAATAAATACTTAAAGTCAAAGTGACAACAGATTACTTCCCCTGAGAAATATACCACCACTTTAAATTCCCCCCTTAGAAGAAGGAGAGAAAAATAAAATTTTGAAAGTCCTGGAAGAAAGGAGGACAAGAAAAAAAAGAAAGGGGATACCTTGTGAGATATAGAAAACCAACTCAAGAAGATGAATGGCTACTTGAAAAGATATGAAAAATTTAAATAAAAACTTAAGAAGTTTTGGAGATGAAAGAAGACCTGAAGAATAACAAATTTAAGAATTTTTGAGTGTCAAGACTATATAGGTTTATTGAAGGGGTAGGGTAATGGATGATACCCTAATTAGCTATATCAAATTGTTTTAGATGTTTTTTTGATGGTAGCTAATCTGAGCCCCTGAGATATGACCACATATCCAAAAATTTCACAAAGCAACTTGAAGAAAATTATTTTAATAGGAAGAATTGAAATTATAATCCTAAAATAAGTAAAAATGCCATGAAAAATATGAATTCTTGATTATATCAGAAAAAAATATTTAAGAAGCTGAAATAAATTACACCATTGGAGTACCAATAAAACATTACACATATTACTCTTTTATGTCATATCTTTAAGCCTAATACTTACTGAGATAACCTGGGTTTTTATGATCAATACATGTATTCATGGTTTTTAGCCCATATACTTTGAATTGAACATGATAAAAAGCTGATCTAAAAATTTAATTTACCACAAAGTAACTGTAATAATAAATATATAAGCTTTATTTGGAAAGCTATAAACAAGGTTAAAAATTATAAGGGGATATTGGGAAAAATAACAATAGCTGTTGAGCACTTAAAATTAAAAGAAGTCCAAGCTTAAAAAAAGGTGATATTCAGACTCTGTTGTTTTATACTTGAGTAATGAAATTATCCTCACCATTATATTAAAGGTTCAACCCTATGAAAACATGGTTTTCAGTTGAAAATAGTGAATTTTGACAGAAAAGTTGGATTACAAGAAAAATCATGAAATATACAGTTTTGGTAATGTAATATAATACTCTTGGAAACTAAGTAAGGACATGCCAAGCTATCATAATTAACTAACCAAATTTTTTTAATGTGAAAAACTACCAAGGTTTTAGGGATTAAAGTTAAGGCATAAAAATGAGCCTTTCTGATCAAGAACTCTAATCTTATTTTGAGTTTAACAGTTGGATAAAAAATAAAACTAGTGGACATTCCCATTCTATGATTAATACTACTATAATCTTCAAAAATAAATCATTCTCCAAGCCTATGATGTCAGAAAAATTAGGTTTATAGTGATAACTCCAAGAAATGGCCTAATACTGAGAGAAAAAGGTTTACTAATGACATAATCATTACCAAACCTTAAAATATTGATCAATTATGGTGCATAACATCAGTAAAAGTCTACTAAAAGGAGGTATTTTCACTATGAAAGCACCTCCTCTTCCTCTTTTCCCCCTTCAGGTGCAACAAATACAATAAAAACATTAAACAAAAAGGTAAAATTATTCATTATTTAATATAAAACTCTTATATTATTAAAGAAAAAGGCTTTATCTTATGGTAATAACTATTTTATTACTTATTAAATCAATATTTTGTTTTCATTTGTTAACTTCTCTTAAAATCTCTTAATACACATAAAAATAGTAACATTTGTAGATCTCTCTTTTTGTATTTTAAATACAGCTTAAATAATGTGTATCAATATTCCTAGGACTAAAATTACTCAAACTCATTATACTTAGTTTTAAAAGCAGGTCATTTTCTCTCTATTTTCATTTTTAATAGATGTTTTATTAATAGATGATATTAATATTAGTAATATTATATTGAATATTAAATATTACTATATTTAGCAGATCATTTTATTTTATTCTTTTTAAGAAATATAAATATTTTTGTGCCCTAATTATGATAATACTTCATTGTTACACTTATTTTTAATCTTATTATTCATTAAATTTAGGACATTCAGAGTACTAAAAATGAAATATTAGTGATTTTTACTTATTGTTCCATAGTCAAACATTACATTTTTAATCCAAAAGGACTTGATTTCAATGAAAGAAATGTTTGCCTGAAACTCAAAAAAGAAATTTATGGCTTAATAAAGGCACCACTTGTCAGCCTGTGACTCAAAACCAGAGCACAAGCATGACAGCCAAATACAATAAACCAATGGTATAGCCAAGATACCACCAAATCATGGAGCTGAGCCAAATCAGCTCAAAAGGAATCAAAAGAACTATGAAACTCACCCCTTTCCAAATATACAAGTCCCATCATCATAGGACCAATAATAACAAAGTTATTGCTTCTCAAAGTTGTTTCTGAGCATAAACCTTAATTTTCACCTCTCATCTGAAATACAGAGTAAGAGGCCTAAACCCAGCAAATTGGTATGCAAAATGAAGCTCCAAGCCAGGGCTATCCAGTGGTACCAACCAAACTGAGCTAGCACCAGTATTACAGAAGTTATGGTCAAATTCAGGCCAAATAAGGGTGAATAAAACATTCACCTCTCATCTAACTTCTACAGTTTTAGTGTGAGATAACTATAGTTGGGTCTTTTTGGAAAGAGCACAACCAGGGCTATCTGATGGTGTCATCCATTTCTCCATATCTCCACTAGAACAAAGGTTATAGGGCAAACAAACCGAATACAGCTTTTGCCTAAAAACACGCACATGTACAAAAAACCTGTACATGGGATAGCTTTGTCATATTTAATGATAGCCATACCAAATATGGTACCATTGTGTAGAACACATACAGGGATACAAAATGATTCAATTTTGAGGCTGATATCTCAAGAAATGACAAATGTATAGCTGTTTTAAGGTCAAAATCCCACATTTTGACCAATACAGCCTTACCATGGGATAATATCCCATAACCATGAGTATGAGGTGTCAAACTGACAAAGAAGCTTGTTTTTAATGAAATACCTCATAGTTCATTCAATACTGGGGTCCCATACAGGTTTTGTACAGCATTCTACGCGTCATACACATCAGGATCAGGCTGTGTGGTCCCCAGATGAAATTTTTCACCCTGTATTGGTGCAAACAGCCCAGATGTGGTTTCAAAACCACGTCTGAGCCCAATAAAGGCTATACAGGCCTTTTGTAAACCACAAGTCTGTACTGGAGAGTGAAAATCTTCACTTCCTCTACATGGAAAGGTCTAACCACCTTTTCACCCCATTTCAGGATAAAAAGGGGGATTTTCACAGCCAGAAAAGCTTTCCTCATGCTGCTCTTGAATTCCTATGTAGTGAACTGTCAAAAACAGTTTTAGTCTTGGAAAATAATCAGGTTATACTATAAATCTTAGTATTGTAGCTCTTATTATAGTAATCCAACCGGTAAGACTGCACCCAGGGCTTTCAGCAGCGCTCACCACCACTATCTCTTGTTAGTAAAGCCCTTTTATTTTATTAAATACCCTTATTATCTTTAAAATCTTTATTCTAAACATTTTTTCCATTTCACAAACATAGTCAAAGTTGTAATTAGACTATTTTTACACCTTTATCATAGCTTCATCCTGACATTTTGGGGGCCTGGCCATATTTTTTTGAAATTTTTGGACTTTACAAGTAACTTTTTCACTTATGTATATCTTTCTGACAATTCTTTCTATGTTTTTTAGGTGTATTTTTTCTTAAAAATATATATGTTATATATTTTATATTGTTAATTGGTGTATATACCATTTTATACTCATATTGTAAGAGTACTTGTCACGTGGCTAATAACCAGAATACCTTTATTTTTGGAGTGTTTTACATATAAAAACACTTCAGCCATTAATAAGTCCTGTATTTTTGACTAAATAAAGACACCTATGACTGTAACACCAACAGTTGAGGCGTGGTTAAGTGTATTGTTGACTCAATTACAATTATACAGAACCACTTCATACAGATTGTACTTGAAAACCACAAGTCAATCTGGGGGATACTGGTACACAAACAGTGCAACAGGGTACCAACAGCTGTAATTCTGATGTGGAATTGTCAATTCAATTACACTGTCATTATACAGGGAAGATTGTAGTAATATACAAAGCCCAGAGGCCATTCTTAGACATGCAAACAGCATTTTAAGAAGTCTTAACTGACATTAAGCCCTCTTTTTCCTGCTTTGATTCAGTGGAAGAAAACTATATCCCACTAGAGACCCAGTCACAGGCCAGCACACCAGTGACACCCTCAGAACCAGAGGGAAGCAAGGGCAAAGGAAAGAGGCACAGTGAAGGCCTGATTACAGCAAAGAAGTGGACACCAATAGTCACCCAGAGGAGTAGAAAACCACGAAACTCTGAATCAATACAAGGTAAACCAACCTTAACAACTTGTACAGGGAAGATTACTATAATTAACCCAGTTGTAACCTCTAAAGGTAAATTGCCCAAATCAGCAGACAAAAAATTTGTACAAGGCAAAGTCAAAGGTAAATACCCTAAGATCACAAAGTTTCTGACTGCTTGCAAACACTGATATGTCACCTGTACACCTCAGAGACCTTGGCTTCCAAAGGAACCAGCCAGAGGACAGAGAAGGCTTGTCTAGAACCAGAAGACCTGGAAGAGGACATCTTGGACACAGTGGTGGATGGCAAAACAATGAGGGTAATAATATCAACCCTGCCATTGACACTCCAATTCAACAGGAACCTCAAACCAGAGGACTGGAAGGATATGGATCAAGTTCTTCAGCTCCACCAACTCCTCAAAGATTTATTTCAATGTAGCATGGACAACAAGAGGTTCAACCTGGCATCTCACTGGGAAGAACTTGGAGAAAGTTGCCAGAGGATCTGTCTCAAAGAGATAGACTTCAAGGACCTTATGATAATCAACAAAGGTTGGAATCCTACCAGGCAGTTCAGACTCCTGGAGGCAAGGGCACAGAGGATAAGGGAGAATCAAGCCACTATCCAGGCTATAGAAGAACAGTTAACCCAGACAGGGCCTACTCAGATTCCTTCAGGCTCACAGGGAGCAGGCCAAATCAGCTCTCCAGTCGCTTCACACCATTCAGAAACCAACAAGTCAGTGACCAGGAGTCACCATTATTCACAATTCCAGGAGGTTTCCACGAGAAGACAAGGATACAAGGGGAAAAACAAGACCTCTTTCAATCAAAGGAAGAGAGAGTCAGACCCAATGATCCAGAAGTTGTTGGATTTGGTGAAAGAAGTGCACAAGAACCAGAATTAGTTGTAAACCACTCTAGAATCAGTAGTCCTATTAATAGAAATATTAGCCCCACTCAGATTGAACATAATGCTGTCTCACCTGAGAGTAACTTAAACAGTGATGCACTGTGGCTACAAATGTCCCAATATGCTGAGCAAACTCAAAAGCAGTTTGCAGAACTGGAAGAAAGCCATGAGAGGATGAAAGAAGTAACAGCCTCCATGGATAAACTTTTCAAAACTCTTCAAGAAGGATATGCTCAATTGAGAAAAGCCTCTGAAGAAACCAACAAAAGACTGAATATAGTTTTTTAAGAACAAAACCACAGCAGAAGGGACAGGGATTGTCTGGACCAAGATATAAACTAATTGGTTAATGTCTACCATAGAATAAAGCCCCAAGAACAAGGCCATGTTATGAATAATCCATATCACCCAGATGACATCAAACCAGATTCCATGTTGGGCAATAAGGAAAGATCTCAATCACAATACCACAATGGAGATAGTATGTCTTATTCTGAAAAGGAAGCCTTGAAACAGCTTCCTGAGGCCTCAAGCTGGCCCAAATTCTCTGGAACAGAATAATATGATCATATGGAACTCATAGATTATATTGATGGACTCTTCATTGATGTACCAGGCATACCAGAGTACTGGATTACTGCTAGAATAAATACATCATTCAAAGGTCATGCTAGTATATGGTACACAGAAATGAACGAAATCCATTGCAGAAGAAACTGGCCATGGTGGAAGAGTCAAATCATCCAAAAGTACAGTAATGATACCAGGATATGGCAAAAGACCATGTCATTTGACAATGAAAAATACTCTGTGGACAAAGATCCATATGAGTGGTGTCTTAGACAGTTTAAAAGACTTAAAGCCATTGATCCTCAGATGAACATCCAAATGAGGAATCACAAGCTTCTGAAACAACTGCCAGGAGAACTAGAGCATGCAGTAAAATGCAGATGAAACCAAAATGGCACTCTGGATGACATTGCTAATACCTTACAAGACATAAGGAAAAGAACTAATATAGGGAAATTCACCCCATATAAGAGCAGTGGTTTCAAAGAGAAACAGCCTTTCAGGGTTGAGTTTAAAGACAAACCCAAAGAAAGTGTGGCAGAAGTGGCAAAGAAGAGGAATTCTTGTCACAATTGTGGTTCAACAGACCACTATGCCAACAACTGTCCAAAGGCAAAGAAAAAAGTCTATGCTGTTGAGAAAGTCCCAGAGGAGGAATCCCCAACAGAGGATTCTGAATCAGACTCCATGGGTGATGCCATCAGAGAACTATCTGATGATGACCAAGACCCAAGAGAAGAATTTCTAGTGGAATACCAACAGGAACCCCCACTAGAAATTCAGGACATACAGTTGGAAGCAGGGATGCCACAGGATACTGCCAACAAAAACTTGTGCAAACATACCCAAGATGCACAAACATTCCTGGTCACACCAACCAGAGGAATAGCATATATACATGGAAAAGCCACAAAAATGACTGTCTGTATTGACAATGCTCAACATCCATTGATAATTGATAGTGGGGCACACTGCTCCATAGTGGCCAGAAATTATCTGGATAACCACTTCCCAAATTGGGCGAAACAGCTCTTGCCAACCAAGGAAAAAAACTTCAAAAGTGCATCAGGAAAGATGACTTCCATTGGTAAAATTATTAAAGAAATAATTATACCTCATAGGAAGGGTAATATCAAGCTCAACCCAGAGCTTGTAGTGCTTGATGCTGCCCACATCCAAGGGTTCTTTCTGGGAACAGATTACCAAAGGATGTATCGCATAGATATTTACAATAGTAAAAACAGGCATATTACCATTGGTACCAACAAGGAGAAAAAATTCTCACTTGATATATACCAAATTGCTACCCATGACCCACTGGAGGGCCTACTGAATGAATTCAGGGAGGGCCAGTTTAGCACTACCCTCATCAGCAAACAAAAACTAAGTTTACTGAAGATGCTGATGAAGAACAGACCAGAATTTGCCATTGGTGAAGAACCATTAGGAAAGATCAAAGGCCATGATATAGAACTATATCTGGATGTGGAAAGAGCTTACCCACCCATTCTCAGGAGACCTCCTTATCCAGAAAGTCCGGAAACCAGGAAAGAAATTGAAAAACATATCAATGAACTCCTGGAAATGGATGTCATCAGAAAGATTGGACATAATGAAATAGTGGAAATAACCACTCCTGTCCTAATAACCTGGCATGATGACAAGTCTAGACTGTGTGGAGTCTTCAGAGCTCTGAATAACTACACAAAAGCAGACAGGTACCCTATACCCAGGATACCTCATGCCTTGGATAAACTGGAAAAAGCCAAATACATAACCAAAATGGATTGTATGAAAGGCTTCCACAAAAATGGGGTTAAACCAAACTCCATGAAATTACTCAGAATAATATGCCACATGGGAATATATGAGTACACCAGGATGCCATTTGGCATCAAAAATGCACCAGCCCACTTCCAAAGGATGATGGACACAATATTTCAAGAAGAAATATTGGAAGGCTCAATGGTAGTATATATTGATGACATCATTATATACTCAGAGACATGGGAAGACCATGTACAATACATAGACAGAGTGCTGAGTAGATTTACACCCATCTATCTGAAAATTTTACTGAAAAAGTGTAATTTTGGCCAACAAGAGCTACTAGCTCTAGGACATAAAGTCTCAAGTCTTAGTCTGGCAATTGACCAGAATAAAGTAGAAGCAGTACTGCAAAAGCCAGTACCAAAGAGCATCAAAGAGATTCAATCTTTCCTTGGGTTTGCTAGCTACTACAGAAATCACATCGAGAAATTTGCCCACATAACTAGTAGTTTATACAAGTTATGTTCAAAAGATGTAGTTTTTGAAATTACCAAGGAAAGGAGGGATTCATATGAGAGGATCAAACATGAACTCGCAAATGCACCTGTGCTCATCTTTCCTGACTTTGAGCTACCATTCAAGTTATACATAGATGCAGCATGTAACCAGGGTTTAGGAGCCGCCCTTCACCAAAGACAAATTGTGGATGGTGAACCAAGAGAGGGAGTAATATTTTAAATCTCTAGGCACCTGAAAGATTCAGAAGCCAAGTATGGGGCCACCCAGACTGAATGTCCATGCTCAGTCTGGTCTCTGAAAAAACTGCATTATTATTTGGAGGGTGCAGTCTTTGAAGTCTACACAGACTGCACAGCCTTGAAGTCTTTACTAAACATGAAGACTACAAATAGACACATGCTGAGATGGCAAATAGCCATCCAGGAGTATAGAGGGAATATGACCATCATATACAAAGAAGGTAAAAGCCATACCAATGCAGATGGCCTTAGCAGATGGCAAATAGACAATGTCAAAAGCAATCCAGCTTATGACCCTGAAGTTGCAGCCAAGATCCCGATCCATTTCATGGAGATAGATAGGAAGAAAAACTTCAGATTTTCTGAATTGGAACCAGAAAGTGGTACCCTTGACAGTGGAAACACTGATTCAGAAGGAACAGAAACTCCCATACTGGTAATAAGCTCCTCAGAACTGCAAAATGAATTTTTAAATGCAGTACTAAAGTAATATGCCAAGCACAAAAAGTGTGGCATCTTACAACAGATCCTTCAGCAAATATACAGGAGCCCAGACCTGGAATCCCAGCTGGAAGAACCCTGGTTGAGGGCCTACATGGATAACAAGTTCTTCCTTGTAGATGGCCTGCTTTACCACAGAGAAAAGCATACAAGTGCACTCACAGTGGTAGACAGAGATCACATCTCCCTGATCCTGCAGGAATGCCATGAATTCCCCTATATGGGACACATGAGTGAAGAAAGGACCAAAGAAAGGGTAGCAAGCACAGCTTGGTGGCCCAAGTGGGAACAAGAGATGAGGGAATACATCAACACTTGTGAAAGATGCCAAAAGGCAAATAGGAAAAATGGGAAGAAGTATGGGTTAATTCAACACATAGAAGAACACAAACACCAATGGGAAACCATCAATATGGACTGGGTCACAGGACTTGTCCCAGGAGGCAAAGAAAGCTACAATGCCTGTTCAATAATAGTTGATAGGTTCAGAAAGAGTATGAGGTGTCTGCCATGCCATAAAGAGGACACAGCCATGGATACTACTCTTTTATTCTGGAATAACATCATATCTACCTGTGGAGTCCCTAAGATTATCATTAGTGATATGGACCCAAATTTCACATCTGAATTTTGGACCAACTTGTATGACATACTGGGAGCCAAGCTTGCATTTTCCTCAGCTTACCATCCACAAACAGATGGACTAGCTGAAAGGATGATCCAGACAATGGAAGACATCCTTAGAAGATTCTTTGCCTATGGCATGGAATACAAGGACCATGAGGGATACACCCATGACTGGGTTACCCTCCTACCAGCTGTCAAACTGGCTTATAATACAAGTCAGCACTCTACCACAGGAAAAACACCTGCACTGGTAGAGAAAGGGTGGAATCCCCTGTTGCCTGTGGATCACTTGAAGAAGAATCTTCTGAACATCCACCCCACAGCCAAAGACTTCCATGATATGTGGAAGAGGGCTTGTGACAAAGTAGCCAGATGCATAGCTGATGCCAAAGAATATAACAAGCAGAGGTGGGACAAGACACACATGGAACCTGACTTTAAGGAAGGGGACCACGTGTTAGTGTCTAAACTAAACTTTAATAATCTTAAAAGACCTAAGAAAACCAGAGACTCATTGGTAGGGCCCTTCACTATCATTAAGTTGATAGGGAAAAATGCAGTGAAAGTCAAACTCACAGAGGAATCTTCCAGGAAACACCCAGTCTTCCCAGTGAGCTTAGTCAAGCCATACTTCCAGACAGAGGAGGATAAATTCCCCTCCAGGAAGTAGAACCCCACACCACCAGAAATAGTGGAAGTGGAAGACTCCCCTGCACCAGTGAAGAGGATCATCAAGGCCAGGAAGATCAGACTTAATGGCAAGGATCAGAGACATTACTTAGTCAGGTTCAAGAACCAGACAGCTGATAAAGACAAATGGTTGGCAGAAGATGCCATACCAGATGGGAACGTTCATTTAAGGGGATTAAGAGCCTCTAGGAGGACTGAACAGTACAATCAATGATGAGCCTTTTTTAGAGGGAGGGTATGTCAGCCTGTGACTCAAAACCAGAGCACAAGCATGACAGCCAAATACCATAAACCAATGGTATAGCCAAGATACCACCAAAACATGGATCTGAGCCAAATACGGCGAAAAGGTATCAAAGGAAAGAGGAAACTCACTCCTTTCCAAATATAAAAGTCCCATCATCATACAACAAATAATAACAAAGTTATTGCTGCTCAAAGTTGTTGCTGAGCATAAACCTTAATTTTCACCTCTCATCTAAAATACAGAGTAAGAGGCCTAACCCCATCAAATGGTTATGCAAAAGGAAGCTCTAAGCTAGGGCTATCCAATGGTACCAACCAAGCTGAGCTAGCACCATTATTACAGAAGGTATGGTCAAATTCAAGCCAAATAAGGGTGAATAAAACATTCACCTCTCATCTAACTTCTACAGTTTTAGTGTGAGATACCTAAAGTGGGGTCTTTCTAGAAATAGCACAATCAGGGCTATCTGATGGTGTCATCCATTTCTCCATATCTCCACTAGAGCAAAAGGTATAGGGCAAACAAGCCCAATACAGCTTTTACCCAAAAACACGCACATGTACAAAACACTTGTACATGGGATAACTTTGTCATATTTAATGATAGCCATACAAAATAAGGTACCATTGTGTAGAAAGCATACAGGTCTACACACTGATTTGATTCTGAGGCTGATATCTCAAGAACTAACAAGGTTATAGCTGTTTTAAGGTCAAAATCCCACATTTTGACCAATACAGCCTTACCATGGGATAATATCCGATAACCATGATTATGAGGTGTCAAACTGACGAAGAAGCTTTTTTTTACTTTAATACATCATACTTTATTCAATACTGGGGTGCCATACAGGTTCTGTACAGAATTCTATGCCTCATACACGTGAGAATCGGGCTGTGTGGTCCCCAGATGAAACTTTTCACCCTGTATTGGTGAAAACAGCCCAGATGTGGTTTCAAAACCACATCTGAGCCCAATACAGAATATACAGGCCTGTCCTAGAGAGTGAAAGATCTTCACTTCCTCTATGTGGAAAGGTCTAACCACATTTTCACCCCATTTAAGGATAAAAAGGCAGCTTTTGTAAGGTGTGGATATGAAACTTTGATTAAAAATCAAGTACTTTTCTTATCCTCAAAATTTGTATAAGGTAAAAATTAATTAAAAATAGTAAGAAATATTATTTTTAAGAGAAAACACGCCAAATTTATTGTTTATAACTTCATTAGTATAAAGAAATAATATTATAAAGATTTATTGTTTTACCAACAATAAACATTTATCCAAAAATACTCTACAAGAGATATTTAAGGCTACAAAAGAAATTTCTTCAAGAGCAATTTCAATTGGAATTAATTGAGAAAAGAACTGCAAGAAATTAATTAAAGAACAAATTATTTTCAAAATAATATTAAAGAGAAAACATGCCCAAAAGTGACCAGAGTGAATTTGGAAACAAAGTGACAAAGTTTACAGTGATGAAAGATGCTTTAATTCACTTTTGGGGTGGTTCAGGGGTAAAATGATTATAAAAGTTACAAACAATAATTATAATGATTTTTTCACGTGGCTAAAAGGTTCAAAATGATTTAAGAAAGGTGGTTGGAATCTTTTATTGATTGGTTTAACAATTTTTAAACTAATTATAAAAGGAAAAGATTCTAACATGAAGAGAAAAGTGGGGCAAAGAAGACATTCTTTTATAGCCATCAATTTTCTTACTCCAAAAGTAAAGTTTACTCTTGTCAGTCATGAAAAACATTTTGACAACAGAAAAGCCAATTATGGCATCATTGAAACCTGGTTTAGACCAAAAAAGGGCTGGTTTAAGCCAATTTTAGCCAATTCAGCCATTACTATAGCAATACCTGGTCTAGAGCCTTCAAAACACGTCAGAATGTGTGTAAGAGACATAGAAACCAGTTAAAGCTGTTTTTACTATGATTGTTTTATCTTGAGGGTAGTTTTACCCTCTTGGCAACAGCTAAAGCTACCCCAGTTGGTATCAAAACCTCATCATCAATTGAGTCCACAGACCCTGTAACTCAATTCCAGGCCAAAAGAGATGAACTTTTGCGTGAATTTTGACACCACACACCTGTCAGCAAGGATTTTGGGGGTCCAGCTCCCCCTTAGAGCTGGAGTTCCTTTCCCCCCCAAATTTAATCTTTCCAATTTATTTTTCCTTTAATTCCTCATCATGTATTATACTTATATTTTACACATGTAATTCAATTGAGTTGTACAGCTCAATACAGTAAGAATTGATACCTCATATGTAAGTCAAAGTTCACTTATTTAATACACGTGCACATTTTGACATTTCAATTGAATTCAATTGAAAATACTTTAATTACTCATAACTTCTGAAATATACACAACACCTCAGTTTTAACACAAATTTTGGTGATTAACACTAAATGTGATGTGATTTAATCAAAGTTTTGAGGATTTTCAATTTTCATACAGAAAATACTAAAAACTTAATTTAAGCTTATTTAGAGTTGAGTTACAAAAGTTTCACTCAGAGGTGACCCCACCTGATTTTTGATGAGGAATCCAATGGTGAATTAATTTTTTATATGTTTATTTATTGAATAGAACATTATAATAATTTTTATTTAGCTTTTTTCCAAATTTATTTATTTTTTTACAATTTTGTTAAAAATTCTTTTTTTCAAGTATAAATGTAATTTTATAATTTCAAAATTTAATGTAATTTTATTTTTAAATTTTAATTAAATTTTTAATTGTGAATATAATTTTATATTTATATTTTGACTTTCATTTTAATAATATAAATAAATTTATTTTATTTATATTTATATGTTAATTTTGTATTTGTGGTCTTTTGGGTATATGAAATTACCTCTAAGGCTCACAGCTTTTCACAGCCAGAAAAGCTTTCCTCATCCTGCTCTTGAATTCCTATGTAGTAAACTTTCAAAAACAGCTTTACTCTTGGAAAAAAATCAGGTTATACTATAAATCTTAGTATTGTAGCTCTTATTATAGTAATCCAACTGGTAAGACTGCACCCAGGGCTTTAAGCAGCGCTCACCACCACTATCTCTTGATAGTAAAGCCCTTTTATTTTATTAAATAACCTTACTATCTTTAAAATATTTATTCTAAACATTTTTCCGTCTCACAAACATAGTTCAAGTTGTAATAGACTATTTTTACACCTTTGTCATAGTTTCATCCTGACACCAATAGCATGTTATCAACAGCTTTCTAGTTGTATTCAGGGTTTCTAAAGCCAATTCCTGTTTATTTTATCTCAATTAAAATGAGCCTAGCTGGTTTTTTTACTAGAGCTGCCTACCCTCGAAAAAACTGGATAAGGCCAAGCCCTATTCTGGCCCTGTGGTATAGCCAGGATTCCATGATGGGGAGTCTCCATCCTGGAACCTCCCTGTCATCAAACTTCTTGGAGGGAGGGGATACAGGGGGATTTTTTTATTCCTTTCTAACACACATCCTCAACGATTTTTAACCTTTAATTTTCATTTTTGTTTTTCTTCTTTTCCTTCTCAATCAATCACTATTTTTTTAACCACAACTCCAACAAAACCAATTCTTTTATTTTATTTCATTTCTCCTTATAAATAAACAACTCATTGAAATCTTAATCAAATTTCAAAAACCTAAGTTTATTTATTATATTTTCTAGTTTTTTGTATTATCTTATTACCTGTTTTTTATTTAAAAATATGTTTTCTACTACGACTTAAAAAAATATGTCAGAAATCAGTCACACTGAAGAGACTACTCAGCCCTCTCCAAGTGAACAATGCATCAAAGCCAAATGTTTGTGGGTTTGCCCATACTTTTGAGACCTTGATGATGGTCTGTTTCAATGTCAATACCTCAATTTTTCTGGACATGAATTCAACAAGCGACTCAAACAATATTGGAAGGAAGTACCCAAGGGATTACTGACCATTACACAGGCTTGCATATCATAAAGAATTGAAACAAGATTGCTATTGAGACTCAAGAATCTATCAATAAATTCTTCAAGTCCAAGCCAGGTGAAAAGGTCTGCCACTTGCCTTATAATTTTCATTTATTTAATGATGATTTCTACTTTATAGCTCTTATCTTTACACAACCTCAAGACTGAACTGGTTCATTTCATCTCAGAATGCAGCTTACCAACCTCAATAACCAAATACAGAACCTTTCAATCCCTTCTTGAGCTGTGAAATCCATCCGCATTGCATCTCATGGTCCTTTGAACAGCCCTTACAGCCCAGCTTTCTCACATGTTTTTTCCCACCAAGAGAATATTTCCAGAATCCACCTAGTTAATGGCCAATTAGTTCTTTTATAACAGATGATTGAAAAATTTAAATGTGACAGCTTTCATTATGGTCATAGCTCAATTTATGGATGAAAGATTTAGGCTCATTGTGAGTATTTTGGGAGCTTGCAAAACTGTAGGTGAGTATTTATTTTCTCAAAGTTCTGTCTTCATTTATTGACAATTTCTCTAAGTGACCATTCTGAGGCTTCGCTAACAAAAGCCTTTGTCAACATCATCTCACAGCACCATCTCAACAAGCACAATTTGTGCATTACCACCAACAATCCATCAGTAAGATGTTGTATTAATTAATAAAGTCGAGCCTTATTTACAGCATATACATCTGATAGCCAAGAAATTGGTTGCATGGCTCACACCATACACCCGGCAGAACATGACAGTTTGAAGGAATCAGATGCACTAGACACATCTGAGTGATCCAATAGCAATTAGGAGCTTAGTGAGTCCCCCATATGAACTCAACCATCACTCCCATAGGCTGACTGGCATCATACTTGCATCAAAGCCCTCAAAGATGTGAAAAATGCATTACAATCCTCAAGCTGGTATATGATGATTCCAGACCAATGCATGCCACTATGCTTCTGTCTCATGTACCTACTCAATAGACTTTTATGTAAAATATTCTCAATCAAGAATAAACGTTAAAAGAGGCCTAAAATAAATTTACCTCAACACCAAAATTTGCATCACACCAATCGACTTCCCTTGAAGGGGACAAAGTGAGGGTTATGGCTAACCTTCTACATCCACTATATGATAAAAAAGAGATCATTTGTGGAGAGGATTAACCCACTATCAATCATTCCTTGCCACTGTATATCATGGTTCTCAAGAGAATTGACCAGATATGTCAATTTTCTTAATTTCTTAATTTCTCATTTTCCAGAATACTAACAAACAAAAATATCCCAGGCATGCAGCCAGTAGGATGTTGCACCAATGTAAGAATTTGCTTCTGCAATGAATGCAAAATTGAAAAAAACTCCAGTTGTTTCAACAGAAGACACCAATCATTTGTGTCTCAATATTGGAATATTGCATCAAGCTCAAGTTCTTCATTACACATAAAGAAAGGCTGGCTCCTTTTGGAGCTTCAGAAAATGAATTTTTCTTCTTTTTGAAGAACAATCCAAGAAAAACTTGAAGTATTCAACCAAGAACAGTTATAAACCTTCATTCAACAGTGGGCTCATTTGATGACATGTATCCTTCCTCCTCTCTGTAATAGAATCATCTTGAAATAGAACTCAATTGATTCCTTTCAGAACCATCCAAGCCAAAAAAACAACATTTCACTATTTTGGAAGTCTTGTACTAAAATCTGCTCAACCTTTTCATGGATGGCCTACAATTACTTGACAATGCTGGCAACAAGTGCCCCATCTGAGAGATATTTTTCAGCTGGAAGGAAAATAATTACCTTTAAGTGGTCTTCTCTTTCATCCATGAATGAGGAAAATTTGGCTTTCTTAAAGGATTTGTCCCAAAGGTTTGGCCACTTTTACACTTAGATTTTTTTTTATTTCTTATAATATTTTGGCTATTTTATCTCTCAAAGATGGCTATCATTAAATTAAAATATTATATACAGGTTTTATAATGGTCCCCTTTTGAGATGCCTTGTGTTCCATCACGCTAACCCTCCAGGGAGTAAGATTTTTCTTTAAAAAAAACTTGGCCCTTCCCCCTTCTATATCAGGGTGTCATAAACATGGGAGGAACCCCCCATTTTAGGCTTTAAGCCAATTTCAGCCTGACCCAATTTAAGGCCAACGGGCATTCAGGGGTGTTCAAATGGCTTTTGGGCCAAACCAACCTTCTATGGTTTTATCCTTCTCCATTGGCCCCTTTGGCCAAATCTTCACCTCACCAAACCCCATGACATTTCCTTTGATTTTGGGCCTGGGGGGTCATTTCATGTTCCAGGGGTCTTTGGCCCCTGGCACACCCCCTTTGATTAGGAGGTTTTAGGGCCATTTAGGCCCCCTATGGCTTCTAAATCCCGCAGTCCGTATGCTGTGGGCTGTGGAACCATTTAAGCCCTTTTTGGCCTAAATCCAATGAGGCCAAAAGGGGCAAAGGGGGGAAGTCCATCAGCCCTCAATACCAAGTGGGTTCACCTGAGCCCCAATTTTTAGCCAGCACCTCAATGGACCCAAAAACCACATATTGGCCATAGAAGGCCATGGACCCCAGGATTCCACCCATGGCCTCTGGAAACCACCAGAGGCCACCAGTTCATGTCCAACAAGGCTTCCCCTCATTTATGGGCCCCACACTGCAGGAACCAGGAATGGGGTATATATGGTATTATATACCATTGTGCACCATTTCTCCTCAATAATTGAATGGTGACATTTTCAAGGCTCAATTACGCAATTTCAAGTCACTTGAACAGCCCATCAGTCCATTTTGAAGGTAAGAGCTATCTTACTCAAATTGGAAATGCATGGTGGAACCCACAAGACCATTCAAGGATACCAATCATCTGGCCCTCCAGGTGTTGCTTTTCATTTCAAAATTATTTTCTCAAGGGACTACTGGCCCTAGATTCTTCAAGGAAAGTTTAAAGAGGTTTTTATTTATCAAAATCAGTTTTCAAGGCATCAAGCACTCCAGCACTCCTTGGAAAGCTCAATTGGTCCATGCAGACTGTACTCAGGCAACCAGTATGGAGTAGGCCCTTTTGGGCCAATTCATATTCCACTGTGGGAATTCAAGGCACACAGTTCATTTCTCAAGATGGCCATATCTGTATTAACCCAAAACAGTCAATACAGCTGGGTGATAAACCCTCAAGGATCAGTCTTCACCTTTTCATATATACTGGCCACCTTTTCTTCCATGGGGGCTTTTTCCCCAGTTAATTAATATATTGAATTTCATCTTATCATTATTTTATTTTCATTATTGAAAGTAAATACTGATATTCTTAAGTCAGTCATTTTCACCTTTCTCTTTGCCTGTCAGTGGATATTGGTGGTCATATCCTTTACTAACTCCATTGTTCTTTTTAGAAGGTTGAAATAGTGAATCAAAGATTTGTTTGGTTGGCTCTTTGGCTTTTGGCTTTTCTTTATTACCATTGGCCTTTGGATTCATTCTTAATTTTTTGGCATATTTTTTACTAGCTCTTATTTTCCTCTAAAGCAATATATTCTTCTTTTATTTATTTATCCTTTGGAGCCCTCCAAGCGAATTATTGATTCCTGAGCTTCAGGCCACTGTTGTTTTTTCCAAGAGCCCCTGTGAAACAGGGCAGGGATTTCTCAAAATTCCAGGGCTGTGCAGTAGCATTAGTTCCTACATGTTCATGATATAAGAGTTTTTGGCAAAAATCTTACTAAATTTAAAACAGAAATCATTTCATAATTCAGCAAAAGGATGATTGGTTTGGCTGCTCTTATATTTGGAATTAAGCTCACACATGGAACCAACTCAATCACCCTCTTTCAAAGTTACTACATTTATTCCTTCCTTGACCTTTATGGAATGTCAAAATGCAAGCCTGTGTCAACCCTGCTGATTCCTAATTCTCACTTAAGAGAAGCCTCAGACCCAAAAAGAGAAACATTCCTCTCCTTAAATATCAATTATCATAATGCAATAGGAAGCCTTAGCTACCTCAGCATGGTCAAAAAGGCCTGATCTCTCTTTCTTGGTTAGTACTCTGTCCCAATTTTTAGAATCACCAGGAATTCCTACAGGTACTCAAATACTTGAAAGGAAACCATTACAATGGACTTACCTACTTCAGAAACGGCAAGGAAACTCCCACAGCCAAATTGAACACAGATTTGGGGAGCTGCAATGTATCCAGGCTACTTCATCACCATCCACAACAACCTCATCTTCTGGAAAAAAAGAAAACATCCCACTGTTTCACTAGCATCTTCCAAATCTTAGTATAAATCTCTGACTGATCTATCAAGTGAGTTAATATGGTTTAGAAAATTATGTATGGAAATTTGCATCTTAGTTGATGACAAGCCAATCATTGTACATGAGGACAATCAAGGTTGTATAGACACAGAAAATAGCCACTGAAACACAAACTAACACCACATGAAACATTTTTTTATTCAATTTGATTTCATTCAAGAAGCTATAAACAGTTCAATCATCCAACTAAAATACACCTTATTGCTGAAATGTTACCAGATTTGTTAACCAAAGCTGTTGTTTGACCTGCCATGAAGAGACCCATCATGTGTCTCAGACTTCTTTGAAAGGAAGGCAAGGGGGGTTTTGAAAGAGAAAAATCTCTCCCAGTCTGTGATCAGCTAGAGTTTATTGATGGGACAGTGTTACCGTACTAGTAACTTTGATAGCATGGTGTTAAGATCACAGACATACTACCACACTATTTAAAGAGGGCACCTCCTTTATTTAAGAATCTGTGCCAACTTGTATCATACTACACATAATTTTATATCTTATACACCTTTTTAAAAGAATAAGGACTTAAACTCCTCATACACAACCGTTATCAAGAGTGGTGGTTGGTCCTTCCACAAACTTACTAATTTTTCCTTGTTATTTAAAAGTATTTAATAAAGTTCCTCTTAGAATTAGAACAATATAATAATAGTTTATAGTAATTATTAATAGTGACACTAGGTACAACCCATGATCTAGATTGTACCAAGTCATGCAGCTGAGATTATTACATTGAATCTGCTTTAGCGCAAAGCACTATGATGTACGTGTAAGCAATTAGCCTCTTGTTGTAAACTATTTTTTCACCTTTATGTACTTTTATTTCCTCATCTCTATTCCTTAACTCATGACGTTAATATAAAAACCACTTTAGTTTGTTTAAAATTTTCAACTTTCATTTCTATTAGCATTGTTGACTACTGGTTTGATTATTATCATAGCAATTAGAACATTATTAATAACTACTGCTCGCAATATTTTGGCATTAAAGATAGAATAACAAACCAGAAATAGATCTGAGATAAAAAAACCATTTTTGAATTAGATCAGCGCTCAAAAATTGACAATTTGCCCATTGGTACACCACCAAGTTGTAGGAGTTGAATCTTGAAAGGCTATAATGATAGTGGAGTGATATTAGAAATCTTATAGGAGTGTTAACAGTAATAAAGTAAAATAACAACGCGTCCCAATGCAATCAGGTATGCTAAAGATCTTTTTTTATCTGATTGAAATCAAAATTGACAAAAACAAATGATTGGGATGTAAATTGATGCCGGTTGCGCTGTATAATACTATTGTGAATGAATAACTCTTGACGATCTATGGAGAACGCTTTCCGCCTTGCGAAGAGTCTGCTGCGCTCTTATTCTTTAGGTTGTTGGCAAGGAAGACAAACCACATGCAGTTGTTCGCAAGGGTAATAAAAGTTGTCCCCACGGCACTCTGTGCTTTTACAAATCAACTCACGAATGGGAATACGTGCGTCGCATCTGACTGTTTCTTGGCAGTTTTGACACCGGAAACGATCTTCACACCTCGCAAACCCCATGAGCTGAATGTGTGACGCTTCGTTCTTTGTGCATGTAGGACAGACGGCATCTGGAAGCACTATTCTCGGAAAGTTCGCATGACAGGCAGTAGACAAAAGAAGGGTAGCCACGAGGAACTTGATTCTTAACATTTTGAATTTCCTTGTAACGTAGGCTGGTGTGCTGAAGGCTTAATGATTTGATGACTTAAACAAGATGTGCTCTTAGTAGGGTATCATAAATTTCAAAAAGAAATTTTACAAATTACCAACCAAACAAAGCAGAAGTAATAGGTTTGTATTCCCACTGAAGAAAATCGCTTTAATGAGATTCTGTGTGTTTCTCCGGCTAAGATCAAGTGACTGAATTATTGAAGTACTGTATAGATTATTTACTCGATTGTGTGCTGAACGCTAGAAGAAATATTTCCTGGGATGGTGATGGGGACTCAAAATGAATCTACTGACTGGTTATATATAGAGTTTTCAAGCCTATCTTTACAACGCTTTGAAGTTAATCATAGACGTCTCATCGTGCAAAGCTCGTTATCTATCTTCATTGAGTTGTGTTTTGACAGGCCCCTCAATCGGTTTCAAAGATAGTCTGTCATGACAGCAATAATTTTGTGGGATGTCATTCTTTGCTTCATCAACGCCTTTGCTTTATTTAAATAGTTACTGCGAGATCATCCTCTGTTCCATCATTTCCTTTCTCCGTGCTTCAAATGCTCTGCGCAACTAGACCACAATCACAAACCTTTGTATCCTGAACATTCCGTATAGTATTTTCGAGGCTGTGCTGTTGTGTTATCAATTTGCTCAATTTATCAAGAACAAAACTAAACACCAAACTTGTACGAGAACGGTTCAAAGAGAAAATCATATTATTGGAAATTTAACGTTAAGATAATACTTATGAGTTGTTCAATTAAAATTATACGTCCCGTGGTCTTCATATATATCGCCATAAGCAAGATTGTGTCATTTAGGGTGGTGTAATCCGTATTTTCCCGAGGATGAGCAGATTCCCAAAATCGTCATGTTGAGTCTGTTGACTGATAAGCTGGGACTCCGGTAGAGTGTAGATGGTTCAAAGACCTGAGAGAGTCTTGAGTGTTGAAAATCAGGAGTCGGATTAAGCCTTCTCTCTTACTCTTTAGACCATATAATGCAAACACTAACTGCTTTACCATACACCACATCAGTTTTTTGCACGTTATGGGAGAAAGAAGTCAATTCTTATTCTTCTTTTTCCAAAAAGACAAAAAAAATCGGAACAAAATCAATTTTTCCATACCAGTCTTGGATGGCATCAACTACGGAGAATGGAGCCCAAGAATAATCCTCCTCCTTTGCTTAAAAGACCGCCTCCAAGTTTGCAAAAACCTTGTTGCTTCTGATGCCTCTACTGCAATGAGTAGTTGTTAACAGTCTTATAATTGCTATGATATTTCTGAAACCAGTAGTTAATAATACTAAAACAGACGGTAAGTACAGTATCATTCATAGCATGATATTGTTAAGTTAAAGAATGTACCTGAAAGGAATCTATTTGTTTTCTCAACAATTTGGTATGTAACCAACAACAATAATTTACCCAATACTCTATACTGACAGATCTAATGTCAGTTGGCAAAGCTACGTGGTGAGATGGAATGATCAACTATACCTATACTCCTCCAGAACAATGCGTACGAGTATTAGGTTGAGGATATTTAACCAAGTTATACAATAAAACAGTAGATATATTTAATTCTAATTCTAATAGCTCAGGTAAATGAGCACACTCTTTTATATACCATTGAAAAACTCAATGGTTAGTTATTCTCACATTCCCCCATCACCATTACGGTCAAGTCTAAGACACAATAGTTTATATGTAATCTCAGAGTACCCCTTCAGAGATGTCTTCAAGGATTGATAGACAATGCCTGCATAGCCGCTAGCCGAGAAGATTCTCATCTATTCATAACATCTACTACGGCATTGAAAAAATGGAACAAAAGCACTTTTGACACAGTGAGCATAATAACTTTCCAAGTCAGAAATAGGGTCTTCATTGAAGTAGTAAAACAAAAATCAATGAACACTCACTTGCTCTGGACCAAGCTCTAAGAAAAGCTATCAATCGGGGACGAGTCTGGATGCAATGGCTGAAGTCAACCTACAATGGAAATCTTCAAGAATACATTGACAACAATAGAAAATTAATGATGGAAATGGAAACAATCAATATCATTTTACCTTCCAAACTATTGTCCCTCACGTTACTTGAAAAGTTGTCTGGTGACTTGAAAATCCATTCATTGGTCGAAACCTTGTCACTTAATGAAGAATTAATTGAACTACTTGACTTAATTCTTTTAAAACTTCAAGATTTCCACAACTCAACCATGCAAGAAGTATCTACAGCTTCTCCCACCTCTGCCCTGTCATCTGTGAAAAATTGCACAAACTAAAAGGTAGAATGTTAATGCAAGTAAAAATAAGATAAGCAAAACTGTGATGTACCTAAAAGTGAACAACAAATATACCACAACTGGAAACAAGATAGTGCTGATACACGACAGAACACCTGATAAAACTATAATTAAAGTGTTAGTCAAAATAATGGATAGAAAAATAAAAGGTAGTGTAAACTACCAACCTAATTCTATTATGAATATATATATATAATAATATCACCCAGAACCTTTTAATAGGTACGTAAAGAACACTGTAGAGTGAAATTAGTAATATAGTACTTTAATAAAGCTATAAGAATATGACAAACCACAATATAACACAAAACTGTGTTCAATACGATAGGACTTTATTAAATTATAATAAGAGTAATACAATGAATAATCAGTTCTAACAAATCTATTTACAAGAATCTTGCCACAATAAACTCTCCTTTTAAGAAGAGTGATTCATTTTACTCCCGTGGCTATAAGTAGTTTCTTTTGCCACCGTGGCAACAATTACTTTCTTAATACCGCGTCTTGTGACATCGTCACTCAATACTATTTTGACTGCTCATGGACTGGGAGAGAGCATATTCTTTCACACACCCCTTGTCTCCCATTTGAAGCAGTCTCAATTCCCTCATTGCTTGATTAATAGCAGGGCGACTTGTTGATTTGGTCAGGAAATCAGCAAGCATATCAGTCGTTGGTGTGTATTGTAGTTTAATTATTGAGTTTGCAATAATTTCACGGATAAAGTGAAGTTGAATATTGATATGCTTCATTTGTCACATGTTGGTGTTGCAATCACTATTGGCTGTATCAATACAACCTTGGTTATCCTCATGCACAACAATGGCTTCTTCTACCTTGGAAATATTGATTTCCTTACAGAAATGTCTAAGCCATAGTATTTCACTGGTGAGATCTGTAAGTGATTTATATTCTGCTTCAGAAGAAGATAAAGAGACGGTTGGCTGTTTACGAGTCTTCCAAATGACTAAATTGTCATTGATTTTGATGAGGTAACCTGTGGTTGATCTTTGCGTAATCCTGCAATTTCCCCAATCCGCATCAGAATAAGCAACAATGGGTTCTTGTGAATCTTTTTGATATTTTAGTCCAATCTTGCTAGTACCTCTCAGATACTTGAGGACATGCAAAAACAAGTTCCAGTGCGTCATACCAGGGTTTTCCAAGAATTGGGACAACGCACTGATAGAGTAAGATAAATCAGGCCTGGTGGCTGTACTGAGATAACTTAGGCTTCCAACAGCACTACAATAGCTAACATTTAAAGATTGAAATGCCCTTTTTTCTGATTCAGTTGCAAGTTCAAGATGAATATTCAGAATGAGGGGTGTAGCCACTGGTTTGCAGTTAGCCATTCCATAAGTATCAAGCAAGGAGTCAATGTAGTGACTCTGAGTTAGAGTGATCGAGTCGTGTTGATGAATTATTTTTATACCAAGCATAAAATCCGCTCTTCCTAACATTTTGGTTTGAAATTCCTTTTCGATTGCTGTTTTAAATTCAGTGAGGTTTCTACCAAAGATACCTATATCATCTACATTAAGAAAAAGCCATATGGGTTCTTGTTTCTCTAAGTAAAAGACACAGGAGTCTGCTTTCGAGATTTTAAAACCAAACTTAATTAGCCAAGTTGATAATCGGCAATACCAAGCAAGAGGTGCTTGCTTCAGGCCGTAGATAGCCTTCTTTAGTTTTAAACACACGTGTCTTTTATCTCTATTGAGGCCTTGCGGAATTGTTAGATAGAAATCTTCTTCAATTGGTGCATTTAAAAATGCACTTTTGATGTCCAATTGTTCAAACTTTAGACCTTTAGCAGCAGCGACAGAAATCAGAGTTCTAAGAGAATTTAATCATCCTGTGGGAGCGAATGTCTTTGAGTAGTCCCTTCCTTGTGTTTGTGAGAAACCTTGGGCACAAAGACGTGATTTGTGTTTGGTGATTTGATTACTGTCATTCCTTTTTGTTTTAAATACCCAGGTAGTGCCTATCAACTCATAATTGTCTTTGATTTGAACTTCTTCCCATACTTCTAGCTTTAACATAGATTGAATTTCTTTTTCAATTGCTTCTTTCCATTGTTTTTGAGAACTAGAACTGATAGCTTGATTGTAGGTGAGAGGATCTTTTTTGGTAAGAAGGGCCACTGGTTGTTGAGAATATGGTAAGATGTTTGATACACTGATTTCGGAATTTATTAAGGTGGGATGTCTAGGTCCGACGACTTTGATTCGTCTAGCCGCAGGAGGTAGTGAGTTTTCTAGGCTTTCACTTTCCTCATTGCTTGATTCCACTTGTTCTATCTCAGGGTCTTCCAGCATTGTGTTTTCATCTTCCTCAGCCACCTCTTGACACTTGAAAAATTCCTCTTCTTCACTATCATTCCAGCTGGAAATTAGCAAGGGCAAATTAGAATCTAAATTCTCTTTAAGAGAAGGAAATTATTTTTCAAAGAATATAACATGCCTGCTGCAGTAAACCTTATTATCACTTAATTTTAATATTCTATAGGATGAGTCATTGTTCAAGCCTAATAAGATGCCTGTCTCACCAACAGGGGCTAACTTTCCGATTCGTTTATGTTTGGGAATAAGAAAAACTACTTTGCATCCAAAAGAGTGAATTTTCTTAATCTTAGGTGGGTTTTTTTTTCCAAAGTTGAAATGGTGATAGGTTATTTTTGGAAGGAATCGGAATTATGTTGGTAAGATAGGTAGCAGTATTAATTGATTCAGCCCAGTACTGATTTGGGAGGTTTGACATGAGTAATAAGCAACGAGCCTTGTCGATAATTGTTCTATTTTCCCTCTCTGCAACACCGTTGTGTTCTGGAGTATATGGAGGGGCTACGACATGGACAAAACCGGATTGATTGGCAAGATCCTTGAATTGGTGATTTACAAATTCACCTCCTCCATCAGTTATTACTTTTTTGACTTTTCTTTCATGTAGGTTTTCCATGTACTTCAATTGGATGATGAATTCGTCATGGACGTCAGATTTGTTTTTTAGAAATTTGGTAATCTTGAAGGAAGTATGTTGATCAATGATAGTAAGAAAATAACGATGGTTTGACTTTGATAGAGGAGAGATTGGGCCGACTATGTCCATGTGTATGCAATCCAATGGCATGGAGGTCTCAGTAAAGTTTCCTTTAAATGGCAAGCTAGTCATTTTTCCTCGTGCACAAATATCACATGGGTCCATGTTGTGTATTTCTAATCCAAGTGTTTTTAGCACATGATTGCCTGGATGACCAAGTCGAGCATGCCAGGGAATTTCTTTAGACACATTGGTGAGCATAGCACTAGGTTGATTGAACATTACTATCATCAGTTTGTTGATTATGTCGCCACTGAGAAATACTTCGTTTTGTTTTGATAAGTGAAAAGAAGTCTCATTCCTTGTCATGGTGATGGGTTCGCTACATAAATCCAGGAGACTTACTAGGTTCCTTGTCAGTCTTGGAACATATAGACAATTTCCTAGCTTAAATAGCTTATTTTTGACACTTATTTCAACCATACCTTGTCCTTTGCATAGTAAATTGCTTGATGGATTTCTGGTTGATATTCTTTCATTTGAGTTTAAGGTTAAATTTTTGAAGAGTTTTTTGTCGTGAAACATATGATGAGTAGCTCCACAATCAATTACAAAACTCAGCGGGGTGTCTATTGTGGTTTCTTTACCTGTAAATAAGGCTTCCACTCCCATTTGGTGCGTTTCCGCATTGGAAGTTCTTTTTCCATTTTTGTTTTTTTGATGAGGTCTAAGTTCTGGGTGTTCTGCCCAACAGTTTTCGGGTTTGTGGGTTGTGTTTTTTGGATTATGCTTTCTGTCTCGACAAACATACGTTATTTTATATGGAAAGCTACTTGAATCGGTGAGTAATGCAGAGTTTTCTTCCATTTTAATTCCCTTCTGGAAACTTGTTTTTGTATTTTTGTGATGTAGTAGTTCAGAAAGTTTATCAAGGACTTGTTGAGGATTAATTGATGAGTTCATGTTTAAGACCATCAATTCTATAACATGATCATATGCATTACTGTCTCTACTGATTTTCCCAAGTATAGAGTATGCCATTATATCCAGTGGCAATGCAATTGCTATACCAGCAATATCAAACAGTATGTTGGAACATTCCTTGACATACTCCTCGATATTCCCACCTAACCCAAGTCCTTCCTCGATTTGTTATTGTTTGTGAGGCAAATTTTGTGTTAATCTTATTCCAGAGCAACTTGGCATTTTTAACTGTAGATCCATCTACTACCGTAATGATAATTTCTGGGTGCAATCTACTGAGGATTAGTTGCACAGCTTTGACATTCAGCTGGTTCCAATTACTGATGGTAAGTGCATCAGAGCCAGGAGATAAATCGGAGCTGCAAACTTCCCGTAATCCTCGAGCAGATAATTCGACCTCTATTAGGATGCTCCAGAGAGGAAAATTTTGTCCGTTCAGTATTGGAACATGATTAATTTCTTTGATGGATCTTTCTGGAATGGTTGTTCACTTTTGTTTGATGTGAATTGAGCAATCAAGACTGTAAATCTGAAAATTTGCACAAACTAAAAGGTAGAATGTTAATGCAAGTAAAAATAAGATAAGCAAAACTGTGATGTACCTCAAAGTGAACAACAAATATACCACAACTGGAAACAAGATAGTGCTGATACACGACAGAACACCTGATACAATTATAATTAAAGTGCTAGTCAAAATAATGGATAGAAAAATAAAAGGTAGTGTAAACTACCAACCTAATTCTATTATGAATATATATATATAATAATATCACCCAGAACCTTTTAATAGGTACGTAAAGAACACTGTAGAGTGAAATTAGTAATATAGTACTTTGATAAAGCTATAAAAATATGACAAACCACAATATAACACAAAACTGTGTTCAATACGATAGGACTTTATTAAATTATAATAAGAGTAATACAATAAATAATCAGATCTAAAAAATCTATTTACAAGAATCTTGCCACAATAAACTCTCCTTTTAAGAAGAGTGATTCATTTTACTCCTGTGGCTATAAGTAGTTTCTTTTGCCACCGTGGCAACAAGTACTTTCTTAATACCGCGTCATGTGACATTGTCACTTGATACTCTTTTGACTGCTCACGGACTGGGAGAGAGCATATTCTTTCGCAACATTTATACTGGAGATACCACCAGTTCAATTTCAACCAAAGGAATAGGAATGGCAACCATCACTTGTGGCAAAAAAGCTTTCTCCTTAGAGAGGTGTCTCTACATTCCAAATCCTAACTGAAACCTAATATGCCTTCTGGGACTAGTACACAAAAAGGTGTCAATTCTGAATGAAAAGGACATGTTCATTCTGAGCTCATAAAAAGAAACTTTCTTCAAAGGAAAAATTGTAAGCAACTTGATTAAGGTGGAGTATTCAATACTAAAAACCTTAATCACTCAAAACTCAAACCTCTGGCATCTTTGACTTGGACATCCCAGTGTTCAGGTAACACCACCAGCTTTTGGCATCAGTTTTTTGCAAAATCATGCACACTTTCTCCTTCCCAGTTTCTTGTTGCATGCTTCTGTAAGTCATTTTCAGGTCATGCTGAGCTAGCTGTGCATAGAAAATGAATTCAAAATTTTCAGCAAAACTCAGCTACAATGTGCAAAATACATTACTTCACTTTTGAATTTTGCCTTTGTCCAATGCTGATTTTGCAATGAATTGTTTATTTTTTATTCTCTATGAGAAAAGAGAAATGGCCCTTTTTCATTTTCTGTTCTCAACATGTTAAGAAAGATCTAGTAATCTTGATTGAGTCTTCAGAAAATATTTGAATTTTTTTCTTTCCTTGTATTCTATTCTCATTTTCCTTGGGTCCAGACCTATTCAAAGAGTGTCTCTTTCTTCATCTGATAGACAAAAAAATGGCTTCAAAACTTGTAGTTTGTAACTGTCCTAAATGTCACAAAAATCAATTTGTTTCTGAATCAGGCATGATTTGTCATGGAATTTTTGTTCACCCCAGTACTCATAGTTAACATTTTGCAAAACAATCTGGGTTTATTAATAAGGACTTGGCACAAAACGTGTTGTGATGTGACACAAGTCTAGATTTCTGACCAATCAGATTGCTTCACTTCCCTTTTCATAATGACGTGATGTGTTTCTGACCAATCAGATCAATTCATTCTTATCTCACCTATTCACATGACATGTGGCTGTGAAATACAGTCAAACCTTAATTTCTGGCCCTGGAACCCTTATCTCCATGTATTACTCAATTGATTACTAATCAGTCAGCTGATTTTACTGGATTATAGTCTTTGGGCCTTTGAGGGCTGACTTTTGGGTTAGGTTTCGCATTTTCATGAAATTTTACATAGGACTAATCCCCTGTATTGCCTGTATTCTTCCTGAAAATTCATAAATATTGTGAAATCTTCCCAAAACTTCCTGAAACTTCCAGAAATTTCATTCTCCCAAAATTCCCAATTTTCAGAATGTTGCCACTGTGGCTTGAACCCATGACCTTTCCAAATTTCAGCTTCAGATCACTACAAGCATACTGGTGACATTGCATGTGCAACGTCACCCAGCCCATTCCAGTTTCCCTACAAATGCGCAGGCTTAAATTAGCCATGTCATCGTCCATGTGACAACTTCACTTACCCTGACAGTAACCACCACACCTCAGCTGAAACATCACCTACCCTATTGCCACCAGCAAACATTGCTTCCCACACCAACCCTCCCCAAAACACTCAAGAAATCACCATGGTCCATGATCAATTAATGATCATGCTGCTGTACTCCATTTATATCTGTCAGAGGCACTTTCACTTAGTTCATAAAGGCTGCTTTCATGATCAAAGGTAATTCCTTTTTGAAAATAATAAATTTTCTTAAATATAACACAAAGTTGTTTTGTTTGTTTGATCATTAGCCAAAGACATCACATGGAACTCTGTACATACAAATCATGTTCTTTACACACATGCAATCAGAACAACAAACAAGTATTTGGGCAAATAATTTCATCTTGTAACAAGCGTAAACATGAGTACAACGATCTCACTCAGTCAAGTTCTACATTGTATTGGCCTCACCCTCAACAAACACCCAGCTCCAATGATTCCAGTGATGAAGCTTTCACACATAGCACAATTCTCACCAATGACTAGGAAATGGAATATGCTCAAGATGTTGAGGACACCCTTCCAGGTTGTTTTTTCACTCATTTATTTTATTTTCAAAATACTCATGATTTTGATTTTCAATTCAGTTCTTTTTTGTGTTTTTACATCCTGGCTCCACTTGTTGTGTTCTCTCATCTTGGAAAACTGCCGGCTTGTTTATTAGTTCTTGCATGCAATCATTTTAGCCTCACAAAATCAGGGATCTAAACTCCTCAAGCAAAAGAAGGACCTATGTACAATGATGAAATCACTGAAGCTTTTCCCCAAACTGAATACATCCACTTGCTGCCGCACATGTTTTTCCATGTACCAAGGGATGGATGTGCCAATGAATTGCACATACAAGTCTCTTAATGGCGAGAAATGTGATTTGAATCTTTTCAAAGCCACAAACAGATTTAGTGCCTTGCGTGATAAAGGTACAGCAGCCCAAAGAACTTCAATCATCAAATCATATGAATTGGGGGTGATCAATACCCCCAAATGTATTTACTATAATTATTCAATCAGAAAGTGGACCAAATGGTTATTGGGACTTGAAGGAATAGAACATGCAATCAACCCATGGAAGGAACAGTTGATTCATCTGAAAGGAAAAATGGATGTTCAGCAAAGCACTGCATGGAAAACACTTACTTGGGCAAAATCAAGACCTGATGACATTGAACCTCTGAGCCTGGTTGTCTCACTGTTCATTGATTGGTTCAACCCACATGGAAACACACTCTCAGGGAAGCAGGAAAGCTGTCAGGCTGAGTCTATGATAAAAGTATTAAAATGTATTTACAACTTTCAACTATGACTGTGACATGGTAAAAAAGGATTTAAAAAGAGTTATAAGAGCTAAAGATGTTTCAATTTAAGAATAAAAGGGCTTTACTATATGAAATATAGTGGTGGTGAGTGCTGTTGAAAGCCCTGGGTGTAGCTTTACCTGATGGGTTACAATAATAAAGGCTACAATAATTAATATAATAATTATACCTGTTTATTACCCAAGAGTAAAACTGTTTTTTACAGTTGACTACGTAGGGTATTCAAGAGCAGGATGAGGAACGCATTTCTGGCTGTGAAAAGCCTCCTTTTTATCCTGAAATGGGGTGGAAGGGCTGTTAGACCTTTCCACGTGGAGGAAGTAAAGATTTTTTCACTCTCTGAGACAGGCTTGTGGTTTGCAAGGACCTTTATAGCCTGTATTGGGCTCAAATGTGGTTTTGAAACCACATCTGGGCAGTTCTCACCAATACAGGGTGAAAATTTTCATCTGGGGACCACATAGCCCTCTTCTGACGTGTATGATATGTAGAATGCTGTACAGAAACTGTATGGGACCCCATTATTGACTGAATTATGAGGTATTGAATTATAAACATGCTTCTTAATCTGTTTGGCACCTCATAATCATGGTTGTGGGATATTATCCCATGGTAAGACTGTATTGGACAAAATGTGGGATTTCGACCTTAAAACAGCCATAACTTTGTCAGTTTTTGAGATATCCACCTCAAAATGGGTTCAGTGTATATCCCTGTATGTGTTCTACATAATGGTACCTTCTTTGATATGGTTATCATTAAATATGACAAAGTTATCCTGTCAGGGTGAGTCTATGTAGTAGCTTAAAAATAGTAAATACAAGCTAGCACTATGACTGTGACACACAAAAAATAATTTTTTATAATAGTAAACAGGTTCTACTGTAATATGATAACAGTGGTGATGAATCTATTGAGAACCTGGGTTGCAATGATTTAATATCAATTGACTGTGAAAATCACTACAATAATTAACTATTTTAATTATATCAATATAATCCTAAGAATACTACTGGTATAAGACAGTTTTACTACGTAAGGATGTTAATTCATGATAAGATGAGTCTTTTCCAGTGAGGAAAGACCTGCTTTTATCTCCTCTGAGGACTGTGAAAGACTGGTAGGCTCTTCACACGTCTACAGAGTGAAAATTTTCACTCTGGAGGCTGGGTTGTGGTTCTGTACCATCAATTCTGACGTCAGCATAGTCAGAATTGTGGTTTTTGGACCACAAATGATCATTCTGGATCAATACAGGGTGAAAAAACTCTTCACAGGCCACGTCAGCACCATTGTGACGTGTCCAGAGTGTCTGGATGACTAATATTAGTCATTCTGGGCGGGGTTAAGCTTTAAACAACCATTATTTTAAGTATCAAGCCAGTACTGGTTGGTACAGGTTTGGTACAGACCAGTATTGGTCAAAATACTTCCAACCAAGATATCTTAGTCAGTTTTTGAGATATCAAGAATCCAAGAGCACAGAATTGAAGGGCTTAATGAGCTCTTCAATTTGATATGCTTCATGTTTACCCTTCTTTCAAATAGCAAAAGTTATAAGGGTTTTAAGTTTTTTGGGTGTAATTTTGTACATCAGTATGAGGCTTCAAAAACTTCCATGCCAGATATCTTCTCCAATTTGGAAGATATCTGTATTCTGATGATACAGTTTTGTAGGGCTTGATTAGCTCTACAGTTTGGTATATTACACTGTACAGTTGTATGAGTGTATGCCAAAGATACAGGGGTTTCTTTATATGGTTAGTTTCAGAAATCCTGTATTTTGAGATGTAAACCTTTAAACCAAGATCCCTCTGTCAATTTGGAAGATAGAGGGGTCTAAGGTATCTCAAATTAAAGCTCTCACTCAGACCTTCAATTTGGCTGTACTTTTGTACAGTTTTGTACAAGCCCTCCTACACCTTTGAGGGGTTGTTGGTGAAAAAAGGTGGTATAATGGTATCTCCTGATTTAGGAGTGCTACAGATGAATAGATGATACCATTGGATAGCTCTACCTTAGAGCTTCAAGAAAATAACAATTGTGGTGGGGTTCTCATTAAATATACATAAGTTAGATTAGAGGCCAGAATAAGAGTTTTTGCTTATTTGGTCTTATCTTTGATAGGGCATATCTTTGTCCTTTCTTATTATCTTTGAGGAGGTTTCCTCTTTATAATTTACTTGTATTGGCTATATTTGTCCAATACTACTCATACCATTACTTATGGTATGTTGGATGTCATGCTGGTGCTCTGTTTTGAGTCACAGGCTGACATACCCTCCCTCCAAAAAAGGCTCATCATTGATGAGACTCTTTTGTCCTCATGGAGGCTCTTGATCCTTTCAAATAAGAATCTTGATCTGAAACATCATCCAGTTTTACCCATTGGTCTTTGTCTGGTGGTTCATTCCTTCTCTCTATTAAATAATCCCTATTGGAATATCTTTTTATTTGATTGGGGTTGTCAGTTTCAAAGTAGAACTTTCTTTGTTTGTCTTGCCCAATTATTAAGTAACTCTCTAGGGAATTATGTATGCTTATGCCATAGATTCTATGGTACTCTGTACCCATTAAGAATCCATCAAACTTAGCATTTTCAAGTACCACAAATTCAATGTGTAATCTGAGGTTTCCCATTTTGTGTGGTATTATAATCATTTTTTGGATTATTCCAAGTGACTTCATTTTTCCTGCAGCACTTTTAAAGCTTCTTGCTTTTGTTAAAAGTATCCCTGCATTCCACATTGGGAAGTGTCTGTCCAAGTATTCTTTGGCTACTACTGAGCAATTTGCTCCTGTGTCAAAAGTCAAAGGATGCTTTTTATTTTCAATGTACACATCAAGCTTTGATTTTTCTCCATGAATGAAGGCCATACCAGTTTTGGGTACTTCCAAATACTCTTTAGCATCAATGGTTCTGCCACTTCTGTATTCATCCTTTTTGGGTTGAATGAGTTCTGGTTTCAAAGAGTTTCCTAGGACTGATTCTGTTTTGTCATCCTCATACTCTAATAAATATTGTTCAATAGGCTCTGATCCACTGTCTGAATCCTGTCTTAGCCCATTTCCCATGCTGTCAGAGTCATATTTGTACTCCATGTGTTCTTCTACTGACTCTTCCTCTATTGCAAATATTTTCTTTTTTCCCTTGGGACAATTATTTGCATAGTGGTCAGGTGATCCACAGTTATGGCATGTGTTCCTTCTCCTTGGTGCTTATTCACCATTAGTAGGTTTGAGGTCTTTTTCTATGAGTAGCTTTGGTTTTTCTCTGCTATCATGTGACCTATAGGGTGAACTACTGCCAATTGATGTCTTTTTTCTGACATCTTGTATGACATTTGCTATGTCATCAATGCTGCTTATTTTGCTGCATCTGCACTTTACTGCATGTTCTAAGTCTCCTGGAAGTTTTGTAAGAAGCTTATGATTTCTCATCTCTATTGTCATGTTTGGATCAATAGATTTGAGTCTTTTGGTTTGTTTAAGTCACCATTCATAAGGGTCTTTTTCTGTAGAATATCTGTCACTCTCAAAAGAGATGGTTTTTTGCCAAATCCAAGTACCATTGCTGTACTTTTGTATTATTTGGTTTCTCCACCATGGCCAGCTTTTCCTGCCATGTATCTCTTTCATTTCAGTGTACCATATATTTGCATGGCTTCTGAATGCAGTGTTGAGTCTTGTGGTGATCCAGTAGTCTGGTATCTTTGGGACATCAACAAAAAGTCCATTAATATAATCAATAAGCTCCATATGATCATATTCTCCAATTCCTGAGAATTTAGGCCAATTTACCACTTCAGGTAATTGCTTCAATGCTTGTTTCTCAGAGTAACTGAGGTTCTCACCATCTTGGTAAATAGACTCAGACCTTAACTTTGGATCCTGGGATGCAGGAGCTTGGTTTTCTGATTCTTCCTCTTTTACTTTGGTGAGTGGTTTATCATCTTGAGCTGTTTGAGGGAAGAAATTATCTTCTTTTTCCTCCTTTTTATAGAGAAAATCCACTTCTTTTTCCAGGCTTTGCTGTTGATATTGGATATTTCTTAAATCTCTTCTCACAGCTTGTTGTTCCTCTAATATTGAGTTCAACTGTCTGTTTGTATTTTCAAATTCTGTCCAAATTCTGGATAGATTTGTGTTCAAGTCTTCTATGAATGTTGCTTGGAAGGAATTTTCTTCCTTGAGTGTTTTCATTTCTGAAGTCACTTCTTGAACATGATCATATGTCCAATCCATGAATTTACCCATGTTGGACCATATGAAACTACTACCTCTGGAATCTGTGGTTTCAAATTTTTGAGGGGGTATTTTATCATCAATAGGCATAAGCTGAGGATCAATTGATTCTGAGCTAACACTATTGGTAGGTACAGTGTCTTTTAGGATTTGTGTTCCTCTTGGACTCATTTTATTCATTGTTTCATCAAAGGATCTGATTCTATCTTCTCCTTTCTGAAAGAATTCTTGTTTCCTACTAGGGCTCCATGTCCTCTGCTGGAAACTACCAGGGATGACTGGAGAGTCCTGGAAATATTGTCCTTTTGATTTCAATTCCTGTAGCTGTTGGACTGATGTGGGAAAGATGGAATATCTTCTTCCATGCCTTGGTATTCCTGAATCAGATTGGGCTCTTCCATATGCCAAGAATTCTCTATGGCTTGGGTTTCTGTCTGATTCCTTCTGATTCAAGTCTCTTCTGAGAGTATGAAATGGCTGTTGAGATTCCAACTTTTCATTTCTTCCAGAACCTTTGGGCAAGTAATAAGATTGACTCATATTTTTTGCCTCATTATTCCAATTTCCTCCCATGATACTTCCATGGTGTAGGTTTTGTTGTCCATACTCCATGTGAACAAGTCTTTCAGGAGTAGATGCATATGAGTTATTTTTTCTGCATCTGTCCAATTCTTTTGTTGGACTTGGCTGAATTTGGTTTGGGGTGGAACTTTGGGCAGGAGTTTCCTGATAATAAGTCCTTTGTTGGTTATTTGATCCAGAAGGGGGTGGCCTTCTCCCTCTGTTTCTTTGCCAGATTTCTGGCTGATTTCTTGGGTATCCACGATCTCTGAGAAATGGAGTTGTCATGTTAAAAAATGACAAAAGACAAAAATTCTGTATTTTCCAAGGTTTCTTTACCTTTAAAAGGCCCTTGGACTGATTTCTGCTTTATACTCTTTGGCAATTTGCTTGGGAGTTGGTACTGCCTCCTTGTCTTTGAGGTTGGTACAGATGAATTTCACTGTGATTTTGTCTCAAATGGAATGTATTTTTTCCACTTGAAAGAAAATGGAGAAGGTTTGTAATTCAATTTGAATAAACAAAATTTACAATTACTTACTGTTATTTCTTCTGAGTTTGGTTTGATATTTGAGTTTTGATTATTTATTATTATTATTATTATTATTTTTTATTTTTTGAAGAAATAACAGTTTTGTTTCACTTATTTTTATAAGTAAAGTATTTAATATTAAAACTTTATATTATTAAACTTGAATATTATTGATAAGTAATTTACTTATTGAAATGGAAAAATCAACTGTTAATAGTTCAATTTACAATTTTTCTTTCTTTAGAGGAAAGAAAAGGGTCTATATCTTAATCATACAATAATTTTGTTGTATGATTAAGTTTTCTTTTGTTGTTATTTGATTATTTATCAAATAAAACAAATTTCAATCAATTTCCTCCTCAGTTTAAGAAAGAACAGATTGTATTAAAAATATTGATCTTCAATATTAAAGAATTAGAATAATAATGAGCTTATCACTCAAATATTTATTTCTGGTTTCCCAATAAATATTTTAATTCAAACTAAGTTTTACACAATTTGGTGAAAAATAATTATATTCTTATTTAAATATACTATTTGTATATGAAAATATGTTTGAAAAATTAATAATAGTTACTTATTATTATTATTTTTCGTGAAAAATTGATAAAAATGACTTATTATTATCAAAATTTATTTATTTATTTCTTTTTGATTATTTATCAAAAAAAAATTAATAAATTATTCCTCAACTTGAGTAAAGAAGATTTTTCTTCAATGATATTCAATTTGAATATTAAAGAATTGAAATAATAATAAAATTATTATTTAAATATTTATTTTTGGTTTACAATAAATATTATGATTTAAATCAATTTTTACACAATTTGGTAAAAATTAATTATACTTTCTATTTAAATACACTATTTGTGTATAAAAATAAGTTTGAGAAGTTAATAATAATTACTTATTATTATCAATTTTCGTGGTAAATTGATAATAATGACTTATTATTATTAAGATTTTTTTTTTGATTATTTATCAAAAAAAAGAAATTTTAATCAATTTTTGCTCAACTTGAGTAAAAAAAAGATCTTCTTCAATAATATTCAATTTGAATATTAAAGAATTGAAATAATAAAATTATTATTTCAATATTTATTGTTGATTTACAATAAATATTATGATTTAAATTAATTTTTACACAATTTGGTAAAAAATAATGTTTTTTTATTTAAATATACTGTTTGTATATAAAAATAACTTTGAAGAATTAATAATAATTACTTATTATTATTAATTTTCGTGAAAATTGCAATATAAAGCTTTGAAGAGTATAAATACTCAAAAATAAAATAAAAATATTTTATTTAATATATTTTGATAAAATATAATATATAAAATATATATATATTATATTTTTATAATATAAGATATTGAAATTAGTTTAAAAATGAAAAAACTCGAAATTGTACTTACTTTTATAGTAAAAAACCTTCAAAAATAGTGAAAATGATCCAAAAAACGCCAGAATAGTTCCAGAATAGGTTAAAACAACGGCCAGGCCCCCAAAATGTCAGGGTGAGTCTATGTAGTAGCTTAAAAATAGTAAATACAAGCTAGCACTATGACTGTGACACACAAAAAATAATTTTTTATAATAGTAAACAGGTTCTACTGTAATATGATAACAGTGGTGATGAATCTATTGAGAACCTGGGTTACAATGATTTAATATCAATTGACTGTGAAAATCACTACAATAATTAACTATTTTAATTATATCAATATAATCCTAAGAGTACTACTGGTATAAGACAGTTTTACTATGTAAGGATGTTAATTCATGATAAGATGAGTCTTTTCCAGTGAGGAAAGACCTGCTTTTATCTCCTCTGAGGACTGTGAAAGACTGGTAGGCTCTTCACACGTCTACAGAGTGAAAAGTTTCACTCTGGAGGCTGGGTTGTGGTTCTGTACCATCAATTCTGACGTCAGCATAGTCAGAATTGTGGTTTTTGGACCACAAATGATCATTCTGGATCAATACAGGGTGAAAAAACTCTCCACAGGCCACGTAAGCACCATTGTGACGTGTCCAGAGTGTCTGGATGACTAATATTAGTCATTCTGGGCGGGTTTAAGCTTTAAACAACCATTATTTTAAGTATCAAGCCAGTACTGGTTGGTACAGGTTTGGTACAGACCAGTATTGGTCAAAATACTTCCAACCAAGATATCTTAGTCAGTTTTTGAGATATCAAGAATCCAAGAGCACAGAATTGAAGGGCTTAATGAGCTCTTCAATTTGATATGCTTCATGTTTACCCTTCTTTCAAATAGCAAAAGTTATAAGGGTTTTAAGTTTTTTGGGTGTAATTTTGTACATCAGTATGAGGCTTCAAAAACTTCCATGCCAGATATCTTCTCCAATTTGGAAGATATCTGTATTATGATGATACAGTTTTGTAGGGCTTGATTAGCTCTAAAGTTTGGTATATTACACTGTACAGTTGTATGAGTGTATGCCAAAGATACAGGGGTTTCTTTATATGGTTAGTTTCAGAAATCCTGTATTTTGAGATGTAAACCTTTAAACCAAGATCCCTCTGTCAATTTGGAAGATAGAGGGGTCTAAGGTATCTCAAATTAAAGCTCTCACTCAGACCTTCAATTTGGCTGTACTTTTGTACAGTTTTGTACAAGCCCTCCTACACCTTTGAGGGGTTGTTGGTGAAAAAAGGTGGTATAATGGTATCTCCTGATTTAGGAGTGCTACAAATGAATAGATGATACCATTGGATAGCTCTACCTTAGATCTTCAAGAAAATAACAATTGTGGTGGGGTTCTCATTAAATATACATAAGTTAGATTAGAGGCCAGAATAAGAGTTTTTGCTTATTTGGTCTTATCTTTGATAGGGCATATCTTTGTCCTTTCTTATTATCTTTGAGGAGGTTTCCTCTTTATAATTTACTTGTATTGGCTATATTTGTCCAATACTCCTCATACCATTACTTATGGTATGTTGGATGTCATGCTGGTGCTCTGTTTTGAGTCACAGGCTGACATATCCCATGTACCAGATTTTTTGTACATATGTGTGTTTTGGGCTTTTTTGCCCCATATCCTTTGTTCTAGTTGAGATATGAGGGAAATGAATGACACCATCAGATAGCTCTGATTGTGCGCTTTTCAAAAAGACCCTACTTTAGGTATCTCACACTAACACTGTGGAAGTTAGATGAGAGGTGAATGTTTTGTTCACCCTTATTTGGCCTGAATTTGACCATACCTTCTGTAATACTGGTGCTAGCTCAGTTTTGCTGGTACCAGAGGATAGCCCTGACTTAGAGCTTCATTTTGCATACCCGTTTGATGGGGTTAAGCCTCTTACTCTGTATTTCAGATGGGAGGTGAAAATTAAGGTTTGTGCTCAGCAATAACTTTGAGCATGGATAACTTTGTTATTCTTTGTCCTATGATGATGGGACTTGTATATTTGGAAAGGGGTGAGTTTCCTCTTTCTTTTGATACCTTTTGAGCTAATTTGGCTCAGCTCCATATTTTGGTGGTATCTTGGCTATAACATTGGTTTATGGTATTTTAGCTATCATGCTTGTGATCTGGTTTTGAGTCACAGGCTGACATACCTTCCCTCTAAAAAAAGGCTCATCATTGATGAGACTGTTAAGTACTCCTAGAGGCTCTTAATCTCCTTAAATGAAGGTTCCCATCTGGTATGGCATCTTCTGCCAACCATTTGTCTTTATCAGCTGTTTCGTTCTTGAATCTGACTAAGTATTGTCTTTGATCCTTCCCATTAAGTCTGATCTTCCTGGCCCTGATGATTTTTCTCACTGGTCCAGGGGAATCCTCAACTTCCACTATCTCTGGTGGTATGGGGTTCTTCCACCTGGAGGGGAATCCGTCCTCCTCTGTTTGGAAGTATGGTTTGACTAAGCCTACTGGAAAGACTGGGTGCTTCCTGGAAAATTCCTCTGTAAGTTTGACTTCAACTGCATTCTTTCCTATCAACCTAATGATAGTGAAAGGCCCTATAAATGAGTATCTCATCTTCTTGGGTCCTTTAAGATTATTAGAGCTTAGTGTAGACACTAGCACCTCGTACCCTTCCTTGAAGTCAGGTTTCATGTGTGTCTTGTCCCACCTCTGCTTATTATATTCTTTTGCCTCAGCTATGCATTTTGCAGCTGTGTCACAAGCCCCCTTCCACATATCATGGAAGTCTTTGGCTGTGGGGTGGATGGTCAGAAGATTCTTCTTCAAGTGATCCACAGGCAGCAGGGGATTCCACCCTTTCTCTACCACTGCAGGTGTTTTTCCTGTGGTAGAGTGCTGACTTGTATTATAAGCCAGTTGGACATCTGTTAGAAGGGTAACCCAGTCATGGGTGTATCCCTCATGGTCCTTGTTTTCCATGCCATAGACACAGAACCTTCTAAGGATGTCCTCCATTGTCTGGATCATCCTCTCAGCTAGGCCATCTGTTTGTGGATGGTAAGCTGTGTAAAATTCAAGCTTGGTGCCAAGCATGTCATATAAGTTGGTCCAAAATTCAGATGTGAACTTTGGGCCCCTATCACCAATGATTATCTTAGGGACTCCACAGGTGGATATGATGTTATTCCAGAATACCAGAGCAGTATCCATTCCTGGTTCCTCTTTATGGCATGGTATACACCTCATGCTCTTGCTGAACCTATCAACTATGATTAGGCAGGAATTTTATTTTTCTTTGCCCCCTGGGACAAGCCTTGTGACCCAGTCCATATTGATGGTTTCCCATGGGTGTTTGGGCTCCTCTATATATTGAAGTAACCCATACTTCTTCCCATGTTTCCTATTTGCCTTTGGCATCTTTCACAAGTGTTTATGTATTCACTCAACTCTTGTTCCCACTTGGGTCACCAAGCTGTGCTTACTACCCTCTCATGGTGCTGTCTTCCCTCATGTGTCCCATATAGGGGCAGTCATGACATTCCTGTAGGATCAGAGAGATGTGGTCTCTGTCTACCACTGTGAGTGCACTTGTGTGCTTCTCTCTGTGGTAAAGCAGAACATCCACAAGGAAGAACTTGTTATCCTTGTAGGCCCTCAACCAGGGTTCTTCCAGCTGGGATTCCAGTTCTGGACTCCTGTACTTTTGTTTAAGGAGTTGTAGTAATATGCCACACTGTTTGTGTTTGGCATAAGACTACAGTACTGCACTGAAAAATTCAGTGTGCAGTTCTGAGGAACTTATTCCCAGTATGGGAGTTTCTGTTCCTTCTGAATCAGTGTTCCCACTGTCAAGGGTACCACTTCCCGGTGCCCATTCAGAGAATCTGAAGTTCATCCTCCTATCTATTTCCATGAAATGGATAGGGATCCTGGCTGCAACTTCAGGGTCATAAGCTGGATTGCTCTTGACATTATCCAGTGGCCATCTGCATTGGTATGACTTTTACCTTCTTTTTATATGATGGTCATATTCCCTCTATACTATTGGATGGCTATTTGCCATCTCAGCATGTGCCTATTTGTAGTCTTCATGTTCAGTAAAGACTTCAAGGCTGTGCAGTCTGTGTAGACTTCAAAGACTGCACCCTCCAGATAATAATGGAGTTTTTCCAGAGCCCAGACTAAGCATAGACATTCAGCCGGGGTGGACCCATACCTGGTTCTGAATCTTTCAGTTTCCTAGAGATGTAAAATATTACTCCCTCTCTTGGTTCATCATCCACAATTTGTCTTTGGTGAAGGGCTGCTCCTAAGCCTTGGCTACATGCTGCATCTATATATAACTTGAATGGTAGTTCAAAGTCAGGCAAGATGAGCACAGGTGCATTAGTGAGTTCATGTTTGATCCTCTCATATTCATCCCTTCTTTCCTTGGTAATTTCAAAAATTACATCTTTTGAACATAACTTGTATAAACTACTAGTTATGTGGGAAAAATTCTTGGTGTGGTTTCTGTAGTAGCTAGCAAGCCCAAGGAAAGATTGCATCTCTTTGATGCTATTTGGTACTGGCTTTTGCAGTACTGCTGCTACTTTATTTGGGTCAATTGCCAGACCAAGACCTGAGACTTTATGTACTAGAGCTAGTAGCTCTTGTTGGCCAAAATTACACTTTTTCAGTGAAATCTTCAGATTGATGAGTGTACATTTACTTAGCACTCTGTCTATGTATTGTACATGGTCTTCCCATGTCTCTGAGTATATAATAATATAATAAATATATACCACCATCCAGCCTTCCAATAATTCTTCTTGAAATATTGTGTTCATCATCCTTCGGAAATGGGCTGGTGCATTTTTGATGCCAATTGGCATCCTGGTATACTAATATATGCCCATATGGCATATTATTCTGAGCAATTTCATGGGGTTTGGTTTAACTCCATTTTGGTGGAAGCCTTCCATACAATCCATTTTGGTTATGTATTTGGCTTTAGCCAGTTTATCCAAGGAATGGGGTATCCTGGGTATAGGGTACCTGTCTTCTTTTGTGTAGTTATTCAGAGCTCTGAAGTCTCCACACAGTCTAGACTTGCCATCATGCCAGGTGATTAGAACAGGAGTGGTGATTTCCACTATTTCATTATTTCCAATCTTTCTGATGACATCCATGTCCAGGAGTTCATTGATGTGTTTTTCAATTTCTTTCCTGGTTTCCAGGCTTTCTGGATAAGGATGTCTCCTAAGCATGGGTGGATAAGGTCTTTCCACATCTAGATATAATTCTATATCATGGCCTTCGATCTTGCCTAATGGTTCTTCACCAATGGAAAATTCTGGTCTGTTCTTCCTCAGCATCTTCAGTAAACTTAGCTTTTGTTTATTGGTCAGGGTAGTGCTAAAATGTTCCTCTCTGAATTCATTCAGAAGTTCTTCCAGTGGATCTTGAGAAGATATCTGGTATATATCAAGTGAAAACTTCTTCTCCTTGTTGGTACCAATGGTAATGTGCCTATTCTTACTGTTGGAAATATCTATGCCATACATCCTCTGGTAATCTGTTCCCAGTAAGAACCCTTGGATGTGGGCATCATCAAGAACTACAAACTCTGGGTTGAGTCTGATATTACCTTTCCTATGGGGTATAATTATCTCTTTGATAATTGTACCAATGGAAGTCACCTTCCCTGATGCACTTTCAAAGTTCTTTGCCTTGGTGAGCAAGAGATGTTCTTCCCAATTTGGAAAGTGGTTATCCAGATACTTTCTGGCCACTATGGAGCAGTGTGCTCCACTATCAATGATCAGTGGATGTTGAACATTGTCAATATAGACAGTCACTTTTGTGGCTGTTCCATGTATATCTGCCATCCCTTTGGTTGGTGTTAGCGGGAATGTTTGTGCATCTTGTGTATGTTTGCAAAAGTTTTTGTTGGCAGTATCCTGTGGCATGCCTGCTTCCAACTGTATGTCCTGAATTTCTAGTGGGGTTTCCTCTTGGTATTCCACTAGAAATTCTTCTCTGGGGTCTTGGTCATCATCAGATGGTTCTCTGATGGCATCACCCATGGAGTCTGATTCAGAATCCTCTGTTGGGGATTCCTCCTCTGGGACTTTCTCAATGGCATAGACTTTTTTCTTTGACTTTGGACACTTGTTGGCATAGTGGTCTGTTGAACCACAATTGTGACAAGAATTCTTCTTATTTGCCACTTCTGCCACTCTTTCTCTGGGTTTGTCTTTAAACTCCACCCTGAGAGGTTGTTTCTCTTTGAAACTACTGCTTCTATATAGGCTGAATTTCTGTATATTAGTTCTTTCCCTTGCATCTTGTAAGGTATTAGAAATGTCATCTAGAGTGCAATTTTGGTTGCATCTGCATTTTATTGCATGCTCTAGTTCTCCTGGAAGTTGTGTCAGAAGTTTGTGATTTGTCATTTGAATGTTCATCTGAGGATCAATGGCTTTAAGTCTTTTAGACTGTCTGAGACACCACTCATATGGATCTTTGTCCCCAGAGTATTTGTCATTTTCAAATGACATGGTCTTTTGCCATATCCAAGTACCATTACTGTCCTTTTGGATGATTTGACTCTTCCACCATGGCCAGTTCCTTCTGCCATGAATTTCTTTCATTTCTGTGTACCATATACTACCATGACCTTTAAATGCTGTATTTAGCCTAGCAGTAATCCATTAATCTGGTATGCTTGGTACATCAATGAAGAGTCCATCAATATAATCTATGAGTTCCTTATGATCATATTCTCCTGTTCCAGAGAATTTGGGCCACCTTGAGCCCTCAGGAAGCTGTTTCAAGGCTTCCTTCTCTGAATAAGACATGTCATCTCCAGCCTGGTATTGTGATGGAGATCTTGCTTTATTCATCAACATGGCATCTGGTTGATATGGATTATCCATAAAATGGCCTCGTGGTTGGGGCTTCATGTTATGGTAGACATTAAACAATTAGTTTATGTCTTTATCCAGACAATCCCTGTCCCTTTTGCTGTGATGTTGTTCTTCAAAGACTAGATTCTGTCTTTTGTTGGTTTCTTCAGAGGCTTTGCTCAATTGAAAATGTCCTTCTTGAAGAGTTTTAACAATTTTATCCATGGAGGCTGTTAATATTTTCATCCTCTCATGGTTTGCTTCAAGTTCTGCAAGCTGCTTTTGAGTGTGCTCAGCATATTGGGACATTTGTAACCACAGTGCATCACTGTTTAAGTTACTCTCAGGTGTGATAACATTATGTTCAATCTGAGTCGGGGTAATATTTCCATTAATGGGACTACTGATTCTATAATGGTTTACAACTACTTCTGGTTCTTGTGTACTTCTTTTATCAAGTCCAACAGCTTCTGGATCATGGGGTCTGACTCTTTCCTCCTCTGGTTGAAGGAGGTTTTGTTCTTGCCCTTGTTTCCTTGTCTTCTCCTGGAAACTTCCTGTAATTTTGAAGAATGGTTACTCTTGGCCACTGATCTGCTGGTTTCTGAATGGTTTAAAGCCACTGGAGAGCTAATTTGGCCTGCTCCTTGTGAGCCTGAAGGAATCTGAGTAGGCCCTGTGTGAGTTAGCTGTTCTTCTATAGCTTGAATAGTGGCTTGATTCTCCCTTATCCTCTGTGCCCTTGCCTCCAGGAGTCTGAGCTTCCTGGTAGGATTCCAACCTTTGGGGATTACCATAAGGTCTTTGAGGTCTATCTCTTTGAGACAGATCTTCTCGCAACTTGCTCCAAGTTCTGCCCAGTGATATGCCAGGTTGAACCTCTTGTTGTCCATGCTCCATTGAAATAAATCTTTGAGAAGTTGGTGGACCTGAAAAAATTGATCCATATCCTTCCAGTCCTCTGGTTTGAGGTTCCTGTTGAATTGGAGTGTGAATGGCAAGGTTGATATTATCTCCCTCATTGTTTTACCATCCAAACCTGTGTCCAAGGTGTCCTCTTCCAGGTCTTCTGGTTCTGGACAAGGCTTCTCTGTCCTCTGGCTGGTTCCTTTGGAAGCCAAGGTCTCTGAGGTGTACATGTGACATATCAGTGTTTGCAAGCAGTCAAAAACTTGATGTTCATAGGGTATTTACCTTTGACTTTGCCTTGTACAAATTTGATGTCTGCTGATTTGGGAAATTTACCTTTAGAGGTTAGAACTGGGTTAATTATAGTAATTTTCCTGTAAAAGTTGTGAAGGTTGGTTTACCTTGTATTGATGCAGAGTTTTGTGGTTTTTTACTCCTCTGGGTGGCTATTGGTGTCCACTTATTTGCTGTAATCAGGCCTTCACTGTGCCTCTTTCCTTTTCTCTTGCTGCCCTCTGGTTCTGAGGGTGTCACTGGTGTGTTGGCCTGTGACTGGGTCTCAAGTGGGATGTAATTCTCCTCCACTGAATCAAAGTAGGAAAAAGAGGGCTTATGTCAGTTAAGACTTCTTAAAATGCTGTTTGCACATTTAAGAATGGCCTCAGGGCTTGTATATTACTACAATATGCCCTGTATAATGACAGTGTAATTGAATTAAAAATTCCACGTCAGAATTACAGCTTTTGGTACCCTGTTACACTGTTTGTGTACCAGTATCCCATAGATTCACTTGTGGTTTTCAAGTGTGATCTGTATAAGTGTAATTGAGTCAACAATACACTTAACCACTCCTCAACTGTTGGTTTTACAGTCATAGGTGTCCTTATTTGATCAAAAATACAGGACTTATTGATGGCTTATGTGTTTTTATATGTAAAACATGCCAAAAAGAAAGGTCTTGTGGGTATCAAACATGTGACAGATACTCTCAAAATATGAGTAAAAGGTGGTACATAGACCAATTAAATGAATATATATATATATATAATATATATTTTTAAAGAAAAATATGCCTTAAAATACAAAAAAATAGTCAGAAAGTGATAAATAAGTGAAAAACTTACTTATAAGGTCCAAAAAGGTCCAAAAATACGGCCAGGCCCCCAAAATGTCAGGCTGAGTCTATGATAAAAGTATTAAAATGTATTTACAACTTTCAACTATGACTGTGAAATGGTAAAAAAGGATTTAAAAAGAGTTATAAGAGCTAAAGATGTTTTAATTTAAGAATAAAAGAGCTTTACTATATGAAATATAGTGGCGGTGAGCGCTGTTGAAAGCCCTGGGTGTAGCTTTACCTGTTGCGTTACAATAGTAAAGGCTACTATAACTAATATTATAAATATACCTGTTTATTACCCAAGAGTAAAACTGTTTTTGACAGTTTGCTATGTAGGGTATTCAAGAGCAGGATGAGGAACACATTTCTGGCTGTGAAAAGCCTCCTTTTTATCCTGAAATGGGGTGGAAGGGCTGTTAGACCTTTCAACGTAGAGGAAGTGAAGATTTTTTCACTCTCTGAGACAGGCTTTTTGTTTGCAAGGACCTTTATAGCCTGTATTGGGCTCAGATGTGGTTTTGAAACCACATCTGGGCAGTTTTAACCAATAAAGGGTTAAAATTTTCATCTGGGGACCACATAGCCCTCTTCTGACGTGTATGATGCGTAGAATGCTGTACAGAAACTGTATGTGACCCCAGTATTGACTGAATTATGAGGTATTGAAGTATAAACATGCATCTTTGTCTGTTTTACACCCCATAATCATGGTTATGGGATATTATCCCATGGTAAAACTGTATTGGACAAAATGTGGGAGTTTGACCTTAAAAGAGCCATAGCTTTGTCAATTTTTGAGATATCAACCTCAAAATGGGCTCTGTGTGTTTTCCTGTATGTGTTCTACACAATGGTACCTTATTTGATATGGTTATCATTAAATATGACAAAGTTATCCCATGTACAAGATTTTTTGTACATATGCATGTTTTGGGCAAAAGCTGTATTGGGCTTGTTTGCCCCATATCTTTTGTTCTAGTTGAGATATGTGGGAATTGATGACACCATCAGATAGCTCTGATTGTGCGCTTTTCAAAAAGACCCTACTTTAGGTATCTCACACCAAAACTGTGGAAGTTAGATGAGAGGTGAATGTTTTGTTCACCCTTATTTGGCCTGAATTTGACCATAATTTCTGTAATACTGGTGCTAGCTCAGTTTGGCTGGTACCATTGGATAGCCCTGACTTAGAGCTTCATCATTCATACCCATTTGATTGGGTTAAGCCTCTTACTTTGTATTTCAGATGAGAGGTGAAAAGTAAGGTTTATGCTCAGCAATAACTTTGAGCATGAATAACTTTGTTATTCTTTGTCCCATGATGATGGGACTTGTATAGATGGAAAGGGGTGAGTTTCCTCTTTCTTTTGATACCTTTTGAGATAATTTGGCTCATCTTCATGTTTTGGTGGTATCTTGGCTGTACCATTGGTTTATGGTATTTTGGCTGTCATGCTTGTGCTATGGTTTTGAGTTGCAGGCTGACAAAAGTTTAGGTGTAATACTTCTTAATTGTCTGAATCTGCCTTGACACCTGCGTTATAAGCCACAATTTTCCTCAGTTTATGCAATTTTTCCAGGTCCTAATGCCCCCAGTGTCATTAAGATATCCAACTGCATGAAATTGCTTGTTGATGAGCTGTTGCTACTGCAAGATGGATTCAAAGTTCCTACCTCAAAACATCCATTAGGTTGTCAAGTGTATCCCCAGCTCCTGCCAATTCATGGGGATCTCTTGGCTATTCATAAGGTAGTAGGATTTGGATCACCATCTGCCTCACAGTTCTGTGCATGGTGCACAGAAAACTCAAATAACCTGCATTTAATGCAGATGGGACCCAAACAACCTCTTTTCACAGTATTGGGATCAGCAAAGGAGTGGAAAATTGCAAAGAATTTGAAAGGCAAAGAGGAACCATGGAGGCACACAGGGATTGGATGGTCTGAGGTAAATAGGCTTACATATCAAATACCAAATATGCATGTGGCCCTAGGGGTCATGCACAACTGGCTGGAGGGATTCCTGGCCACGCATTTCAGGTATTTCTGGGGGTTCCAAGAAGATTTTCAAGAGAAAAAAAGGGCTCTTAGGAAAGCAAATAAAAAAAGGAAGAGGGTACAGCAAGATGGGAACTCAGACGAAATCAAAACATCAAGGAGTTTGGTAGATGACCTAAGTGAGTCATAATTGGAAGAAGATGACCTTTTCATTGGAAAAGGTATAGCAAGAGGTTTTATAAAGACTGGCAATATGAGTGTTTTCTGTGATCTATTACAAATGGTGGTCACACCAAGGGGAGCATCAAGACCTCCAAGCACGGGAAACTCAAGGCAGTGCAGTGGCTTTGTTTGTTCACTCTGATCATTCCACTGATAATACCTGAAAACTATAGTGAAAGAAGAAGACCAATTGATGTTAATTCAATTAAAGGTAAGTTCCTTCAAAATATTGGGGATCTTGTTCAATGCACACGAATCATCAGTGCCAGAGTGCTACCTTCAGGGCATGAAGGGAGGTTTGTGAATGCATACAAACGCTATAAAATTTGATCAAAAGATCTTTTCAACAATCCAAAGGTTAAACCAAATCATCACTATGCTCTTCACATTCTGGAATAGCTTATACTAAGGGGACCAATGTTTGGTGTGGGGGAATTTGCTGGCGAGCGAGCAATAGGTTTGCTACAAAGAGTATTCACAAATGGTTGTATTGGTGAGTGACAAATCTCACTGTTTAATGAAAAACATTTGCTTAATTTCATTGGGGTTTGTAGAGGAATTTCATGGAAAATTAATGAAGAAGGCTCTACAAACACAGAGGCTTCTGGGTAGTCACCAAAGGGTAATGATCAGACTGGACACTGAAGACGTTGTTCCAAAATGCAAAGGACATCAGATCAAAGTTGGTGATTTGTTTTACATGCAAATGATCTCTATGATTAAGAGGCAGGGGGGGAAAGTACAAATGGTGGAAGACTTCCCACATCCAGAGGAGAGTTGGATCTTAAGCCAATTTGCAATAACAGCAAGATCCATCTGTTTTGGTGAGGAAGAATATTTACAGAAGGCCATGACTATGGCACCCAACAATCTAGTAGTCTAAAGCTTCAATGGGAAGCTTCAGTATGGGCTCGTCAAAGGGATTCTTCTTTGGTGACTGGTATCTATCTAACTCAGATCAGCCAAGAATATTCATGACCCAAATACTCACCAGGACACATTGGATATTAATTACAGCTTTCGGGTGTTACAGTTGGTAACATTTGCACCACCACCTTAATGATCAGCGCTCCATATGTAATATCTGTGGCTGCTTATTGCCTTTTTGAAAATGATATTTTCAGAGCCACCTCTGATGGAGTTATAATTTCTCCTGAAAACTGTCTTTTTCACTCATTGCATTCTCAAACATCTGATTAAAAACCAAATGTTCTTACTTTTTTGTTCTACTTGTGCCTTGCTATTGATACATTTTCAATTTGTACTTCTTTATATGTTCAATTTTTCAAGAGAAATATAATGTTCCCCAATTGGGTCCTTTGAACAAACAAAAAGTTACAAAAATTTATTTCAAAAACAAACTAATATTGTTTACAACAGAGCCCTTGAAGCCCATCGAATATCACACCTTTCAAACACCCCCCTCAACTCCCTCCATGCTATTGTCCTCTTTGAACTGTACTTCTGAACTTTAATCATTTCTGTGCCCACTATCAGACTCGCCTCTACTACTGTTGGATACTCCTTCCTGCTCAGTGGTTTCATCGCCATCATAATGATATTCTCCTGGTTCAAAAATCCTATCTGATTCATCATCCTCACCCAAGCTTGCTGATTCCAAATCAATGCTGTTCCCTTCTGATTCACTTCCTGAATCAACTTCTTTCAAAACTTTTGTGGCTTCTTTAATTTTGTATTTGCCCAAATCCATCTGGAGAAACTTGTAATTTAATGCTTTTTCCCAAAGTCTTTCATCCGGATTTGGTTTAAAAGAAAGCAAATCTTCAGGTATTCGCAGAAAGGCCACATTTGAAGCATCCAAAATTGCACATTGCTTGACATGACTGAGTGTTTTAACCCATTTGGAACTGTAAAAATTGATTGGAAGCCATTTTGGTGGGGGGCTTTTGGATTCAATGGGAACTTTTGCGTGAACACATTTGCGCATGTGACTAGCTGTTCCCATATATTCATGATCTGCCACCATAGCTTCATTGAGTCTTCAGAAAAATATATTGGCCTTCCTTGATTGATAAATAAACTTCTTGATGACAAAAAAATTGGGTTCTTTCTCATGGATCTCATCATCACTATGAGCTCCTATCTCCTCAATAATTTTACGATAACTTTTTGAAAACTTTTGCAAAATTGCAAAGTGCAACCTAGATGTACAAAGCTGAGCAAAATCATATCAATAACAGAATTGAGGGGAATGGAAATCTGATCATTTACTCTCGATCTATTTTTATTGGATTTTCCCCTAACCTTTCCAGCCATGTAGCTACCTTTGACTTTGAGCTCTTTGTTGTAACAATCTTTCATCAAGTAATGAACAACGTGATCATATCCCTTCTGCAATAGTTTTGTTTGCATAATTAATTTCAGGTTCACTGTGAACCTTTGAGATATGACCACATACCCAAAAAGGTCACAAGAAATATTTAAAATAATTATACATTAAAAATAATTACCGTAAAACTACAAAAATGCCATAAATAGGCATAAAGCTTGGTTTAGCTTAGACGCCAATGAGTAAAAATGTGAAATGAATCATATCATTGGATTCCCCATGGTAAAATACACATATACCATTTTTATGGCATATCTGTAAAGTCAATATTTAATGAGTTATAAGTAATAATACCTTATAAAAAACATGAATCCTTAATTATTTCAAATACCAATGAAGCAACATATGAAATGAATGGTACCATTGAATTATCCATAAAGTTCTACACATAAAACAGTTAAGAAGCTAATCTCCAAAATCAATACTTAAAGAGTTAAGCTGAATATATGCACTTTTTTGGTCAATGCATATATTCAAGGATTTTAGCTAATATCTTTTGAAATAAACATGATAGTGTGATGAACCAAAAATTAAGTCACAATGTAATTACTGTAGGAATACAGAAACAAACTTCATTTCACATGTTATAAACAAGGTTAAAACCTGTAAGGGATTATTGATTAAAATCAATAGAGCTGTTGACCACTTTGTTGTGAAAGTGGTCCAAACTGAAAATCAGTAGACAGTTCGATTCTGCTAGTTCATTAGTGAAGAATTACGTATTTGTTATTACAAGATTCAAGTTATAACCCCTTGAAATCATGGTTTGAAGTTTAAAATATTAAATTTTGACAGAAAAGATGAGTTACAAGAAAAATCATCCAAAATACAGTTTTGATGATGTAATGAAATTCTCTTTGCAGTGGAAAGAGGACATGCCAAGCTATCAGAATCGGCTCTCAGAATAGCTGTAACGTGTATAACCTGAAAGCTATTAATGATCAAAGTTTAAGCTTAAATCTGATCATTTAAGATAACTCACTGTAATCTTATTTTAAGTTTAACAGTCATATAAGTGATAGAACTGGTGAATAATATTATAATATGATTAATACTAATAGTATCCACAAAGTTTAGGCTTCTGCCAAGCCTATGATATCAACAAACTTAGATTTATAGTGATAACTCTATATAATGGCGTAATTATGAGGTAAAATGGCTTGATAATGATGTAATCATCACCAAACCTTAAGATATTGATCCATTCTAGTAGAAAGAATCAGTACACGTCTACTAGAAGCCTGCTGGACTCTAGGAGGGAGTTATTTAATATAAATAGAGCTCTTTTTACTCTGTTTTCCCCTCAGATGCTTACAAATAATTAAATCATTAAATAAAAAGGTAATTTCTTTATTGTTTATACATAAAACGTTTATATTATTAAATACCAAAGATAATCTTATTATAACCTTCATCTCTGACGTGATTATTGCAATTATTTAATTGTTTTGTTTAAATTTCTCATCAAAACCTCTATTCCACATAAAATCAAGAAAAATTGTAATTTCTCTTAAATTGTATTGTAACTACAATTTAAATAAGTTTTATTTACATTTTTAGGCGTAAAATTATTCAAAATTATTATATTAAGCATTAAAAGTATCTTATTTCTCTTATTATAATAATTTTTCTCTATTATTACTTTAATAATTCTATAATTGATATAAATAGTATTTATATTAATTTATAACTTGAATATTAGTAATATTATTGTTATGAATTGTTTTTATTAATAAAAAACAATTTTTTTAAGCCTTTATTATTTTTTGGTAACAATAATAAAGTGTTTTTTAAATATATCAAGGGTGTTGGTAAACACACATAATCTTTTAGTAAAAACATGTAAGTGACCTTATTTTTCAAAAAAATTCCTCAGGCTCAGTTTTGAGGATTTTTTTAATTTTTTTTGCCATATTTTTCCGGACTTGGCATGTCAATAAGCACAAATTTTTTCAAATTTTTTTTTTCCAAATTTCACCAATTTGGCCAATATGCCAGAATGGCATATTTTTTCAAAAATTCATTTCAAATCTTCCCACTTATGAATTTCCTTCATTTCTTTTTCAATGAGAAGGGTTCAATTTGAAAAATGAAGCATCAGAATCCCATAATTTTGGGAATTTTTTTGGGTGGGACAAGTAAAGGTGCAAAAAAGTTTTTTTTTCAAATGTTTTTTCCCGTCATTGTAATATGCCTATTTTTAAAAAGTGAATTTAATAACTTCCCACTTATGAATTTCCTTCATTTTTTTATATTAAAGGGTTCAATCTGGACAATAAAGAGCCAGAAGCTCATGAATTGGGAAAAATCTTTTGGTGGGACAACAAGTGAAGGCGCAATGAGTGTTTTTTTTCAACTTTTCTTTCTTGTGTGTAATATTACTATTTTCAAGTACAAAAGTTCCACATTTTTGATAAAAAAGGAGACTGAGGTGGGATTTAAGCAATAAATATGACTGAGGAGGGGGATAATTGGCATAAATTGTATATAAAAAAATCATTCAATCAGAATCAACCTCCAAAATAGTGGGTTTTTTCTGAGAGGGGGGAGGAAGATTGGACAAATACAACATTCTGTGTTTCTTAAATTTATCAGCCCACCCCAGGGCTTGTGTTTGGGCATGAATCTCCCAGTTCATAGTAATGGATGGGACTGGATAAACTTTAGAAATAATGATGTCCAAAGGAACAAAATGAGCACAACTATTCAAGAAGCAGATGAAAATGGGGGGATTATCATTTGGAGGACAGAAATAAGGGAAAAAAGAAAAGATTGGGCTGTGGAATAAAAGAAAACTGGTCTTTTATACTTATTTTCAATTGGATCCCCCATGTCAGGAATGGACATTCACTTGCTTTTTGGAGCCTGGCTCACATCTTCATACCATTCAATTCTTTCCAAATAAGAGGATACCGAGGGAATTAAGGTGTTCATGGCTTCATAAAGGTCTTGATTTTGGTGAATTTCTTCAGCCAAGTGACCTCTGACATCAGCCCATTGATCTTGAGTCCTGTAAATGAAGTGGGATACTGTTCTGTAGCCACAGTTTCCATCACCCTGGTCATTGATGGCCTTGAAGGTGTATTTCAATATAAGGTTGGGCAAGTCTTCTGAGCCAGTTATCTGATAAAATAAGTTCAAGAAATGAATAGATATCAAAATAAACAACAAAAAATTACATTAAAAAGAATCAGAAACTCACAAACAGCTTGGAGCATTCATCACTTGTGTGATAATTGCTTTGACAATGCTCACAGGTCAAGTCAATTTCATCATAGATATTCAAACTCATTTTTAATTGAAAATGGGCCCAGGGCACCCCTTACGTGTTTTTACGAATTTGCTTATGTGTTTTTACCAACACCCTATATTAATTATCTTATATTAATATATTTACTTATTATATTATTATATTTATTTAATAATATAGTTATTTTATGCCATAATTATAATAATTATTTATTATTATAATTATTTTTATCTTATTTATTTCATTTATAAGGACATTAATAGTACAATAAGTAAAATATTAGTAATTTTTACTAATTGTTTCATAGTCAAACCTTACATTTGGGGGCCTGGACATGATATTTACTCTAAAAAAGACCTTTAAAAAGATTCCAATTGGGTTTATCCAATAATAAATTACAATTACAATCATAAAATTAAATAACAATTTTATATTTATTGATTTTAAATACTATTGAGGTATTTGGAAAGCAATTGTACTGTCTTACATGTGGTTTTTCACATCCTTAGACTTGCAAGAACTTTCTTTGAGTGACTCTAGTAATTAAAATTGATGTTTTTTAAATTAAAAATAATTTTATATTATAAATTAATTTTATAAAAAGAATCATATTCATTTTTTTATTCTTTAAAAATAAAAATATAAAAAAAAAATTATAAATAAAAACCAATAAAAAAAGTTATTTTTTATTCATTTTAATTTCATTTCTTTAATTATTTTCATTTTTCAAGATATAAAAGCAATTTTTACGTGGAAAATTGCCACATCTTACCAAAAATAACACTTTTAATAAAAGACTTATATTTATTTGTCTTTTTTAGTGTTTGAAGACAATCCAACAGATGACAACCAAACCACTATTGAACGATTAGTGGAAGAAACTTGTCAAAGCTCTCCAACACCAATAATCACTAAGAAAAAGAAAGCCAAGGAATTAGACTTTCCAGGACCCACTACTCAGGACTCTGAAGGTGAGTACCTCATTTATAAATTGCCATAAGAAGAATTCCTGTTCAGAAATCCTCTTATTTCTTATTTTTCTTAAAATATGACTACCAGAAGAGGCTCCCAATACTCCATCCAATCAGATGGAGCTGGACTCAGAGGTAGAATTGATTCCTCAAAAGGGAAAATGAAGGGAAATTCCCCCAGTAGAACAGAATCCACACAAGGAAGTGCCTTATCCCAAAGGCAAGTCCCAGAAATGCCCATGATATCTGAACCAGAGTTAGAACTAAGTATGAGTGAATCAAACAGGTACAAATCACATTCAGAGGGCTGAAATAGACATTTACATGAGCCAGTAAAAACAGTACTACACAGTGTACAAAGACAAGGACTGGAAAATTTTGCCCCAAATACACCAAGGAGTGATGAACTCCTGGCAAATCCTGAAAAGGTTCCTCAAAGAGGAGGAAATAGTGAGATTATCCAATGGATGGAATCCACTATCATCCAAACCTCAAATCAAAAAGATCAAGGAATACCATGCCAAAAAGAAGGAGGCAACCAAGGAAGAAGTCCCAGTAGCTTCTACCAGCAAACCCCAAGCCAACCAACTTCCCCAAAAAGGGAAGAAGAACAAGAAAAAGAATTGGAGAAAACAATATTCCCCAAGCTACAGGATTCCAAAAATCCAAAAGGATTCCATGGACAATGTATTCAACATGGCCAGAACCTTGATGGAATCCAAGGACAAGGAAGAACAAAGAATGAGAAAACCTCATTTCCCAAAGAAATAACCTTGTCCAAATTTGTTGTAAATACTTGAACTGAAATTAAAAATAGTATAGTACCTCTAAAAGAAATTAAAAATAGTTTATTATCATTACAAGAAATGAAAAATAACTTATCTTCTTTAACAAAAGTTGTTGTACAAAATAAAAAAGAAATGGACAAAATTAAGTTTATTGTTGAAAATAATAAACCAAAGATTTTAATTGATAACACTCAAAAATTAAGACAAGGACAACAAGAATTGTATAAATACATAAAAGATATCAAAGATAAAACTTTGACAATCAATTATGACGTGATTATTGACAATCTTACAGAAGAATTAAACAAACTAAGTATTTCTGTAGAAAAATTTGAAGAAAAGATTTCATCACACCAAAAATTACTTCTGGACCATGTGGAAAAAAGTGATGAAGCAAGAATGCATCTAAAAGATGACATTCAAAGTGAAATAAGGCTTATTACTGAAAAAATGGATAAAATAAATGAGGCTAACTCAAATATGCCAAAGTTATCAACCCCATTCTCTCACATAAGAAGACCTGTTAAACCAAAAGAGGAATTAACAAATCCATTCATAACAGAATTAAGTCACCAAGACAATAACCAAGTCTTAATGAAGGAAGCACCTCAATTAAAAGAATGGCAAACATTCACAGGAGAAGGTGAATATGACCACATGTCATTTATCAAGACAATTGACATGCTACAAGAAGATTATGCCATACCAGATGAATTAATTACTGCAGGATTACATTAATTGTTTGAAAAATCTGCAAAGAGATGGTATTATGGCATAAGACAAACAAATGGCAAAAATACCTGGTCTTGGTGGAAACAAGAAATAATCACCCAGTGGGCTAATGATGCCTGGAGGTACAAGATAGAGAATGCATTTGAAAATTCTTTCTTTGACCCAGACAAAGACAAACCTTTAGCTTGGTTCTTAAAACAAGTTGAAAGACTTAATGCATTGTACCCAGAAATGTCACAAAAGATGGTTCACATGAAAATACTTAAGAAATGTGGAGGAGAGCTAGAACATGCCCTAAGAAGCAGGTGTATAGAACCATGCTCCACAGAAGAGTATATCAATGCACTAGAGGACATAGTGACAAGAACAAAAATTGGCAGAACTTGGAAGAAATTGGACATTGAAATTCCAAATAAGCCATTTATTAAAAAAGATAAATCAAAAGAAACTTTAAAGCCCAATACATCCAACAATAATGAGCAAAGAAAATGGCATAAATGTGGAGGTATTGGACACTTAGCCAATAACTGCCTCAAAAAGGCAAAGATTAATGAAATTGTGGAAACAGAAAATCACAATGAAAAAGAGGAGGAATCTGACTCTGAAAAAGAAACAGAAGAGTCAGAAAGCTCTGAAAGTGATGAAATTAATATAATTAATGCACAAATTAATAATATTGATATAATTTATGAAGTACTAGATGTTAACCCAAACTTACCACAAGTTGGAACATCTTACACAAACCTCAAAAATATACAAGATGCAAAAATGTACAGAACCAAACCTGCAAAAGGAATGGGATATACAGCTGGAAAATCAAGTTTAAGTATTGTTATGGTTGATAACAAAGAAGGAAAAGTGAACTTGGATACAGGAGCATATTGTACATGTGTTGGTAAACGTTATTTAAAAATCATTGTCCCATATTGGAAAGAAAAACTTATGCCAATACAAGGTGTCAAATTTAGTAGTGCAAGTGATAGCATGAAGCCCCTTGGAATAATTGATTTAACACGAATTTTTCCTCACCCCTCACAATGTGTCATAATTAAAGTAGAGTTTGTAGTAATGGACAACTGTACTAGTAATCACTTCATACTTGGAAATGGCTACTTATCAATTCAAGGTATAGATATCTCCAACCAAAAAGATAGATATTTTACCATAGGAGATAACAAAAGACAAAAGTTTGGCTTCTTAAATAACAAAAGACAAATCACAGTTATTAAAAATGAAGAGTAAAGTCCAGAAAAGGAACTTTTTATATCTGAACAACTCAAAGAGGCAGAATTCAATCAAGAATTAACAGAAAAAATGAAATAAAAATTGCTTGACCTCTTATTTAAGTACAAAAATGCCTTTGCAACTGACAAAGAGCCACTAGGTGCCATAATTGGGCATGAGGTAGATATAATTATTAATGTGGAAAAGCCTTACCCACCTTTACTAAGGAGACCTGCTTACCCAGCTAGTCCAAGGGCTAGAGCAGCCTTGGAGGTACACATTAAAGAATTAATGGACCTTGGAGTATTAAGAAAAGTAGGACATAATGAACCAGTAGAGGTAACTACACCTGTCATTATAGCTTGGCATAATGGAAAGTCAAGAATGGTAGGAGACTTCAGAGCCCTGAACACCTATACCATTCCAGACAGATATTCAATACCCAGAATCCATGAGACATTGGCACAATTGTCACAAGCCAAGTTCATTACAGCCATGGATGCCTTAAAGGGCTTTCATCAAAATGTTTTAACAGACAATGCCAAGAAACTACTGAGAATAATAGTCCACTGTGGGATTTTTGAATACTTAAGAATGCCATTTGGCATAAAGAATGCACCTTCCCATTATCAAAGGATGATGAATACCATATTTCCTGAAGAATTATCAGAAGAATGGTTAATATCTATATTGATGATATAATAGTTTGCTCAGAAACTTGGGAAAATCACCTTACAAGACTAGAAATGGTACTACAAACAATAACGCAAGTGAATTTGAAAATTTCCTTGAAAAAGTGTCAATTTGCATATAGTGAACTAAAAGCACTAGGACATGTTGTATCTGGAATTAGTCTAGGCATAGACAAGAATAAAGTAGCAGAAGTACTACTTAAGCCAATGCCTCAAACGAAAAAAGAAACGCAATCATTTCTAGGATTTTCTGGTTACTATGGAAAGCATATAAAGGACTTCAAAAATTGCCAACTCCTTGTATAAACTATGTGATCAACAAACAGTCTATGAAATTACAGAAGAAAGAGTCAAGGCATATAAAGAATTCAAAAATTGCGTAACAAATGCCCCATTTCTTCTAATGCCAGATTGGAAACTACCCTTAAAACTTTAAATTGATGCTTGTGGAGAAGGACTAGGTGCTGCACTACACCAGACACAAATTACCAATGATAAACCAGTGGAAGGACCAATTTGTTTTATTTCAAGACATATAAAGCCAAAGGAAGCAATATATGGAGAAAGCCAAATGGAATGCCTCTGATTAGTGTGGGCTTTAGAAAAATTACATTATTACTTGGATGGAACAGTATTTGATGTGATTACAGACTGTAATGCTGTAAAATCTCTATTAAATATGAAAACTCCAAATAGAAATATGCTGAGATGGCAAATTGCTATCCAAGAATATAGAGGAAATATGACTATTGTTCATAAATCTGGTAATATTCATTAAAATGAAGATGGTATTAGCAGATGGGCTCTAGCAAATACCCCTGACAATCCAGCATGGGTACCACAGGAAGAGCACCATATAGAAGGAATATGTGTTACAGACATTGGCACAGAATTCTTCAACCAAGTTAAAGAAAGCTATAAGATAGACAAGAATTTCCATATCTTAAGCCAACTTCTAATGAAAGACTGCAAAGATCCATCACTTTCATCAAAATTAGATGAAACATGGAAAAAGGCATATGATGAAGGAAGATTTCACCTCCTTGATGGAATCCCTTACCATAAAACAAAGCACACATGTGTTATGGCCTTAACAGACGGAACCCTTATAAACACTATTTTACATTAGTGTCATGATAGTGTTGCAGCTGGACATCTTTCAGAATACAGAACACTAGAAAGGGTGAAAACCTGCTGTTGGTGGCCAAATTGGAAGAAAGATGTTGCAGAATACTGCCAAACCTGTTACAGATGTCAAAAAGCCAACAGAGCCACAGGAAAGAAATTTGGAATGATGATCCAAATCCAAGAACCAAAATCCCCCTGGGAAATAGTTCATATGTATTGGGTAACAGCATTACCCCCAGGAGGAGACAGAAGCTATAATGCATGCCTAGTATTAGTTGACAGGTATAGCAAACCTCCCATGTTCCTACCATTTCACAAAGATTACACATCTATGGACACAGCCATAATGATATGGAATAAAGTCATTAGCCATACAGGCTTATTCCAGAATATTATAAGTGACAGAGACCCAAAATTCACTTCAGCATTATGGACAAATCTCCATAACTTGTTTGGGACAAAGTTATCATTCTCAATAGCTTACCATCCTCAAACTGATGGTTTAGCAGAAAGAATGATACAAACCTTGAAGGACATGATCAGAAGATTCTGTGCTTATGGACTAGAATTCAAAGATTTTGATGGTTTTACCCATGATTGGTGTACACTAATACCAGCCCTTGAACTGGCATATAAGACATTAATCCATTCTTCTACTGTCAAAACACCAGAAATGCTAGAAAAAGGTTGGAATCAAAAACTTCCTTATGATACCCTCAAAAAGGACTTAGTGAATATACATCCAACAGCAAGCAGTTTTAAGATAATTCTTGACAAAGCAAGACACCATGCAAACAGATGTATGCAAGATTCTTTCAAATATGCAAAGGAAAGATGGGACAAAAGTCATAAAACAACTGACTTAAAAATAGGATACTTGGTCCTATTATCAACCCTTAATTTCAACAACATAAAAGGTCAAAAGAAATTGAAAGATTCCTTTGGAGGACCATTTATAATAAAAGGACTTCATGGACCCAATGCTGTGCAATTGGAACTCATAGGTGAATTAATGAACAAACACCCAACTTTCCCTGTAAGTCTGATAAAACCTTACAGCTCAAGTTACAAGGAATTATTTCCACTGAGAAATAAACCCCCACTTGAAATTCCCCCCTTGCAAGAAGGATAAGAAAAGAAAATAGTAAAAGTCCCTAAAGAAAGAAGGAAACAAAACAAAAAAAAAGAGAATACCTTGTAAGGTATAGAAATTCAACTCAAGAAGATGAATGGCTACTTGAGAGAGATATAACAAATGCTGATAAGCTACTAAGAAGGTTCAGACTTGAAAGAAAACCTAAAGAATAGAAAAATCAAACATTATTGAGCTTCAAGACTAACAAAGTCTATTGAAGAGTTAGGACAGTGGATGATACCCTAATTATACATATCAGATTGTGGTACAATCTTTTTTGGTGGTAGGGAATTTGAACCTTTGAGATATGATCACATACCCAAAAACGTCACAAGAAATATTTAAAATAATTATACATTAAAAATAATTACCTTAAAGCTACAAAAATGCCATAAATAGGCATAAAACTTGGTTCAACTTAAAAGCCAATGAATAAACATGTGAAATGAATTATAAAATTTGATTCCTCATGGTAAAATACACATATACCATTTTTATGGCATATCCATAAAGTCAATATTTAATGAGTTACAAGTAATAATACCTTATAAAAAACATGAATCCTTTATTATTTCAAATACCAATCAAGCAAAATGTGAAATAAATGGTCCCATTGGAATATTAATAGAAATCTACACATAAAACAATTAGGAAGCTAATCTCCAACATATATACTTAAAGAGTTAAGCTGAATATATGCACTTTTTTGGTCAACGCATATATTCAAGGATTTTAGCTAATATCTTTTGAAATATACATGATAGAGTGATGAACCAAAAATAAAGTCACCACGTAATTACTGTAGGAATACAGAAATGAACTTCATTTCACAAGCTATAAGCAAGGTTAAAACCTGTAAGGGATTATTGATTAAAAACAATAGAGCTGTTGACCACTTTGTCGTAAAAGTGGTCCAAACTTGAAAAAAGTAGACATTTCAATTCTACTAGTTCATTCGTGAAGAATGATGTATTTGGTATTACAATATTCAAGGTATAACTCCTTGAAATCATGGTTTGAAGTTTAAAATATTACATTTTGTCAGAAAAGATGAGTTACAATAAAAATCATCACAAATACAGTTTTGATGATGTAATGAAATTCTCTTTGCATTGTAAAGAGGACATGCCAAGCTATCAGAATCCACTCTCAGAATAGCTGTAGCGTGTATAACCTAAAAGTTGTGAATGATCAAAGTTTAAGCTTAAATTTGATCATTTAAAATCACTCACTGTAATCTTATTTTAAGTTTAACAGTCATATAGGTGATAGAACTGGTGAATAATATTATAATATGATTCATACTAATAAAATCCACGAAGCTTAGGCTTCTGCCAAGACTTTGATGTCATCAAACTTAGAGTTATAGTGATATTTTTAAATAATGGCATAATTAAGAGGTAAGATGGTTTGATCATGATGTAATCATCACCAAACCTTAAGCTATTGATTCATTCTAGTAGAAAGCATCAGTACAAGTCTACTAGAAGCCTTCTGGACTCTAGGAGGGAGGTATCTACTATAAATAGAGCTCTTTTTACTCTGTTTTCCCCTCAGATGCTTACAAAACATTAAATCATTAAATAAAAAGGTAATTTCTTTATTCTTTATATATAAAACTTTTATATTATCAAAGACCAAAGATAATCTTATTATAATCTTCATCTCTGACCGGATTATTGCAATTATTTAATTGTTTTGTTTAAATTTCTCTTAAAAACCTCTATTCCACATAAAATCAAGAAAAATTGTAATTTCACTTAAATTTTATTGTAACTACAATTTAAATAAGTTGTATTTACATTTTTAGGCGTAAAATTATTCAAAATTATTATATTAAGCATTAAAAGTAGCTTATTTCTCTTATTATAATAATTTTTCTCTATTATTCCTTTAATAATTCTATAATTGATATAAATAGTATTTATATTAACTCATAACTTTAATATTAGTAATATTATTGTTATTAATTGCTTTTTATTAATAAAAAACAATTTTTTTATGCCTTTATTATTTGTTGGTAGCAATAATAAAGTGTTTTTTAAATATATTAATTATCTTATATTAATATATTTACTTATTATATTATTTTTTATAATATAAATTATATTATTATATTTATTTAATAATATAATTATTTTACGCCATAATTATAATTATTTTTATCTTATTTATTTTATTTGTAAGGACATTCATAGTAAAATAAGTAAAATATTAGTAATTTTTACTTATTGTTTCATAGTCAAACCTTACATTTACAGTATCATTTTCAAATGATGCAGCAGCTGCTATTTGTTGGAAAGTTGTGATTGCCAAGATATGACAAGCCATGTTGTACAGCTCATTGCTCTTCTGTAACATGTTTGGTGACAAAATAGTGAACCCTAAGCAAACCAGAGAACCTTAAATGTATGATTCATATGCAGCACCTAGCTTAGATGAGCAACAAGGAAGTTGCACTTTTTGAAGTTGTTTGACTGCAAAGGCTTGAACATCGTCCTTGTTATCAAGAATTAATGCAGTGGAACTCTGTTCCAGTGCTGTCTTGATTTCAGTACAATTTGAAAATGTTTGATAAAACTGAACAAGGGTTCCTTGAGATGGTGATTCAGGAGCTTCATTTTGATGTGGTAAATTCCAAAGGAATTTCATATATTTGTAAAATGCTTCCTAATAAAATGATATATATCATGTAAGAGATATGTGAATAATTAAGTAAAGGAAATTAGTGCTAACCTTTAACCCTTTGAAGTCAGGTGGAAAATAAGAGGTCTGCATTTGAAGTGGATCAGGCTTTGGGGTTGATGGGGGTAATATGTCCTTTTACCTGAAATTCTTTTGTTATTGGTTGGTGGTTTTGGTTTTGGTGACCTATTCGCAGAAATCACTGATTCCAGTGGTGCTGATTTTGCTCTTTGGAAATCGCTGGTACTACTGTGGTATACCTATACCAGTTTAGCTTAATGGACCAATAAAAAAAATATCATAATCAAAATAACCTGCTTGTGTAACCTTAAAAAACTAATATTCTATAAAAAAACCAAAACAAAAAAAAAGAGACAAGTCAGTATTCTACTTATTTAATGAATATTTGAATTCAAGAAAAGAAAAACCTTGTTATTTAATCTTTGGATTCTAATTTTGTGTAAATTCTTAATAAAAAAAATAATAATAATATAAATTATGAAAGCTGTATTATTGTAGTATTACATGGGAATTAATTTCTCTTATTGGTGGAAATTGTGCAGTTGTGGTTGGTTTTAATTCAAAATATTTTGTGGAAGCCTTATTTAGTTGCTTTTGTTAAGAAGAGTATTGAGATGAGCTCTATTTTAATTTAAAAAAAATATTATTATGCTGAGTTAGTGAAGTTATATTTGTTTTATTTTGATGTCATTCTATTTTTCAATATAGAATAATAGTAGTGTGAATTATTTTAGGTATTCCATTGAGATGATGATAGTGGAAGGGAATTGCTTTGAATTTTAATGGTGTAAATTATTTAGTTGACTAGTAGTGCTTATTATTATTAGGAAAAAAAAAATTAAGGATGTATAGTGTAAAGGGTGACAAGAGTGATGAGTGGAGTGAATGTCTAAAGCCTTATCTTGGTGGTAGTAAATTATCTATGGGTTTATAAAATGCTTAGTAATCCAAGGGAAATAAAAGAAGAACTAGTATTCATATGCATATGCATGAAACAGCTTGAGAAAACCCTAAACCCTAACCCTATTCCCCCTAAAGAATATAAATAGTCGAACTTTTTTCCTCTCCAGACTTTTTCCCATCTGGAAATTGTAACTTCTACTTATTTTTTCCAAATCCCTTATCTAAGAGGTTAAATTAGAAATTTGTTTGATAAATTAAGCTTAGTAATTGAGGTTCGTTGTTGACATAGATCAAGAGAACCAATAGTGTGAAAAGATTTTAATTCATCCCTCACTAGCAGGCAGACTAGTAATCATAATAATTAGGAACTTAACACTTGAAGCTCAAGAGTAAGGCATCTCTGGAGTTTAGTGATTAAACCTTAAAAGTAATTTTTAGAGAGTTTTAAAATAAAACCATCACTTTAAAGTAATTTTCTCAGATTTTAAAATAAAACCTGAATTTTTCAAAGTAATTTTACTACTTTTAAGCTAAAGTAGAACCCCTTAAATCAATTCAATTTCATCAAGATACATATACAACTAAAATAAAACCCATCAACAACCTCAAGTAAATTATTTAACATAAACAACAACATTTTCACATTCCTATTCACATTAATCACCCATCCATTCAGAAGTTATAAGAAACAATTTTCACATTATACTGGAAATATACTTTTTTTTCAGTCCTGAACTACCACAAAATTAATAACTTTACATTAAATTAAGACTACTCCTATTCTACAATCAATATTCAAAACCAACAACTTACCATTGTATAAGACCAAAGAGTTTGTTGAAATAATAAGCTATAAATTTATTATTTTTTATAACCTCACAAAACATCTCACATACTATACTATAGTAGTTGAATTTTTTAGGTTATAAATATAGCTCAACATTCAGTCAATTTAACCTATTTTACCTGAATACATTTCAAGTTATTTTTCCCTTAATAATCATATACTGTTATAAGTGATATCAAGTGCTATTTATTTCTCTCTCATATTGTAACTGTTTGTACTATTTCACTCAAAAAAAAATATAATATATATATATATAAGGCTTTTGTTTGGATTGTTTAATAGTAAGAAGTGTGTTATTCTCTTTTTTTTATTTCATTTGTTATCTTTTGCAAAATTATTTTGGTGTAATCCAACCAGATTTTCTGGAAGTTTCAAAAAAAATATTTATTTGTTAAGGTTTTAACTAACCATTGTTTTAAGTAGAGCAAAGTCTGATTAGAGATTGTTGAGTACAATATTTTCTGATCAAGCCACTATCAATAATAAAAATTGATTTGGTGAACTCAGTAAAGATAACTTAGCATATTAGGAAGGGCAGTCTAGATTATTCTAGCACACGAGCAGAGCAAGGGTTACAAGTCCCAAAACAGCAATTCAAAACTGTTTTCTTGTAATTTCCCCTTCCAGGTACTGCCTCATTTTATCCCACACGCAGAGGAGTTCCCACACTACCTTTTGGCTTCTTTGAGGTTGAAGTGAACTTTGATCCACCTTTAGATGGCAAATACTTTGATTGGGTGTTGGATGGTGAGTCTTCAGATCCTCCTTTTGATGGTGACTCTGAATTTACCTTCAAGTTGTCAACATCACTCTTTCAGCTGCTCATTGTGGTTGACATGGATTCTTGGGCTTTCATGCTTGAAATCAGCATTCTTTGGATGTCAAATTGTTCTTGAGCTTGCAGCTCATTGGAGGTTGAAGTAACTTGGGGGTTTATAACTGGAGGTTCAACGTATGAGCTGAAAACAAAAGTGTATGATGATAGAATTTGATGAACAAAAAATTTGGAATAGAGATGAGTATGGTATTAATGTTGAGGAACTGTAACAACCATCCATCAGGGGTAAGGGTATTCATTCATACACCCACTCAAACACCTCAAATCAGCAAATCCAGTATCTGCATCAGCATTCAGTTTCAGAAATCTTCATTCTGAAACATGCATACAGCTTGGTACATCAATACAGCCGTTCAATACCTGTACAGGTTGGATTCACCCAATACAGTTTCAATACACCAGTATGAAACTGTATGATCACTCAAATACACCCCACCTCTTGTACAGGTTGTGTACAGCCGTACAGGACCTGTATTGGCCAGACTCAATTTAATCATCAATCATTCTCATGAAAATTCTTCCTCTGGATCAGGGCTGGTGATTCTCACATATACCAGCCCCTCTTTCTCCCCCCTGGGGACTTTTCCCCAGTTAATTAATTTAGTTTATTTATTATTTCATAATTATTCTTATCCTTATATTTGGGTATTATAATTATTTAATTCTAAGTTAGTCTTTGCATTTTCTCTTCGCCTGTACAGTATGAGTTGGGTGGCCATATCCTTATTAACCCTTCTCTTTCCATTCTGACAGGTTGAAACAGTGGACTTGGACTTGTTTGTGGTTGGCTCTTCTATTCCTTACTCTTATTTTTTGTTGCTGCTTTTCTTATATTTATTCTTTCAGTAATTCATCCTTCACACTCTTAAGTGTATCCCTTCTTATCATATCTTTGAGCCCTCCATAAGTGAGTCCCAGTTTACTGAGTGCCAGGCCCTCTTCACTTCAAAGAGCCCCTGTGACATAAAATTAATTAACTCATATTTGATTCTTTCTTTTCATTCATTTATATTTATTTCTCTCATTCATCAATTATGATCTTTTATGACTTAATGATCTTTAATGATTATGACTTTTTTCTCTCTCATCAATTTCATCTCATTCATTTCATTCATATGAAATTGATTTTTCTTCTTTCTTAATCATTGATGACCATTTCATTCACTTCATTTCATTTTATCAAATCAATCTTTTCTGTGTTCTTATTCAGGTCTTATTCAGGATTGATTTATTGGATTATTCATTGTATTAGTGATTCAGCGGCTCAGGATCCTTATTTGGATTGGATTGATTGATTTTGACTTCTCAAGATATTGATTGATCCTCAAGAGCTGATTGATTATTGATTGACTTTGAATCCTCAAGATATTTGATTGATCCCTCAAGACCTTGATTTCATATTGAAGACACTGATTTATTGATTGATTGATTATTGATGGAATATTGATTGATTGTTGATTTACTCAAGATTATTGATATTTGATTTGAATTGATTGTTGATCATTTGAATTGATTTGACTGTTGACTGAATTTTTTTTCACCTCAAGATTTGAATTGATTCCTCAACATTCATCAAGATTTTATTGTGATTGATTTGGCCAAGTTTTGATTTCTGTTCTCAGACCATCAAGTTTTATTTCATTTTATTCAAAATGCCATTTCAGCATAGTCCCCCAGCCAAAAATACTAGATCCCAAAGAATTCCAGCTGTTCTCACTTCTACAGCAAGGACTCCTCTTGACCGCACACCATCAGTTCATCAACTGAGTGCAAATTTGGACAGAGGACCACCAATGGAAGGAGCAGCACCCTCAAGAAGAGGTGAAATGAAATCTAGAAGATCAAGATCTTTCTCTGGACTTTTGGGTGGCTACCCTGGCATGTCTGAAGGTGCAAGAGCAAGACAAGGGGAAGTTGAAGATGAAGGGGGGAAGAGTCTGTGGAAGAGGAAGATTCTGGGGAAACTGAAGTGGAAGATGCCTTGGCAAATGCTCCAGAGGTGCCTCACGGTTCTAATCTAGCCCTTTCTAGTCAACCTCTTGTCTCTCAAACTGATCCAAGTCTCCTCAAGATGATGGAGCAAATGACTCAATTCATGGGGCAACTCACTCAAGCAGTTGCTCCCAGGGACCATTCCAAAGCCCCTGCTTTCAAGACTCCATCCATGAAGGCACCTGATTCTTTTGATGCTACTCAAGCTCATAAATTGAGAGGATTTATCCAATCCTGTCAATTAATCTTTCATAATGATCCAGCAAATCTCTTCTCTGACAGGAAGAAAGTTCTTTACTCAACTTCTTTTCTAACTGGTAGAGCTGGAAAGTGGATTGAACCCTATCTCTCAAATATTTCCAATGAAGACCCTTCCTACCTCCTCAAGAATTGGCCATTGTTTGAATCTCAATTATTCGCTCTGTTTGGTTACCCCAATGAAGTCAGGAAAGCTGAACAAGAGTTGGACAATTTGAGGATGAAGGAAAGTGGTCATGTTTCTTTATACATTGCAGATTTCAGAATCTTAATGTCAAGAATTGGAGATTGGGGGGAAGGAGCTTATATCCATGTTTACAGAAGAGGATTGGCATCAAGATTATTGAATCAGTGGGCTTCTAACCCTGGAACTTTTGATACTCTTCAAGAACTTATGGATGTCACCTTAGAATTAGACACAAGATATCATGAGAGGCAAAAGGAAAAGGGTGGTAATCAAGAGAAGAAGCCTCCAGTCATTGGATCCAATCATTCTAGGCCTCCTCAAAACTCATCTTCAAAGAGGCCTCACCAGAAGAAGAATAAGAAGGGCAAGCAATTTAAATCTTCAAAGGACAAGCCCCATGCTGCTCTCCTCAATAAGGACAATAAATTAACTGGTTCTGAAAAGGAGAGGAGGATTCAAGAGGGGTTGTGTACTTATTGTGGTGGAAAGCACCCAATTGAAAAATGCTTCAAGAGACCTCAGAACAAGCCTGGGTCATTATCAAGAGGCTTCCCTAGCAAGCAGGGAAAAGCCTGAGTAGGAATCATGATGTGTTCAATGGTTCTCACTTATTTCCTTCAAGAGCACAATTGTGCACTCTGAATACTAGTGTCAAGAAATCTTTAAAATTTCTTATTTTCTCTTCTGTCTCTGATATTTTCTATAGTATTCTCATTGATTCTGGTGCTACAAACTCTTTTATTGCAAAGAATTTTGTTCTCAAGTACTCATTGACTCTGTCAGAGCTCCCTGAAAAGATTCCTCTTTTCATTTTGGATTCTAATGAATCCCCTGCCTTGTTCATCACCCATTATACCAAGTGGGTAGTTGACTTTCCTTCCTTCCCAAGCTTTGAATGGGACTTCTTTATCATAGATTCACCCAAGGGAGGAGACCTGATATTGGGCTATGATTTCCTTTACCATTTTAATCCCATTATTGATTGGAAAAATGGATTGATCACCTATGATTATAGTCATAAGGATTCTAGTGGTATTACTCCTTCTACTAGTAATGACTTAGCCACTGCTGTCAACAGTGTTGCTCTGGTTGGTGAACTTAAGACACCTTCCATTCCTTCTTCTGTCCATATCCCTTCCTTCATTCCCTCTCAGTCATTACTTCCATTAAGAGATGAAGTCTTCAAAGAGATAAAGGATGTTGGAGAAGATGTTGCCATATCTTCACTTCATCTCTTTCAAGGGGATATGGACCTTCCTCCCTTGTCTTTTCATGCCTCCCTGGAGGAGCAGTGGGATGAGGAGGAAGAGCCAGAAAAAATTGAAACTGTGTTTAAGGTAGTCCCTCCTGCTTATCGCCAATATTTGGATGTATTCTCCAAGGTGAAAGCTGAGAAACGTCCTCCACACCGCGCCTGTGATCACCATATTGAATTAGAGGGTCTTCTACCTCCAATTGGTGTTATCTACTCATTATCAAATCAAGAGTCAGAAACACTGCGGGCCTACATTTCAGAGAATGTAGAGAAAGGTTTCATTAGACCAAGCTCCTCTTCAACAGGAGCACCTGTCCTTTTTGTCAAGAAAAAGGATGGAGGTCTTCGTTTGTGTGTTGAGTACCGCAAACTCAATGCAGTCACTAGGAAGAACAGATACCCTGTTCCTCCTATGAACCAGCTTCTTACCATATTCAACGGTTCCACTATCTTCTCCAAGATAGATTTGCGTGGTGCATACAACCTTCTGAGAATCAAAGAGGGGGACGAGCACTTAACTGCCTTTAGAGCCAAGTATGGTAGTTATGAGTATTTGGTCATGCCATTTGGTTTGACCAATGCTCCTGCTTCTTTCCAGAATCTTGTAAATGATATATTTGCAGATTTCTTGGATGTGTTTGTTGTGGTTTATCTGGATGATATTATGGTATTCTCAAGTTCTGAGGAAGAACATGTCAAACATGTGACCTCTGTCCTCCAAAGACTCAGAGAAAATAATTTATTTGCCAAAGCCTCCAAGTGTGTATTTCATGCCTCAAGTGTGAAATAATTGGGCTATGTTGTTTCAAGTGATGGCCTCAAGATGGATTCTTCAAAAGTTCAGCAAATCCTCAATTGGCCTCAGCCCAAGAACATCAAGGCCCTTCAATCTTTTCTTGGCTTTGCCACTTTTTATCGTCGCTTCATTAGAAATTATTCCAAAAAAATCACTTCTCTCACTTCCCTTCTCAAAGAAAATTCTCCTTTTATCTTCAATGAGGAAGCTCTTAGTCAGTTTCAGGCACTCAAAGAAGCTTTCACCTCGCCCCTATCTTATCCCATTTCAATCCATCTCTACCTACTATTGTAGAGACTGATGCTTCTGATTATGCATTGGGCGCCGTACTGAGTCAGGTGAATGACTCAGGAAAGCATCCCATTGCATTTGATAGTTGCAAGCTCTTACCAGCAGAACTCAACTATGAAATTCATGACAAGGAGCTACTTGGCATAGTTTGGGCTCTCAAGCGCTGGAGGGCATTTCTTCTTTCTCTTTCCAATTCTTTTGAGGTCTTTACAGACCACTCTTCCTTGCAGTATTTCATGTCTTCCAAAGTTCTTACTCGTCGTCAGGCCCGTTGGGCTGAATTTCTCTCAGAACTTCATTTCACTATCACCTACTGCCCAGGCAGGCTGGCCACTTTACCAGATGCCTTGTCACGTCGGGACGACGTGTACCCAGAGAGGGGGGTGGACTTAATCAGCAAGAATCCTCAAAAGTTTCATCAAATAATCAAGCAAGATGGAATTCAAGAGTCAAGATTCTTCTCAATCAAAGTGGAAAGTTTCCCAGATCTAGTGGACAAGATTCAAAAAGAAGTATGGCAAGACAAAGACTATAAAGAAATACTCAAGCAACTAGCAAGAGGTGAATCAGTTGCAGATTATTCTCTTGAACCTCAAGCCAAGTTATTATTATTCAAAGATAGAGTGGTAATCCCAAGCAATGAAGAACTTCAACTTAATATTCTTCAAAAGCGTCATGACTCACCATTGGCTGCCCATCCTGGCCAGGAGAAGACCCTCAAGCTCATCAAGAGGGATTTTTATTGGGCTGGCATGAAGCAATTCATCAAGGACTATGTGTCCTCATGTCAGCAATGTTCAAGAAACAAGAACATTCATCACAAGAAGTTTGGATTACTCAAGCCTCTTTCAATTCCGTCTGGTCCTTGGAATTCATTATCAATGGACTTCATCACTCAATTGCCACTGTCAAACAACTTTGATTCAATTTTAGGAGTTGTGGACAGATTCTCAAAAATGGCAATCTTCATTCCAACTTATGGCACAATCACTGCTCTGGATTTAGCTCAAATATTCATTAGTCATGTATTTTCCAAGCATGGACTCCCAGTCAGTATTGTCAGTGATAGAGGATCCTTATTTGTTTCATCATTCTGGACTCAATTGTGTCAGCAGCTCAAGATATCAAGAGATCTTTCAACTGCCTTTCACCCTGAAACAGATGGACAGACAGAGAGGGTAAATCAGATACTAAAACAGTACCTTCGGATGTATGTCAGCTATCATCAAGATGACTGGTACACCTGGCTCCCTCTGGCTGAATTTGCCTATAATAATGCAGAACATTCATCAACCAAGCAATCACCTTTTTTCACCATTTATGGAAGAAATCCCAGCTTTGCCTCAATCCATACTCCTCAAGACTCACCTGCTGGAAAGCTATCAACAAAACCCCAATCAGTACAGCAAGTTGTCAAAGAAGAATTATAGTCAGCAATAAGGAGGTTCAAGAAGTATGCAGATAGAAATAGAGCAATTCCACCTGATTTCCAACCTGGGGGCAAAGTATGGCTAGCTTCCAAGAACATCAAGACAACAAGACCCACCAAGAAATTATCAGAAAGATGGCTGGGACCTTTTGAAGTTCTGAAGAAGATTGGCAGCCATGCATACCACCTCAAGTTGCCTCAGCAATGGAAGACAGTTCACCCTGTATTCCATGTGTCCTTATTAGAACCAGTCAAGCATTCAACTATCCCAAATCATCATCAATTGCCGCCACCACCAGTTTTAGTGGAAGAGCAAGAAGAATGGGAAGTGGCTCAGGTTCTGGACTCAAAACTCAAAAGAGGTAAATTATGGTATCTTGTAGAGTGGAAAGGATTCAGTGAAGACCCAGAAAGAACCACTTGGGAACCAGCTTCTAACCTTACCAACTCACCAGACCTTGTCAAGGATTTCCATTCATTGTATCCAGACAAGCCTGGTCCAAATACCTCAAGAGTTTGATTTATGGTGCTTGGTGGGGAGAAGAAGTTATGAAAGTAAGTTCCTCTCCTGGCATGCACCTTTAAGGGGGTATTCTACCCATATGTTGTTGTAAGCATAACCTTGGCCACTTTGTGAGCACTTGTCAATTCTTTGGACAGGTTCAGGAAGCACACAAAACCAATACCCTCCGATTTGGACCTTATCAAGATATGGCCAAATGTTCCTTTCTTTACTTTTCTTTTCTTTCTTTATTTATCATCTCAATTTATGCCAATAATCATAATTCAAGACATTAATTACTTCAATTCATTTACGGCAATTCTTTTCAGAAGTCATTATGGCAATTCCTTTCAATTTTATGGTGCTTTGTGGGGAGTGGAAGTTATGAAAGTAAGTTCCATCTCCTGGTATGCATCCCTGAGGGTTCTACGTCTTGTAAAACATTACCTTGACCACTCTGTGAGCATCAAATGCTTGGTTTTCATTTTTCAGACACTTATTGGCCAGAATCAAGCAACTCACCACAAGAAGGACCAACCATCAGGATTTTCCTTTATTTCTTTCTTTACTCTCATTTTCTTTTATTCTTTTATTTTTTCTTTCTTTCTTTACTTGTATAATTTTATTTCTTTTATTTCTTTAAGGCAGCAGCATCCCCTCCCAAATCATGTATTGGGAGGTTCCATTATTTTTCATTTTTTAGTATTTATAAGAGTTGGGATAGAAGGCAAACCAAACACAAACAAGGAAAAGGAAGACTAGTTATCTCTACCCAAATCATCAAAAGTTCTCTGGAAATCATTTATCAACTCATCTTCATACCAGGAAAATTTTGCAGCCATCTCTTCAGAAGAAGTACCTGGAATAGTCCTGTCATTGGCATACATAATCACCTCTCTGCTATTTCTATCAACCCTCCTGAACAATCTGGCCACAGCATCCTGATTTTCACTAGCCGCGTTGGGAACTTCTCTGGTAACCCGGATAGGCCAACGTTCTCTTCTTTGAAAAACTTGAGTGGCAGGAAACGGCAAAGGGGACAATCCATCTCTTCTTCTGCTGGAGCTGGCCACAGGTTGGAGTTGACGGGAGGTGTTTATGGGTGAGTTCCTGCACTGTTGAACTGGTGATGGTCTTACTTCTGGATTCAAGGCAGGCCTGGTGGTGTGAGAAGTATTTGGTGAAGGAGGAGGAAGGGTTGTAGGAATGGAAGCAAGCATTGGTTGGAAGGTTCTTGGAGTGCTGGGAATAACTTGACTTTGGAACCTGGTGTTGGCAAGAGGTTGAGAAGAGGAATTGCTGGATGGATGGCCAATTGAATGAGGAATAACTTGAACTTCTTCACCATCCAACTCATAACTTCCTTCAGCATCTGGATCTGTTGGGGAATCAACAATTCTTCTTAGTTTTTTCACTACTTTCACCACTCCATCAGCATTGGTCCTTGAAATTGGGATTTCTGAGCTGTAGTGGATGGGCTTACCGCCGATTGGAATGGACCCTCCAACATTAGTCCATCTGCCCACATCCCTCTGCCTGGAACCAGTCACTACATCAAAATATCAGTACCAATTCAATCAAAATATGCAAATCACTCACATTGAGAAAATCCAGAAGTTGCATCAGGGGTAGGTTCCTAAAGAATGGGGAATTCCTGCCCATAAGGCCCATCTTTCCTGCTCCATAAGTGTCTCCTGACTTGGGACAAAGTTGATCCGGTACGGCGGCATGGCTTCTTCCCAACAAAGCAAAAGTGGCATTTTGACGATTGAGGATTGTAATGTTGGAAGCAGTCCTTGCCCTTGGCCAAACATTTGGTACAGGCAGGATCAAGAACTTCAACTTCTCTGAACCCATCATAGGTTTGGGAGGAATCAAAATGGCCAGAAGACGCCATGGAAATGGAGGACAATCTACTGAAGACGCCCGAACCATGAACAACAGACGGTGGCGGTGCAGAAGGAGAAGATTCAGTGAGTTCAGTCAGTTTGGAACTCATAACTGAAGAATATGCAAGCAGAAGATTCAAGACGTCATAATCAATCCACTGCATATCAAGAAAAAGCATTTGACCTCAAGGAAATGGGGCCATAACTCAATTATTCCCCCCCCTCAAAGCCTCTGAGGTGAAGGTTCATACCCCTTTGGGGCTGAACTCATCACCCAGGAACTCCCCTGCAACTTTGGGGAGGCCAGGATCTTGATGGTCCTGGACCCCATCAATGGGTCCAGGCCATGTATGGTGAAGTCTCGGATTAGCCCATTTTTGGGCCCCTTGGTGACCCTGGGTCCCCAGCAAATTTGGGCCCAGGGGCTCCATTTTGGTCCTCGGGGCCTCCAATAACCCCCACGGACTGCGGCGTACGGTCCACCACCCACGGCGTACGGACCATAGGACCCCAAAGACATAAAAAGGCCAAAAAAGGCCAAAAATCATAATATGACAGTTTTTGACCAGAGCACCCAAAAAGGCCCAAAGGCCATAAAAGTCAAGGCATATCAAGGTTCATCAGAGTAGAGGCCACAGCCCAAAAGTACTTTGTAGGACTGTTGAGGCCATCTCCATGGATTATGGGGACAAGACCCCTTGGAGAAAATGTTTTCAATTTTTCAATGGATTGAGGCTTGCCCAATGAGTACACTTCATATACTCATTGGGCATCATCTTTTGAGCACAAGAGCTCAGTGGTCCTTATTCTGGGATATATCCCAAGGCCACATCCCAAGGGCATGGTTGATTGAATCAGAAGAAAAGAAATGCATATTTCGAAGTGGAATACTTACTCAAACTTGGAAAAAAGGGGGGAATCAATTGAATGTGACAGAGAGGAAGTAATGAAGGATTTTCAGGATAATGGTCAAGAGGAAAAGAAAATTAAAAAGAAAATTTTTGAGAAAATGTGGGGATATTGAGATGCCACTCAACAGTGGCAGGGTATTATGGTGTTCAGGAGCCCACCAGTTTCAAGAGGGGGATACTGTAACAACCATCCATCAGGGGTAAGGGTATTCATTCATACATCCACTAAAACACCTCAAATCAGCAAATCCAGTATCTGCATCAGCATTCAGCTTCAGCAATCTTCATTCTGAAACATGCATACAGCTTGGTACATCAATACAGCCGGTCAATACCTGTACAGGTTGGATTCACCCAATACAGTTTCAATACACCAGTATGAAACTGTATGATCACTCAAATACACCACACCTCTTGTACAGGTTCTGTACAGCCGTACAGGACCTGTATTGGCCAGACTCAATTCAATCATCAAATATTCTCATGAAAATTCTTCCTCTGGATCAGGGCTGGTGATTCTCACATATACCAGCCCCTCTTTCTCCCCCCCTGGGGACTTTTCCCCAGTTAATTAATTTAGTTTATTTATTATTTCATAATTATTCTTATCCTTATATTTGGGTATTATAATTATTTAATTCTAAGTTAGTCTTTGCATTTTCTCTTTGCCTGTACAGTATGAGTTGGGTGGCCATATCCTTATTAACCCTTCTCTTTCCATTCTGACAGGTTGAAACAGTGGACTTGGACTTGTTTGTGGTTGGCTCTTCTATTCCTTACTCTTATTTTTTGTTGCTGCTTTTCTTATATTTATTCTTTCAGTAATTCATCCTTCACACTCTTAAGTGTATCCCTTCTGATCATATCTTTGAGCCCTCCATAAGTGAGTCCCAGTTTACTGAGTGCCAGGCCCTCTTCACTTCGAAGAGCCCCTGTGACAGAAACAATGAATTCATTACAAATGATCATGGACTATGGTGATTTCTTCAGCGTTTTGGGGAGGGTTGGTTTGGGAAGAGATGTTTGCTGGTGGAAATAGGGTAGGTGACATTTCAGCTGAGGTGTGGTGGTTGCGGTCAGGGTAAGTGATGTTGTCACACCAACAATGATGTGGCTAATTCAAGCCTGCCCATTTGTAGGGAAACTGGAAAGGGCTGAGTGATGTTGCACATGTAAAGTCACCAGTATGCTTGTAGTGAGAGATCCTCCTTACCAACTAAGAGAGAGGGCCTTTCCTGAGACTCCCAAAATAGTGACCCCATTCACATGTCCCATTCCTTTTCTCTTTCAAAATATTTTTCAAGCCTACTAGCCTTTCATAATTTCCCTAAAAGAGGAGCACTATGCAAGACTAATAGATAAAAACAAAATAACAAAACTAGTAAATACCATATCCCTTCCAGCTTCCAGTCCCACTCTTCATTTCTTCAGCTTCAATGAGAAATTTGGGGGTTACATTAATAGAAAAGTTGATGTAATATGGCCTTTCCAATTCAACAATATATCATTTCAGTACTCAAATTAATCATTTAATTATTTAAAGGAACTCAATGATGCTTATCCCCTCCTTGGGTGGTTCATAACAGCAAAAATACATGAAATTTCCAAAATTGATACCTCAAAAGTGTTTTGTTCCACACCTTGTGCCTGCTATGTCCCCTATGATGCCTACAACTCTTCTCTTTATTAATTGGCATCCTCATTGTGATGCTGTTTATATTAATCACCCAATTGCTTTTATTTAAGCATATAGAAAATACATAAAAAAATTATTTACAGAGAAAATTGAAAAATGTCTTTGATTTGGGTACTGTCCATCACAGTTATGTGTTTGATAGTGCAGTGGGGTGACACCGGAAGAGCAAGCCTGTGGTCAATTTTCCTTAATGAATATATCATTTGTGTTACTCCATGTTTATTTTACTTTTATTTTCCCTCAAAGGTGATTTCATACTATTTATATCCTCTTTTATATAAATAATTACCATAAAAATAAAAAATCTATTCATCTGAACTATCATGGTATACCACAATAGCTTTTCTAGTACTATACCATAGAGTATTCCTTAAACTTCTCCTCTTCTTCATATTGATAGATAGGATGAAAATACTAGTAACTGGAAGGAGGATTATTATGATTTTGTATATTTTTCTAATGCTTGTAATTCTTCTTACTATTAAGTTCCACTTGCACTTTCTTTATCCCTAATTCTTCAGATCCAAATTTTTTGCCACTGAATTTCGCTGTGGGTTTTGATCTTTCACTTGGCTACTCTTGTTTACCATATAGTATTATTGTGTAATTTGTGATCCACTATAATATGGTTAGGGTAGTTCTTGCTTTTTTTTATGAAGCCATATTACCAACCAAGCTCCTTGATTCATAATTAAACCAAAATCCTCTCTAAGTGTCTATTCCTTTCCTGTTCTCAAAAATCAAAATTTAAGTATTTCTATGGATATTGGACTTTCTCATGGGGGTTTTATCTCATTTTAGGAATCTGTGCCCATGGCCTGTTTTTATTATCACTGGTAATTTCATTTTCAAATTATTTATAGGAATTGAGTTGAATATATCTTTTATTAGGATAATTATTATTATCATTTTTATTAATCCTGTTTCTGTAGTCTTAAAATTCTAAAACCAAAATTCAAAAAACATGAATTTGGTAAATAAATATTATAAATGAAATCCATTTTGTTTTCACATATAATGAGTAAATCTTCATACTGCTAATTCCTACATTGCATGACCTTAGATATGAGTAAAGAATAAAATGAGATAGTAGAACTACTTGAAAAATTCTATCGCTATAGGCTATGAAAATACTTTAAATGTTATGAGTAAACTCGCCAGAAGCCACAAATGACTTCCGGTGAGCTTTCTCATGATAAAATAGAAATTTTCGGTGAATAATTAAAAGCAGAAACAAATACCCACCAACATGAATATAAAAAATGCCAGGCATTGCCCCCCCTAGAAAGAATAATGAGATAATCAGTAATGTAGTCATTCAATTGCATCAAAAAGAAATCTGGTTCAAGGGGTGGTTGATATATAATCTTCAAAACATAATGCCTTAAATTATATAAATGTATATGAGCATTCCAGATATAACATATGAAAATAAAAGATAAATATCTTAATTTAATCAATCACCAAAAGAACTCTTGAATTCTAAAAAACATAAGAACAAGAATTTGAAAAAATAGACATCTTCAAAAATTGGAAATAAAAAATTAAAAGAATTAAAAATTATAATTTATTCAGAGCTGTTATACCACAGAAAATAATTCAAATTTCTTGATTGAATCTGCATATGTGTTTAAAAAAAAGGATGATTTTAATTTTATATTCATTCATATTAAGTAATTATCATTTTATCAATTGTTTAGTAAATTCAAACTATTACAATGTATGAAGATTTTGTATTTATGAATCAGTAAATCTAAATTCATTTTTTCAAAAAAATTACTATTCATTGGAAAGCGTTTTTATCTCTCAAGTATGTTTCAAGTTTTTTTTTCAATAATATCAACTTATTCAGCCAATATTATAAATGTGTTTTATCAATCAATGTGTCACAGGGGCTCTTCGAAGTGAAGAGGGCCTGGCACTCAGTAAACTGGGACTCACTTATGGAGGGCTCAAAGATATGATAAGAAGGGATACACTTAAGAGTGTGAAGGATGAATTACTGAAAGAATAAATATAAGAAAAGCAGCAACAAAAAATAAGAGTAAGGAATAGAAGAGCCAACCACAAACAAGTCCAAGTCCACTGTTTCAACCTGTCAGAATGGAAAGAGAAGGGTTAATAAGGATATGGCCACCCAACTCATACTGTACAGGCAAAGAGAAAATGCAAAGACTAACTTAGAATTAAATAATTATAATACCCAAATATAAGGATAAGAATAATTATGAAATAATAAATAAACTAAATTAATTAACTGGGGAAAAGTCCCCAGGGGGGGAGAAAGAGGGGCTGGTATATGTGAGAATCACCAGCCCTGATCCAGAGGAAGAATTTTCATGAGAATATTTGATGATTGAATTGAGTCTGGCCAATACAGGTCCTGTACGGCTGTACAGAACCTGTACAAGAGGTGTGGTGTATTTGAGTGATCATACAGTTTCATACTGGTGTATTGAAACTGTATTGGGTGAATCCAGCCTGTACAGGTATTGACAGGCAGTATTGAGGTACCAAGCTGTATGCATGTTTCAGAATGAAGATTGCTGAAATTGAATGCTGATGCAGATACTGGATTTGCTGATTTGGGGTGTTTGAGTGGGTGTATGAATGAATACCCTTACCCCTGATGGATGGTTGTTACAGTATCCCCCTCTTGAAACTGGTGGGCTCCTGAACACCATAATACCCTGCCACTGTTGAGTGGCATCTCATTATCCCCAAATTTTTTTCAAAAAACTTTCTTTTAATTTTTCTTTTCCTCTTGGCCATTATCCTTAAAATCCTTCATTACTTCTTCTCTGTCAAATTCAATTGATTCCCCCCTGTTTCCAAGTTTGAGTAAGTATTCCACTTCGAAATATGCATTCTTTTTCTTCTGATTCAATCAACCATGCCCTTGGGATGTGGCCTTGGGATATATCCCAGAATAAGGACCACTGAGCTCTTGTGCTCAAAAAATGATGCCCAATGAGTATATGAAGTGTACTCATTGGGCAAGCCTTAAACCTCTGAAAAATTGAAAAATTGAAAAATTTGTCTCCAAGGGGTCTTGTCCCCATAATCCATGACGATGGCCTTAACAGCCCTGCAAAGTACTTTGGGCGGTGGCCTTTTCTCTGATGAAATTTGATGCCCCTTGATTTTTATGGCCTCTGGGCCTTTTTGGGTGCTCTGGTGAAAAACCCTCATATCTTGATTTTTGGCCTTTTTTGGCCTTTTTAAGTCTTTGGGGTCCTACGGTCCGCGGGCCGTGGACCGTACGCCGCGGTCCGCGGTCCGTGGGGGTTGATGGAGGCCCCCAGGACCAAAATGGAGCCCCTGGGCCCAAATTTGCTGGGGACCCAGGGTGACCAAGGGGCCCAGACATGGCCCGGACCCATTGACGGGGTCCAGGACCATCAAGATTCTGGCCTCCCCAAAGTTGCAGGGGAGGCCCTGGGTGATGAGTTCAGCCCCAAAGGGGTATGAACCTTCACCATAGAGGCTTTGAGGGGGGGCATAATTGAGTTATGGCCCCATTTCCCTGAGGTCAAATTCTTTTTTTTCTTGATATGGAGTGGATTGATTCTGACGTCTTGAATCTTCTGCTTGCATATTCTTCAGTTATGAGTTCCAAACTGACTGAACTCACTGAATCTTCTCCTTCTGCACCGCCACCGTCTGTTCTTCATGGTTCTGGCGTCTTCAGTTGATTGTCCTCCCTTTCCATGGCGTCTTCTGGCCATTTTGATCCTTCCCAAACATATGATGGGTTCAGAGCAGTTGAAGTTCTTGATCCTGCCTGTAATGGGTGTTTGGCCAAGGGAAAGGATTGCTTTCAACATTACAATCCTCGATCATCAAAATGCCATTTTTGTTTTGTTGGGAAGAAGCCATGCCGTCGTACTGGATCGACTTTGTCCCAGGTCAGGAGACACTTATGGAGTAGGAAAGATGGGCCTTATGGGCAGGAATTCCCCATTCTTGAGGAGCCTACCCCTGATGCCACTTCTGGATTTTCTCAATGTGAGTTATTTGCATATTTTGGTTGAATTGGTGCTGATATCTTGATGTAGTGACTGGTTCCAGGCAGAGGGATGTGGCCAGATGGACTAATGTTGGAGGGTCCATTCCAATTGGTGGTAGGCCCATCCACTACAGCTCAGAAATTCCAATTTCAAGGACCAATGCTGATGGAGTGGTGAAAGTAGTGAAGAAGCTAAGAAGAATTGTTGATTCCCCATCAGATCCAGATTCTGAAGGAAGTGATGAGTTGGATGGTTAAGAAGTTCAAGTTATTCCCCATTCCATTGGCCATCCATCCAGCAATTCCTCTTCTCAACCTCTTGCCAACTCCAGATTCCAAAGTCAAGTCATTCCCAGTACTCCAAGAACCTTCAAACCAATGCTTGCTTCCATTCCTACAACCCTTCCTCCTCCTTCACCAACTACTTTCCATACCACCAGGCCTGCCTTAAATCCAGCAGTAAGACCATCACCAGTTCAACAGCCCAGAAACTCACCCATAAACACCTCCCGTCAATTCCAACCTGTGGCCAGCTCCAGCAGAAGAAGAGATGGATTGTCCCCTTTGCCGTTTCCTGCCACTCAAGTATTTCAAAGAAGAGAACGTTGGCCTATCCGGGTTACCAGAGAAGATCCCAATGCGGCTAGTGAAAATCAAGATGCTGTGGCCAGACTGTTCAGGAGGGTTGATAGAAATAGCAGAGAGGTGATTATGTATGCCAATGACAGGAATATTCCAGGTACTGCTTCTGAAGAGATGGCTGCAAAATTTGCCTGGTATGAAGATGAGCTGATAAATGATTTCCAGAGAACTTTTGATGATTTGGGTAGAGATAACTAGTTTTCCTTTTCCTTGTTTGTGTTTGGTTTGCCTTCTATCCCCACTCTTATAAATACTAAAAAATGAAAAAATAATGGAACCTCCCAATACATGATTTGGGGAGGGGATGCTGCTGCTTTAAAGAAATAAAAGAAAGAAAATTATACAAGTAAAGAAAGAAAGAAAAATAAAAGAATAAAAGAAAATGAGAGTAAAGAAAGAAATAAAAAAAATCCTGATGGTTGGTCCTTCTTGTGATGAGTTGCTTGATTTTGGCTAATAAGTGTCTGAAACATGAAAACCAAGCATTTGATGCTCACAGAGTGGCCAAGGTAATGTTTTACAAGAAGTAGAGCCCTCAGGGATGCATACCAGTAGATGGAACTTACTTTCATAACTTCCACTCCCCACCAAGCACCATAAAATTGAAAAGAATTGCCATAAATAACTTCTGAAAAGATTTGCCGTAAATGACTTGAAGTAATGAGTGTCTTGAATTATGATGATTGGCATAAATGAAATGAGAGATAAAAGAGAAAGAAAGAAAAATTAAAGAAAGAAACATTTGGCCATATCTTGATAAGGTCCAAATCGGAGGGTATTGGTGTTGTATGCTTCCTAAACCTGTCCAAAGAATCGACAAGTGCTCACAAAGTGGCCAAGGTGATGCTTACAACAACATATGGGTAGAATACCCCCTTAAAGGTGCATTCCAGGAGAGGAACTTACTTTCATAACTTCTTCTCCCCACCAAGCACCATAAATCAAACTCTTGAGGTATTTGGACCAGGCTTGTCTGGATACAATGAATGGAAATCCTTGACAAGATCTGGTGAGTTGGTAAGGTTTGAAGCTGGTTCCCAAGTGGTTCTTTCTGGGTCTTCACTGAATCCTTTCCACTCTACAAGATACCATAATTTACCTCTTTTTAGTTTTGAGTCCAGAACCTCAGCCACTTCCCATTCTTCTTGCTCTTCCACTAAAACTGGTGGTGGCAGCAATTGATGACGATTTTGGATAGTTGAATGCTTGACTGGTTCTAATAAGGACACATGGAATACAGGGTGAACTGTCTTCCATTGCTGAGGCAACTTGAGGTGATATGCATGGCTGCCAATCTTCTTCAGAACTTCAAAGGGTCCCAACCGTCTTTCTGATAATTTCTTGGTGGGTCTTGTTGTCTTGATGTTCTTGGAATCCAGCCATACTTTGTCCCCAGGTTGGAAATCAGGTGGAATTTCCCTATTTCTATCTGCATACTTCTTGAATCTCCTTATTGCTGACTCTAATTCTTCTTTGACAACTTGCTGTACTGATTGGAGCTTTGTTGATAACTTTCCAGCAGGTGAGTCTTGAGAAATATGGATTGAGGCAAAGCTGGGATTTCTTCCATAAATGGTGAAAAAAGGTGATTGCTTGGTTGATGAATTTTCTGCATTATTATAGGAAAATTCAGCCAGAGGGAGCCAGGTGTACCAGTCATCTTGATGATAGCTGACATACATCGGAAGGTACTGTTCTAGTATCTGATTTACCCTCTCTGTCTGTCCATCTGTTTCAGGGTGAAAGGCAGTTGAAAGATCTCTTGATATCTTGAGCTGCTGACACAATTGAGTCCAGAATGATGAAACAAATAAGGATCCTCTATCACTGACAATACTGACTGGGAGTCCATGCTTGGAAAATACATGACTAATGAATATTTGAGCTAAATCCAGAGCAGTGATTGTGCCATAAGTTGGAATGAAGATTGCCATTTTTGAGAATCTGTCCACAACTACTAAAATTTAATCAAAGTTGTTTGACAGTGGCAATTGAGTGATGAAGTCCATTGATAATGAATTCCAAGGACCAGACGGAATTGAAAGAGGCTTGAGTAATCCAAACTTCTTGTGATGAATGTTCTTGTTTCTTGAACATTTCTGACATGAGGACACATAGTCCTTGATGAATTGATTCATGACAGCCCAATAAAAATCCCTCTTGATGAGCTTGAGGGTCTTCTCCTGGCCAGGATGGCCAGCCAATGGTGAGTCATGACGCTTTTGAAGAATATTGAGTTGAAGTTCTTCATTGCTTGGAATTACCACTCTATCTTTGAATAATAACAACTTGGCTTGAGGTTCAAGAGAATAATCTGGAATTGATTCACCTCTTGCTAGTTGCTTGAGTATTTCTTTATAGTTTTTGTCTTGCCATACTTCTTTTTGAATCTTGTCAACTAAATCTGAGAAAATTTCCACTTTGATTGAGAAGAATCTTGACTCTTGAATTCCATCTTGCTTAAGTACTTGATGAAAATTCTGAGTATTCTTGCTGATGAAGTCAACCCCCCTCTCTGGGTACAGGTCGTCCCGACGTGACAAGGCATCTGGTAAAGTGGCCAGCCTGCCTGGGCGGTAAGTGATAGTGAAATGAAATTCTGAGAGAAATTCAGCCCCATGGGCCTGACGACGAGTAAGAACTTTGGAAGACATGAAATACTGCAAGGAAGAGTGGTCTGTCAAGACCTCAAAGGGATTGGAAAGAGAAAGAAGAAATGCCCTCCAGCGCTTGAGAGCCCAAACTATGCCAAGGAGTTCCTTGTCATGAATTTCATAGTTGAGTTCAGCTGGTAAGAGCTTGCGACTATCAAATGCAATGGGATGCTTTCCAGAGTCATTCACCTGACTCAGTACGGCGCCCAATGCATAATCAGAAGCATCAGTCTCTACAATAGTAGGTAGAGATGGATTGAAATGGGATAAGATAGGAGCAGAGGTGAAAGCTTCTTTGAGTGCTTGGAACTGACTAAGAGCTTCCTCATTGAAGATGAAAGGAGAATCTTTTTTGAGAAGGGAAGTGAGAGAAGTGATTTTTTTGGAATAATTTTTAATGAAACAACGATAAAAATTGGCAAAGCCAAGAAAGGATTGAAGAGCCTTGATGTTTTTGGGCTGAGGCCAATTGAGGATTTGCTGAACATTTGAAAAATCCATCTTGAGGCCATCACTTGAAACAACATAGCCCAAGTATTCCACACTTGAGGCATGGAATACATACTTGGAGGCTTTGGCAAACAGATTATTGTCCCTCAGTCTTTGGAGGACAGAGGCCACATGTTTGACATGTTCCTCCTCAGAACTGGAAAAGACCATAATATCATCTAGATAAACCACAACAAACACATCCAAAAAATCTGCAAAGATATCATTTACTAGATTTTGGAAAGAAGCAGGAGCATTGGTCAAACCAAATGGCATGACCAAACACTCATAACTGCCATATTTGGTTCTAAAGGCAGTTAAGTGCTCATCCCCCTCTTTGATTCTCAGAAGGTTATATGCACCATGCAAATCTATCTTGGAGAAGATAGTGGAACCGTTGAATATGGTAAGAAGCTGGTTCATAGGAGGAACAGGGTATCTGTTCTTCCTAGTGACAGCATTGAGTTTGCGGTAGTCAACACACAAACGAAGACCTCCATCCTTTTGCTTGACAAAAAGGACAGGTGCTCCTGTTGAAGAGGAGCTTGGTCTAATGAAACCTTTCTCTACATTCTCTGAAATGTAGGCCCGTAGTGTTTCTGACTCTTGATTTGATAATGAGTAGATAACACCAATTGGAGGTAGAAGACCCTCCAATTTGATATGGTGATCACAGGCGCGGTGTGGAGGAAGTTTCTCTGCTTTAACCTTGGAGAATACATCCAAATATTGGTGATAAGCAGGAGGAACAACCTTCAACACAGTTTCAATTTCTTCTGGCTCTTCCTCCTCATCCCACTGCTCCTCCAGGGATGCATGAAAAGATAAGGGAGGAAGGTCCATATCCCCTTGAAAGAGATGAAGTGAAGATATGGCAACATCTTCTCCAACATCCTTTATCTCTTTGAAGACTTCATCTCTTAATGGAAGTAATGACTGAGAGGGAATAATGGAAGGGATATGGACAGAAGAAGGAAGGGAAGGTGTCTTAAGTTCACCAACCAGAGCAACACTGTTGACAGCAGTGGCAAAGTCATTACTAGTAGGAGGAATAATACCACTAGAATCCTTATGATTAGAATCATAGGTGATCAATCCATTTTTCCAATCAATAATGGGATTAAAATGGTAAAGGAAATCATAGCCCAATATCAGGTCTTCTCCCTTGGGTGCATCTATGATAAAGAAGTCCCATTCAAAGCTTGGGAAGGAAGGCAAGTCAACTACCCACTTGGTATAATGGGTGATGAACAAGGCAGGGGATTCATTAGAATCCAAAATGAAAAGAGGAATCTTTTCAGGTAGCTCTGACAGAGTCAATGAGTACTTGAGAACAAAGTTCTTTGCAATAAAAGAGTTTGTAGCACCAGAATCAATGGGAATACTATAAAAAATATCAGAGACAGAAGAGAAAATAAGAAATTTTAAAGATTTCTTGACACTAGTATTCAGAGTGCACAATTGTGCTCTTGAAGGAAATAAGTGAGAACCATTGAACACATCATGATTCCCACTCAGGCTTTTCCCTGCTTGCTAGGGAAGCCTCTTGATGATGACCCAGGCTTGTTCTGAGGTCTCTTGAAGCATTTTTCAATTGGGTGCTTTCCACCACAATAAGTACACAACCCCTCTTTAATCCTCCTCTCCTTTTCAGAACCAATTAATTTATTGTCCTTATTGAGGAGAGCAGCATGGGGCTTGTCCTTTGAAGATTGGAATTGCTTGCCCTTCTTGTTCTTCTTCTGGTGAGGCCTCTTTGAAGATGAGTTTTGAGGAGACCTAGGCTGATTGGATCCAATGACTGGAGGCTTCTTCTCTTGATTGCCACCCTTTTCTTTCTGCCTCTCATGATATCTTGTGTCTAATTCTAAGGTGACATCCATAAGTTCTTGAAGAGTATCAAAAGTTCCAGGGTGAGAAGCCAACTGATCCAATAATCTTGATGCCAATCGTCTTCTGTAAGCATGGATATAAGCTCTTTCCCCCCAATCTCCAATTCTTGACATTAAGCTTCTGAAATCTGAAATGTACAAGGAAAGGTGACCACTTTCCTTCATCCTCAAATTGTCCAACTCTTGTTCAGCTTTCCTGACTTCATTGGGGTCACCAAACAGAGTGAATAATTGAGATTCAAACAATGTCCAATTATTGAGGAGGCAGGAAGGGTCTTCATTGGAAATATTTGAGAGGTAAGGTTCAATCCACTTGCCAGCTCTACCAGTAAGAAAAGAAGTTGAGTACAAAACCTTCTTCCTGTCAGAGAAGAAGTTTGCTGGATCATTTTGGAAAATTAGTTGACCGGATTGCATAAATCCTCTCAACTTATGAGCTTTAGTACCATCAAAAGAATCAGGTGCCTTCATGGATGGAGTCTTGAAAGCAGGGGCTTTGGAATTGTCCCTGGGAGCAACTGCTTGAGTGAGTTGCCCCATGAATTGAGTCATCTGCTCCATCATCTTGAGGAGACTTGGATCAGTTTGAGAGACAAGAGGTTGACTAGAAAGGGCTAGATTAGAACCCTGAGGCACCTCTGGAGCATTTGCCAAGGCATCTGCCACTTCAGATTCCCCAGAATCTTCCTCTTCCACAGACTCTTCCCCCTCTTCATCTTCAACTTCCCCTTGTCTTGCTCTTGCACCTTCAGACATGCCAGGGTAGCCACCCAAAATTCCAGAGAAAGATCTTGATCTTCTAGATTTCATTCCACCTCTTCTTGAGGGTGCTGCTCCTTCCATTGGTGGTCCTCTGTCCAAATTTGCACTCAGTTGATGAACTGATGGTGTGCGGTCAAGAGGAGCCCTTGCTGTAGGAGTGAGAACAGCTTGAATTCTTTGGGATCTAGTATTTTTGGCTGGGGGACTATGCTGAACTGGCATTTTGAAATAAATGAAATAAAACTTGATGGTATTAAGGATAATCAAAACTTGGCCAAATCAATCACAATAAAATTTTGATGAATCTTGAGGAATCAATTCAATCAACAGTCAAATAAATTCAATCAATCAACAATCAATTCAAATCAAATATCAATAATCTTGAGGAAATCAATAATCAATCAATATTCAATCAATAATCAATCAATAAATGTCTTCAATATGAAATCAAGTCTTGAGGAATCAATCAATCAGTTCAAAATCTTCAGAAATCAATTCAATATCTTGATGAGTCAAATCAAATCAATAATCAAAATCAATTCTTGAGGATCGATCAATATCTTGAGAGTTCAAAGTCAATAAATCCAATAAATCCTGAATCAATAACCCAAATGAATCCCAACGAATAATCCAATCAATTAAACCAATCAATAATTCCTAGATAAAACCTGAATAAGAACACAGAAAAATTTGATTGATAAAAAGAAAAGGAAGTGATGGTATGGTCAGCAATGATTAAGAAAGGAAAAAGAATCAATTTTCATAAGAATGAAATGAATGAGATGAAAATCGATGAGAGAGAAAATTTCATAGAAAATCATAAAAATCATAAAATCATGAAAAGGTCATAATTGAAGAATGAGAGAAATGAATAAAATGAATGAAAGAAAGAATCAAATATGAGTTAATTAATTGAATGTCACAGGGGCTCTTCGAAGTGAAGAGGGCCTGGCACTCAGTAAACTGGGACTCACTTATGGAGGGCTCAAAGATATGATAAGAAGGGATACACTTAAGAGTGTTAAGGATGAATTACTAAAAGAATAAATATAAGAAAAGCAGCAACAAAGAAATAAGAGTAAGAAATAGAAGAGCCAACCACAAACAAGTCCAAGTCCACTGTTTCAACCTGTCAGAATGGAAAGAGAAGGGTTAATAAGGATATGGCCACCCAACTCATACTGTACAGGCGAAGAGAGAAAATGCAAAGACTAACTTAGAATTAAATAATTATAATACCCAAAATATAAGGATAAGAATGATTATGAAATAATAAATAACTAAATTAATTAACTGGGGAAAAGCCCCCAGGGGGGAGAAAGAGGGGCTGGTATATGTGATAATCACCAGCCCTGATCCAGAGGAAGAATTTTCATGAGAATATTTGATGATTGAATTGAGTCTGGCCAATACAGGTCCTGTACGGCTGTACAGAACCTGTACAAGAGGTGTGGTGTATTTGAGTGATCATACAGTTTCATACTGGTGTATTGAAACTGTATTGGGTGAATCCAGCCTGTACAGGTATTGACAGGCTGTATTGAGGTACCAAGCTGTATGCATGTTTCAGAATGAAGATTGCTGAAATTGAATGCTGATGCAGATACTGGATTTGCTGATTTGGGGTGTTTGAGTGGGTGTATGAATGAATACCCTTACCCCTGATGGATGGTTGTTACACAATGATAAATTTAAACCTTTATAAGAGGTTGGTCCTTGTGAAATATCTTTTGAATGTTGAAATTCTGATTCTACTATATCAGTCTATTTACTTGAAAAATTCTTCTTTCTGAAGCATAATCACGAAAATAAAATTAATAATACATTCAGTTTATTCGTACCTTATTTTTACTCTCTCAATAAATCTTTTTTGAAAAAAAAAATTTATAAATTTCAATATTTTGAGAAATTTCATGCAATAAGTATTCTTTTGAGTTATATTATGAAATTTTTATTCCATTTAAATTATGATTAATTATTTGAATGATCTCTCATATCATTCTTTGATTTATTGTATACAACTAGTATTGAATTTATATTTTTATAGCTTAGGTGATATTATTTGTTGCCATCAAAGTTAACCCCAATCATAACAAATTCAATTCCCTGATATTTTAACTGAATTATAGACCTATTATCAAATTTTCATATCAACAATGAGATTGTTGGATTAGTTGAGGATATAATTTTTGTCAGCCTGTGACTCAAAACTGGAGCACAAGCATGACATCCAAATACCATAAACCAATGGTGAAGCCAAGATACCACCAAGACATGGATCTGAGCCAAATCAGCTTAAAGGTATCAAAAGAGAGAGAAAACCCACCACTTTCCAAATATACAAGTCCCACCATCATAGGACAAGGAATAACAAAGTTGTTTCTGTGTATAAACCTTATGTTTCACCTCCCATATGAAATCCAGAGGAAGAGGCTTAACCCCATCAAATGGGTATTAAAATTGAATCTCTAAGTCAGGGCTATCCAAATTGAGCTAGCACCAGAACTACAGGAGGTATGGCCAAAATAAGGTCAAATAAGGGTGAATAAAATATTCACCTCTCATCTAACTTCTAAGGCTTAAGTGTGAGATACCTAAAGTGGGGTCCTTTTGGAAAGAGCAAAATCAGGGCTATCTGATGGTGCCATCCATTCTCCAATATCCCATCTAGAACAAAAGCTATGGGGAAAACAAGCTCCATACAGATTTTAAGCAAATCATACATATGTACAAAAAATCTTGTACATGACATAAAGTTGCCATATTTGATTATAGCCATATTTAATTAGGTAACATTGTGTAGAAAACATCCAGGGCTACACAATGAGCCAACTCTGAGCTTGATATCTCAAAAATGGACAAATTTATGGCAGTTTCAAGGTAGAAATCCCACAGCTAGACCAATACAGCCTTACTTTGCAATAATCTCCCATAACTATGATTATGACGTGTCAAAAAGACAAAGAAGCTTGTTTATAGTTAAATACCTCATAGTTTGGTCAATCCTGGGGTCCTGGACAGGTTCTGTACAGCATTCTACGCATCATACATGTCAGAAGAGGGCTAAGTGGTCCTCAAATGAAAGTTTTCACCCTGTATTAGTGAAAACTGCCCAGATGTGGTTTTGAAACCACATCTGAGCCCAATACAGGCTATATAGGCCTTGTTACAGCCACATGCCAGTCCTTGCAAGTGACAAATCTTCACTTCCTCTATGTGGAAAGGTTGAGAAGCCTTTTTCACCCCACTTTAGGATAAAAAGGGGCCTTTTCTCCACCAGAAAAGGTTTCCTCATCCTGTTCTTGGATTCCTATTTAGTAAAACTTTCCAAAGCAGCTATACTCCTGGAAAATAATTAGGTTATACTTTAAACTTTATAATTGTAGCTCTTATTATAGTAACCCAACTGGTAAGACTGCACCCAGGGCTTTCAACGGCGCTCACCACCACTATTTTATAATATTAAAGCCCTTATTACTCTATTTTAAAACTTTTATTATCTATAAATCCAACCTCTTTTAATTAATTTTACTGTGTCACAGTCCTACTTAAAGCTTTAAATAGCCTTATTACACCTTCATCATAGACTCAGCCTGACATTTTGGGGGACTGGCCATGTTTTTTTAAATTTTTTGGACCTTATAAGTGAGTTTTTTCTATTATTATCCTATTTCTAAATTTATTGTTTTTTCAGGCATAGTTTTATTGAAAAATAAATTATAATATATATCTTATAATTATTTTTTGGGTGGTATATGTTATATACCATTGCGTTTTTTACTTTTTAATTGCCTTGTTGCATGGTTGATTATAATTTAATCACAACAAAACCTTATCCTTTGGTTTGTTTTGAATTTTAAAACACTTGAAGCCATTGATATTTTTCTTTTTTTAATTAAAAAGGACACCTCTTTTACTGTAAACCAACAGTATTAGAGGCGTGGTTGGGTATATTGATAATTTCAATTGCCCTTTACATAGCCACCTGTAGATTACACTTGTTTAGTACAAGTTAATTTATGAGATACTGGTATGCAAACAGTGTACCAGAGATCCACAAGCTGTATTTGTTGAAGCACAATTAATAATTTCAATTGCACTGTCATGATACGAGGGCATCATATAGAAATATATTGCCCAGAGGCCATTCTTAGAAGTGGAAACAGAATTTTAGGAAGTCTTAGCTGAAAATAAGCCCTTTTTTCCTATTTGATTCAGTGGAAGAAAATTTCATACCACTTGAAACCTATTCACAGGCTAACACACCAGTGACACCCTCAGAACCAGAGGGAAGCAAGGGCAAAGGAAAGAGGCACAGTGAAGGCCTCATCACAGCTAAGAAGTGGACATCAATTGCCACTCAAAGGAGAAGAAAGCCACAAAACCCTGAATCAATACAAGGTAAACCAATCTTAATAACTTGTACAGGGAAGATTACAATAATTGACCCAGTTGTAACCTCTAAAGGCAAATTTCTCAAAGCAGTAGACAATAAATTTTTACAAGGCACAGTTAAAGGTAAATACCCTAAGAGCATTAAGTTTCTGACTGCTTCCAAACACTTATATGCCACCTGTACACCTCAGAGACCTTGACATCTCAAGGAACCAGCCAGAGGACAGAGAAGGCTTTTCCAGAACCAGAAGACCTGGAAGAAGACACCTTGGACACAGTGGTGGATGGCAAGACATTGAGGAAAATTATACCCACTGTGCCATTAAATTTCCAATTCAACAGAAACCTCAAACCAAGGACTGGAAGGATATGGATCAAGTTCTTCAGCTCCACCAACTCCTCAAAGACCTTTTTCAATGGAGCATGGACAACAAGAGGTTCAGCCTAGCACCCCACTGGGAAGAACATGAAGAAAGTTGCCAGAAGATATGTCTAAATGAGATAGACTTCAAAGACCTTATGGTAATTACCAAAGGTTGGAATCCCACCAGGAAGTTCAGACTTCTGGAGGAGAGGGCAACCACGATAAGGGATAATCAAGCCACTATATAAGCTATAGAAGAACAGCTGCCCAGACAGGGAATATCCAGATTCCCTCAGGCACACAAGGAGTAGACCAAAACAGCTCTCCAGTGGCTTCACACCATTCAGGCACCAACAGATCATTGACCAAGAGACACCATTCTTCACAATCCCAGGTAGCTTCCAGGAGAAGACAAGGATACAAGGGCAAAAACAAGACCTCTTTCAACCAAAGGCAGAGAGAGAAAGACCCAATTATCCAGAAGCGGTTGGACTTGGTGAAATAAGTGCACAAAAGCCAGAAATAGGTGTAAATACTTCTAGAATCAGTAACCCCACTAATAGAAATATTACCCCCACTCACACAGAAAAGAATGTTGTTACACCTGAGAGTAACTTGAACAGTTATAGACTATGGCTACAAATGCCCCAATTTGCACTGCAAACTCAAGAATCATTTGATGATCTCAAGAGGATAAATGCAAGGTTTTAAAGAACTGAAACCTTACAAGAGGCTACAATTAAAGCCCTTCAAGATAGCTGTGCTAATTTGAGAAAATCCTCTGAAGAAACCAACAACAGACTGAATCAAGTCTTTGAAGAGCAACATCACTGGGAAAGGGACAGGGATTGTCTGGATCAAGACATAAACAAATTTTTTAATGTCTATCAATACATGAAGCCCCAACCAGAAGGCCATGCTTTGGAGAATCCATACCACCAAGGAGACATCAAACCATATTTCTTATTGGTCAATAAGGCAAGATCTCCATCTCAATACCAATATGGAGATAATATGTCTTATTCTGAGAAGGAAGACTTGAAACAGCTTCCAGAGGCCTCAAACTGGCCCAAATTTTCTGGAACAGGAGAATATGATCATATGGAGCTCACTGATTATATTGATGTACTCTTCATTGATTTACCAAGTATACCAGACCACTGGATTACTGCTAGACTCAATACAGAATTCAAAGGACATGCTAGTATTTGGTACACAGAGATAAAAGACATCCATGGCAGAAGGAACTGGCCATGGTGGAAGAGTCAAATCATCCAAAAGTACAGCCATGGTACTTGGATATGGCAAAAGGCCATGTCATTTGAAAATGACAAATATTCTTTGGAAAAAGATCCATATGAGTGGTGTCTTAGACAGTCTAAAAGACTCAAAGCTATTGATCCTCAAATGAATATTCAGATGAGGAATCACAAACTCCTGACACAAATTCCAGGAGAACTAGAGCATGCAGTAAAATGCAGATGCAACCAAAATTGCACTCTAGATGAAATTGCAAATACCTTACAGGATGGAAGGAAGAGAACAAATATAGGGAATCATCCCCCATATAAAAGCAGTGGTTTCAAAGAGAAACAACCTTCCAGGGTGGAGTTCAAAGACAAACCCAGAGAAAGGGTGGCATAAGTGGCTAAGAAGAAAAATTCTTCTCACAATTTTGGTTCAACAGACCATTATGCCAACAACTGTCTAAAGTCAAAGAAGAAAGTCTATGCCATTGAGAAAGTCCCAGAGGAGGAATCCCTCACAGAGGATTCTGAATTAGACTCTATGGTTAATACCATAAGAGAAAAATCTGATGATGACCAAGACCCAAGAGAAGAACTTCTAGTGGAATACAAAGAGGAAAAACCACTAGAAATTCAGGACATACAGTTGGAAGCAGGCATGCCAAATGACACTGAAAATAAGAACTTGTGTAAACACACACATGATGCACAGACATTCCTAGTTACACTAACCAAAGGAATGGAATCCATACATGGGACAGCCACAAAGATGACTGTTTTTATTGACAATTCTCAACACCCTTTGATCATTGACTGTGGAGAACACTTCTCAATAGTAGCCAGAAATTATCTGGACCACCACTTCCCAAATTTGGGAACACAGCTCTTTCCATCCAAGGGAAAGAATTTCAAAAGTGCATCAGGGAAGATGACATCCATTGGGACAATTATCAAAGAGATAATTATACCCCAGAGGAAAGGTAATATCAGACTCAACCCAGAGTTTGTTTTGCTTGAAGATGCCCACATCCAAGGGTTTTTACTGGGAACAGACTACCAGAGGATGTATGGAATTGATATTTACAATAGTAAAAACAGTCATATAACTATTGGTACAAACAAGGAAGAGAAATCTTCACTTGAAATATACCAAATATCTACCCATGACCATATAGAAGAATTAATGAATGAATTGAAGGAGGGCCAATTAAGCACTACCCTTACCAGTAAACAAAGACTCAGCTTACTGAAGATGCTAAGGAAAAATAGACCAGCATTTGCCATTGGTGAAGAACTATCAGGCAAAATCAGAGACCATGATATAGAGCTATATCTGGATGTGGAAAGACCCTATCCACCCATGCTGAGAAGACCTCTATACCCAGAAAGTATGGAAGCTAGGAAGTAAATTGAAAAACATATCAATGATCTCCAGACAACAATGTCATCAGGAAGATAGGACACAATGAGGTAGTGGAAATTACCACTCCTGTACTTATCACCTGTAATGATGGAAAATATAGGCTGTGTGGAGATTTAAGAGCCCTGAACAACTACACAAAAGCTGACAGGTAACCTATACCTAGGATACCTCATGCCCTAGATAAACTGGAAAAAGCCAAAAACATAACCAAGATGGATTGTATGAAAGGCTTTCACAAGAATTTAGTTGAGCCAGACTCCATCAAACTACTCAGAATCATATGCCATATGGGCATATATGAGTACACCAGGATTCCATTTGGCATAAAAAATGCACCAGCCCACTTCCAAAGGATGGTGGACAAAATATTTAAAGAAGAAATATTGGAAGGCTGGATGGTAGTATATATTGATGACATCATTATATACTCAGAGAAATGGGAAGACCATGTGCAGTACATAGACAGAGTCCTAAGTAAATGCACACCCATCAATCTGAAAATTTCACTTAAGAAATGCAATTTTGGCCAACAAGAGCTACGGGAACTGGGACACAAAGTGTCAAGTCTTTGTCTGGCTATAGACCAGAATAAAGTAGCAGCAGTACTTCCAAGACTGGTACCAAAGAATATTAAAGAGATGCAATCTTTCCTTGGGGTTGCTAGCTACTACAGAAACCACATTAGAAATCTTTCCCACATAACTAGTAGTCTATACAAGTTATGTTTGAAAGATTTAGTTTTTGAAATTACCAAGGAGAGAAGGGATGCATATGAGAGGATCAAAAAATAACTCACAAATGCATCTGTGCTCATATTACCTGACTTTGAGCTGCCATTCAAGTTATACATAGATGCAGAATGTAGCCAAGGCTTAGGAGAAGCCCTTCACCAGAGACAAATTTTAGATGGTGAACCAAGAGAGGGATTAATATGCTACATCTCTAGGCAGCTGAAAGATTCAGAAGCCAGGTATGGAGCCACCCATACTGAATTCCTATGCTTAGTCTGGGCTCTAGAGAAACTCCACTATTATTTGGAGGGTTCAGTCTTTGAAGTCTACACAGCCTGCACAGCCTTGAAGTCTATATTGAATATGAAGACTACCAACAGACTCATGTTGAGATTACAAATAGCCATTCAAGAGTATAGAGGCAATATGAACATCATATACAAGGAGGAAAAAATCCACAACAATGCACATGGCCTCAGAAGATGGGCATTAGATAATGTCAAAAGTAATCCAGCTTATGACCCTTAAGTAGCAGCCAAGATTCCTATTTATTTTATGGAAATAGATAGGAAGAAGAACTTCAGATTTTCTGAATTGGCACCAGAAAGTGGCACCCCAGACATTGGAGAAACTGAACCAGAAGGGACAGAAACTTCCATATTAGGAATAAGCTCCTCAGAATTTCATAATGAACTTTTCAGTGCATTAATGAAGACATATGCAAAACACAAACAGTGTAGCATATTGTTGCAACTCCTCCAACTAAATTACAGGAGCCCAGAACTGGAATCCCAGTCAGAGGAACCCTGGTTGAGAGGCTGTAAGGACAACAAATTTTTCCTCATAGATAGCCATCTCTATCCTAGAGAAAAGCACACCAGTGCACTCACAGTGATAGACAGGGACCATATATCCCTTATCCTGAAGGAATGTCATGACTTCCCCTATATGGGACACGTGAGTGAAGAAAGGACCAAGGAAAGGGTAGCAAGCACAGCTTGGTGGCCTGAATGAGAACAAGAGTTGAGTGAAGATATCAAAACTTGTGAAAATATGGACTGGGTCACAGGACTTGTCCCAGGAGGCAAAGAAAATTTCAATGCCTTCCTAGTCATAGTTGATAGGTATAGAAAAAGTGTGAGGTGCCTAACATGTCATAAGGAAGACACAGAAATGGATAAAGCCTTGTTATTTTGGAATAACATCATATCCACATGTGGAGTCCCAAATATCATCATTAATGACAGGGACCCAAAATTCACATCAGAATTTTGGACCAACCTCTATGACATGCTAGGTACAAAGTTTGCTTTTTCTACAGCTTACCATCCACAGACAGATGGCCTAGCTGAAAGGATAATCCAAACCATAGAGGATATCCTTAGAAGGTTCTGTGTATATGGCATGGAATATAAAGACCATGAAGGATATACCCATGACTGGGTTACACTTTTAACAACAGTCCAAATGGCTTACAACACCAGTCAGCATTCTACCACAGGGAAATCACCCTCACTGGTAGAAAAAGGGTGGAACCCCCTATTGCCTGTGGATCACCTGAAGAAAAATCTTCTGACTATCAACCCAAAAGCCAAAGACTTCCATGATATGTGGAAGAGGGCTTGTGATAAAGCTGCTAGATGCATAGCTGAGGAAAAATAATACAACTAGCAGAGGTGGGACAAATCCCATATGGAACCTGACTTTAAAGAAAGGGACCAGGTGTTAGTGTCCACATTAAACTTAAACAATCTTAAGGGACCTAAAAAGATGAGAGACTCATTTTTAAGGCCCTTTACTATCATTAAAGTGATAGGGAAAAATGCATTGCAGGTCAAACTCACAGGGGAATATTCTAGGAAACACCCAGTATTCCCAGTGAGGTTGGTCAAACCATACTTCCAAACAGAGGAGGATAAGTTCCCCTCCAGGAAGAAAAATACCACTCCAACATAAGTAGTGGAATTGGAAGACTCCCCTGGCCCTATGAAGAAAATCATCAAGGCCAGGAAGTTTAGACTGAATGGTAAAGACCAGAGACCGTACTTTGTCAGATTTAAAATCCAGAAAGCGGATACAGACAAATGGTTGGCAGAAGATGCCATACCAGATGGTAACCTTCATCTAAGGAGATTCAGGGCCTCTAGAAGGACCAAACAATTTCATCAAAGATGAGCCTTTTTTAGAGGGAGGGTATGTTGGTTTGTGACTCAAAACCAGAGCACAAGCATGACAGCCAAATACCATAAACCAATGGTAAAGCCAAGATACCACCAAAACATGGATCTGAGCCAAATAATCTCATAAGGTATCAAAAGAAAAAGGAAACCCACAATCATAGGACAAGAAATAACAAAGTTAGTCCTGTTCAAAGTTGTTTTTGAGCATAAACCTTATTTTTCACCTCCCATCTGAAATCCAGAGGAAGAGTCTTAACCCCATCAAATGGGTATTAAAATTGAATCTTTAAGTCAGGGCTATCCAATGGTACTAGCTCAATTGAGCTAGCACCAGAACTACAGGAGTTACGGCCAAAATAAGGTCAAATAAGGGTGAATAAAATATTCACCTCTCATCTACCTTCTAAATTTTTCATGTGAGATACCTAAAGTGGGGCCCTTTTGGAAAATGGAAAATAAGGGCTATCTGATGGTTCCATCCATTCTCCCATATCTCATCTAGAGCAAAAGTTATGGGGAAAACAAGCTCCATACAGAATTTAAGCAAATCATACATATGTACAAAAATTCTTGTACATGGCATAACTTTGCCATAGTTAATTACAGCCGTATGCAATTGGAAACCATTGTGTAGAGCATATCTAGGGCTTAACAATGAACCAAATCTGAGCTTGATATCTTTCACAGCCATGGAGACAGGCAGGCCATTACCATTCATTACTAATGGAAAACCTTCCAACACCTAATCAGCAAGGGGTTTCATGAAAGATTCACCAAATACAGTTTCAAACCTCAATACAGGAAGAACGCGAGTACAGGATTCACCAAATACAGGCCTTCCCTCAATACAGTTGCAAACACCTGTATTGATTCAAATAACTGTATTGGATACACCAATACACTTCCACATCTCAAATAAAGGTTGTTCAATCATACAATCATGGTTTCTCAACACTCAAAATCCAGGCTGGCACTTTTTCACATATACCAGCCCCCTATCACCCACCTGGGGGTTTCCCCCCAGTTAATTAAAGTATTGGATTTATTATTTAATATTATTTCATCCCTCATTAAGAAATATTATTTTATTAATTATTAAGTTAGTCTTTGCCTTCCCTCACCTGTTCAGTAGAGTCCCGGTGGCCATATCCTTTATTAATCCTTTTCTCTTTTCTGAACAGGTTGAAACAGTGATACAGGATTATTTGTGGGTGGCTCTTTACTGTTGCTTTTGTTTTCTCTCATATCTTTTAATGCTTATTATTTTATGACTGGGAATTTATCTCTTATATTATTACTCTTATCAATTTAGTATTTATTCTGAGCCCTCCATAAGGAAATCTGTCCAATGAGTGCCAGGCCCTCTTCATTTAGAAGAGCCCCTGTGAAATTATTTTAATTAAATCATAATTTTTTCTTTTCTTTCATTCATTCTTATTCATTTCTCTCATTCTCAATTATGATTTTATGATTTCATTCCCTCTCATCAATTTTCATCTCATTCATTTCATTTAAATAGAAATTGATTCTCTTTCTCATTTCTTGAATTTTGCTGACCATTCCACTTTCCTCTTAATTCTCAATCAAATTTTATTTTCATTTTCTGTCCGAATTCAGGTTCTTTATCAGGTTTAATTGATTGGAATTTGGGGTTAATTTCTTCATTGTTTCAGGAGTTTTCATTGAATCGGGGCTATCATTGGTTGATTTTGAAATTTCTCAAGATTTGTTGATTGATTTATTTTATTATTCAAGAAATTGACTTTACCTCAAGATTCTGATTTGATTTAATTGATTGATCTGATTTTATTCCTCAATATAGCTGATTTATCCTCAAGATTGATTTGAAGTTTATGAATCAGAAAATTGAATTGATTTTTAAAGATATTTATTGAATTCCTCAAGATATAATTGATTTGATTTATTTATCGACTTTTTTTAACTTATTGATTGAAATTGATTATTTATAAGAATTTGACTTTTTCATCTTCATTCTTCAAGATTTATTCATATTGATTCACTTCAAGACTATTGATTTATTTCTCAAGTTCATCAAGATTCTCATTTGATTGATTTGGTCAAGCCTTGTTTCATTCTCAAGTATCATCAAATTTTATTTTATTTCTTCAATAATTCTACTTCAGCATAGCCCTCCAGCCAAGAACACAAGATCTCGAAGACATCAAGCCTTTCTCACTCCTACAGCAAGGGCTCCTCTTGACCGCACACCATCAGTTCATCAACGGAGTGCAAATTTCTACAGAGGACCACCAATGGAAGGAGAAGCACCCTCCAGAAGAGGAGGTGTGAAGTCAAGAAGATCAAGATCATTCTCCGGCTTGTTGGGTGGCTATCCAAGCATTTCTCAAGTGCCTAGAAGCAGATCAGGGGGAGTAGTCTGAAGAAACTGAAGTAGCAGGTGCCCCTTAGGCTTCTGAAGCTCCAAATCTAGCCCATTCTAATCAACCTCTTGTCTCTCAAGCTGAACCAAATCTTCTCAAAATGATGGAGCAGATGACTCAATTCATGGGAGAACTAGCTCAAGCAGTTGCCCCAAGGACACTTCAAAAGCCCCAGAATTCAAGACTGTATCAATGAAGGCACCTGATTCCTTTGATGGTACTAAAGCTTATAAATTGAGAGGATTTATTCAATCTTTTCAGTTAATTTTTCATAATGACCCAGCAAACCTCTTCTCTGACACAAAGAAGGTTTTGTACTCAACTTCTTTTCTCACTGGTAGAGCTGGCGAATGGATTGAACCTTACCTCTAAAATATCTCCAATGAAGAACCTTCATATCTCCTCAATAACTGGCGGTTATTTGAAAGTCACTTATTTACTCTGTTTGGTGATCCCAATGAAGTCAGGAAAGCTGAACAAGAGCTAGACAATCTCAGGATGAAAGAAAGTGGTCAAGTTTCCTTGTACATAACAGATTTCAGAAGCTCAATGGCAAGAATTGGAGACTGGGGGAAGGGCCTATATTCATGTGTATAGAAGAGGCTTGGTATCAAGATTGTTGGACCAATTGGCTTCTCACCTTGGAAACTTTGATAGCCTTCAAGAACTCATGGACATCAATTTGTAATTAGATACCAGGTACCATGAGAGGCAGAAGGAAAAGGGTAGTCATCAAGAGAAGAAGCCTCCAATCAGTGGATTCAACTTCTCCAAGCCTCCTCAAAGTTCATCCTCAAAGAAGTCTCATCACAGGAAGAATAAGAAAGGGGAGAATTTTCAAGTGTCCAAAGACAAGCCTCATGCTGCTCTCCTCACTAAGGATAGAAAATTAATTGGTTCTGAAAAGGGAAGGAGGATTAAATAAGGCTTGTGCAACTATTTTGGTGGAAAGCACCTATTTGAAAAATTCTTCAAGAGGCCTGAAAATAGGCAGGGGTCATCAAGAGGCTTCCCTAGCAAGCAGGGAAAAGCCTGAGTGGGAATAATAATGTGTTCAATGGTTCTCACTTCTTTCCTTCAAAAGAACAATTGTACACTCTGAATACTAGTGTCAAAAAATCTTTAAAATTTCTCATTTTCTCTTCTCTCTCTGATATTTTTTTTAGTATTCTCATTGATTCTGGTGCTACAAACTCTTTAATTGCAAAGAATTTTGCTCTCAAGTACTCGCTGACCATGTCAGAGCTCCCTGAAAAAATTCCTCTTTTCATTTCGGATTCCAATGAATCCACTTCCCCGTTCATCACCCATTATACCAAGTGGGTTGTTTACTTCCCTTCATTCCCAAGCTTTGAATGGGACTTCTTTATCATAGATTCACCCAAGGTAGAAGACCTAATATTGGGCTATGATTTTTGTTACCATTTTAATCCCATTATTGATTGGAAAAATGGATTTATCACCTATGATTATAGTGGTATTACTACTTCTACTAGTAATCACTTTGCCACTGCTGTCAACAGTGTTGCTCTGGTTGGTGAACTTAAGACACCTTCCCTTCCTCCTTCTGTCCATATCCCTTCCATAATTCCCTCTCAGTCATTACTTCCATCAAGAGATGCAGTCTTCAAAGAGATAAGAGATGTTGGCAAAGATGTTGCTATATCTTCACTTCATCTCTTTCAAGGGGATATGGACCTTCCTCCTTTATCTTTTCATGCCTCCCTGGAGGAGCAGTTGGATGAGGAGGAAGAGCCAGAAGAGATTGAAGCTGTGCTGAAGGTATTCCCTCCTGCTTATCACCAGTATTTGGATGTATTCTCCAAGTTTAAAGCAGAGAAACCTCCTCCACACAGTGCCTGTGATCATCATATTGAACTGGAGGGTCTTCTACCTCCAGTTGGTGTTATCTACTCTTTATCAAAGAATGAGTCAGAAACTGTCAGGATGAAACTATGATGAAGGTGTAAATAGGCTAAATACAACTTTATTTATGTTTGTGACACGGTAAAATAGTTTAAAAAAAGAGTTATAATGTTTAAAAGATATTTTGATTTAAGATAAAAAGGGCTTTACTATATATGATATAGTGGTGGTGAGCGCTGTTGAAAGCCCTGGGTGCAGCTTTATCTGTTGGGTTACAATAATAAAAGACTACAATAATTAAATTTATAATTATACCTGATTATTAACCAAGAGTAAAACTTTTTTTGACAGTTTACTACGTAGGTTATTCAAGAGCAGGATAGGGAGACAATTCTGTCTGTGAAAAGCCTCCTTTTTATCCTGAAATGGGGTGGAAAGGGTGCTAGACCTTTCCACATAGAGGAAGTGAAGATTTTTCACTTTCCAGTACTGGATTGTGGTTTGCAAACAGCCTGTATAACCTTTATTGGGCTCAGATGTGGTTTTGAAACCACATCTGGGCGGTTTTCACCAATACAGGGTGAAAACTTTCATCTGGGGACCTCACAGCCTGATTCTGACGTGTACGATGCATAGAATGCTGTACAGAAACTGTATGGGACCCCAGTATTGACTGGCATATGAGGTATTGAAGTAAAAATATGCTTCTTTGTCTATTTGACACCTCATATTCATGATTATGGGATATTATCCCATGGTAGGGCTGTATATGACAGCAGGTGGGATTTTGACCTTAAACCAGCCATAACTCTGTCAGTTTTTGAGATATCATGCTCTGAGTTTGTTTATTGGATAGCCCTGTATGAGCTCTACACAATGGTACCTAATTTGGTATGGTTATCATTAAATATGGCAAAGTTATCCCATGTACAAGGTTTTTTGTACATAGGCGTGGTTTGGGCAAAAAGCTGTATTGAGCTTGATTACCTCATAACTTCTGTTATAGTTGAGATATGAAGAAGTGGATGGCACCATAAGATAGCCCTGATGGTGCTCTTTCCAAAAATACCCCACTTCAGGTATCCCACACTAAAACTGTAGAAGTTAGATGAGAGGTGAATGTTTTGTTCACCCTTATTTGGCCTGAAATTGACCATAACTCCAGTAATATTGGCTCTAGCTCAGTTTGGCTGGTACCATTGGATAGCCCTGGCTTAGAGCTTCATTTGGAATACCCATTTGATGGGGTTAAGCCTCTCCTTCTAGATTTTAGATGAGAGGTGAAAATTAAGGTTTATGCTCAGCAATAACTTTGAGCAGGAATAACTTTGTTATTTCTTGTTCTATGGTGATGGGACTTATATTTTCAGAAAGAGGTGAGTTTCATCTATCCTTTGGTACCTTTTGAGCTAATTTGGCTCAGCTCCATGTTTTGGTGGTATATTGGCTATACCATTGGTTTATGGTATTTTGGCTGTCATGCTTGTGCTCTGGTTTTGAGTCACAGGCTGACATACCCTCCCTCTAAAAAAGGCTCATCATTGATGAGACTGTTCAGTCCTCCTAGAGGCTCTGAATCTCCTTAAATGAAGGTTTCCATCTTGTATGGAATCTTCTGCCAACCATTTGTCTTTATCTGCTGTCTGGTTCTTGAATCTGACTAGGTATTGTCTTTGATCCTTCCCATTGAGTCTGATCTTCCTGGCCCTTATGATCTTACTCACAGGTCCAGGGGAGTCTTCCACTTCCACTATCTCTTGTGGTGTGGGATTCTTTCTCCTGGAGGGGAATTTATCCTCCTCTGTCTGGAAGTATGGTTTGACCAAACTCACTGGAAAGACTGGATGTTTCCTTGAAAACTCCTCAGTGAGTTTGACTTCCACTGCATTTTATCCTATCAACTTAATGATGGTAAAAGGTCCCACAAATTAGTCTCTCATCTTTTTAGGTCCTTTGAGATTGTTAAAGTTCAGTGTAGACACTAACACCTGGTCCCCTTCCTTGAAGTCAGGTTTCATATGTGATTTGTCCCACCTCTGCTTGTTATACTCTTTGGCCTCAGCTATGCATTTGGCAGCAGTGTCACAGGCTTTCTTCCACATATCATGGAAGTCTTTGGCTGTGGGGTGGATGTTCAGAAGATTTTTCTTCAAGTTATCCACAGGTAACAGGGGATTCCACCCTTTCTCCACTAGTGCAGGTGTTTTACCTGTGGTGGAGTGCTGGCTTGTATTATAAGCCAGTTGGACTTCTGGTAAGAGGGTAACCCAATCATGGGTGTATCCCTCATGGTCCTTGTATTCCACGCCATAGGCACAGAATCTTCTGAGGATGTCCTCCATTGTTTGGATCATCCTTTCAGCTAGGCCATCTGTTTGTGGATGGTAAGCTGTGGAAAAAGCAAGTTTGGTACCAAGCATGTCATATAAGTTAGTCCAGAATTCAGATGTGAATTTTGGGTCCCTATCACTAATGATGATCTTAGGGACTCCACAGGTGGATATGATGTTATTCCAAAACAACAGAGCAGTATCCATGGCTTTGTCTTCCTTATGGCATGGTAGACACCTCATGCTCTTGCTGAACCTATCAACTATGATCAAACAGGCATTGTAGTTTTCTTTGCCTCCTGGGACAAGTCCTGTAACCCAGTCCATGTTGATGGTTTCCCATGGGTGCTTGGGTTCTTCTATGTGTTGAAGTAACCCATACTTCTTCCCATGTTTCCTATTTGCCTTTTGGCATCTTTCACAAGTGTTGATGTATTCACTCAACTCTTGTTCCCACTTGGGCCACCAAGCTGTGCTTTCTACCCTTTCTCTTGTCCTGTCTTCACTCATGTGTCCCATATAGGGGCAGTCATGGCATTCTTGTAGGATCAATGAGATGTGGTCTCTGTCTACCACTGTGAGTGCACTTGTGTGCTTTTTCTCTGTGGTAGAGCAGGCCATCTATAAGAAAAAACTTATTGTCCTTATAGGCCCTCAACCAGGGTTCTTCCAGCTGGGTTTCCAGTTCTGGACTCCTGTACTTTTGTTGAAGGAGTTGGAGTAGTATGCTACACTGTTTGTGTTTGGCATAAGACTTCTGTACTGCACTGAAGAATTCATTGTGCAGTTCTGAGGAGCTTATTCCCAGTATGGGAGTTTCTGTCCCTTCTGAGTCAGTGTTTCCACTGTCAAGGGTACCACTTTCTGGTGCCCATTCAGATAATCTGAAGTTTTTCCTCCCATCTATTTTCATGAAATGGATAGGGATTTTTGCTGCAACTTCTGGGTCATAAGCTGGATTGCTCTTGACATTGTCCAGTGGCCATCTGCTGAGGCCATCTGCATTGGTATGGCTTTTACCTTCTTTGTATGTGATGATAATGTTCCCTCTATACTCCTGGATGGCTATTTGCCATCTCAGCATATGTCTATTTGTAGTCTTCATGTTTAGTAAAGACTTCAAGGCTGTGCAGTCTGTGTAGACTTCAAAGACTGCACCCTCCAAATAATAATGGAGTTTTTCTAGAGCCCAGACTAGACATAGACATTCAGTCTGGGTGGCCCCATACCTGGCTTCTGAATCTTTCAGTTGCCTAGAGATGTAACATATTACACCCTCTCTTGGTTCACCATCCACAATTTGTCTTTGGTGAAGGGCTGCTCCTAAGCCTTGACTGCATGCTGCATCTATATATAACTTGAATGGTAGTTCAAAGTCAGGTAAGATGAGCACAGGTGCATTTGTGAGTTCATATTAGATCCTCTCATATGCATCCCTCCTTTCCTTGGTTATTTCAAAAACTACATCTTTTGAACATAACTTGTATAAACTACTGGTTATGTGGGCAAAGTTTTTGATGTGGTTTCTATAGTAGCTAGCAAACCCAAGGAAAGATTGCATCTCTTTGATGTTCTTTGGTACTGGCTTTTGCAGTACTGCTGCTAATTTCTTCTGGTCAATTGCCAGACTAAGGCCTGATACTTTGTGTCCTAGAGCTAGTAGCTCTTGTTGGCCAAAATTACACTTTTTGAGTGAAATTTTCAGATTGATGGTGTGGTATTCCATACCTTTTTACCAGTTTCAAGAATGTTTTTGGAAATTTAAAAGTTGGAAAATCAAGATCCCAATGACTAATTCAGGAAATCACCACTCAAAGTACATGATTAAAGATCACACACACTCAGGAATAACATCAATATTAGGGAGGAATGGAAGATTTGGCATTCAGAATTGAAATAATTAACATATTTCTACAATTCAATAAATAATAGGGGAATCCAATCTTATGGAATTATACAAGAAGACCTACATATAAGCCTTACAGAGTCAACAATAGGCTTAATACATACAGAAACTCAAAATTACATAGGAAAAGTAACATTGTAACATTATATCCACTCTAAATCCATCAAGAAGATTATATTACTAAGAATCACAGTAACCAAATACAGTTCCTGTGACACAAGGATCACATGACAGTATCCAATTCAACTCAATACATGGGAAAATCCACTAAAAAAAAGAAAACTTAAAAATTACACAACAATACAGGGGCCCAAATAAGACTTATGCAGTCCACATGCATAAGATCTGTACAGTACACAGCCTCAGGATCATCAAATACAACTCAATTCAATTTCAACCCGCTGCATGCAAGGGGAATACACTAAACTGTAAACCACACAGCAATTACAGTAATCAAGAATTAAAACCCAAGATATCCCCACATTACACAACATGATCACCTGGAATTAAATAAATCTTACAAACAAATTATACAGGGGCTTATTCACATGACACCATCTTCATCCTGTACTCACCAGCATTAATTCCTCAAGGCTGTGCAAGCTGACTAAAGCAGTGCAAATGAGAAGTCATCTGATACTTTTATCAAAAATCCCCACCAAGCAAAAACATCTCAATCTTAATTTTGGCCAAACAAATGGTGAAATATCTCAGTCATATGACACCATTCTCAATTTTACACACTAGCATTAATCTCTCAAGGCTGTGCAAGATTCCTAATACAGTGTAGCAGATATGTCATCTGACTTTTGTTACAAAAATCTACACCAGCAAAATTATCTCAAGGGCAAGAATAAAACTGTACATGGAGAGCCCATGGGTACTTCTCACAACATAAAAGGAGGCCTCTCTCTCTCATTTTCTCCTCTTTCCTCATGCAAATAATTATATACCAAGAAGGAGAATAATTATTCATCCCTTACTAGTAGGTTAATCTAGAAATTATTATTATTATTACATTACATTAAAAGTGATTTATATATAGCTGTAGTTAACAGTAGGTCTGCCTATATTATAAATTCATCTATTAGTGAAATATTCATACTCAACAAAATATTTATATTATACTCTTCTCAATAGGAGAAAATCAATATCATTATTATTATTATCACAAAATATATATTTAACATATTATCAAAATTATTTATTAATTACACTGATTTAAAATATCAAGCAATATTATTATATGATCACTATTACTAAAATTTTATCATATTGAACTATTATCCATTAAACAAAATACCTTCAACAAAGAAAACAACTTAAAATCACCACTCAGTACTATTTTATCTATTATTTATCTACTCCATTATTATTTTATTATCTTGAAATCCCCTACAAATTTATTTATTTAAAATTATTATTATTTTATCATTAGTCTGATTATTGAATAGGTCTGATAGAGACTGCTGAAAAGTCTTCTCTAGTTGTAAAGCCACAATCTTAAATATTGATTTGTGAGCTCTGTAGGGAGATTGTTTAGTATATTCAGAGGGGCAGCTAAAACACCATTAGCACCCTTGGTTACAGGATTATTTCAGAAATTCAAAACTGTTTACCTGTGATTTCCCCCTCAAGGACTGCCTTATCCAATCCCACACTAAAAGGAGTTCCACATCTGGTGTCCCAACAGTGGCATTTCAACAACTTCAACAATCAGTCAATCATCAATAAAAGAAGAAACCCAAATCAACATAAATCACAAAAATAATTATCATTATCAAGAATTAACAATCAACACTCTCATACAATCTGGAATCTGGAAACAAATCCCATTCCAAATAATCATCACAATCACAATCCTCAAATCAATCATACCATTTTTATTATCCAGTAAAAGAAGGAACACCAGAAAATCAAACACCTCAGGATATTGATTTACTCAATGCAACACCAAGAACAGAACAGAAGGAAAAGGAAGAATTAAGGAGACTTTTCTTCAAGTTAATTCAAGAAGCAAAGAAAAACAAGAAAAGTACAAAAGAATTTAAAGGATCAGTTTACCAAGTAGAAATGAATCAACAATCAACATCTGACTTACCACCATTACCTGAAGATACTGTAGAAGTACAGTATGCAGAAGAAAGTGAAGAGGAAGATCAAACAGTACAGATCCAAAGTCTTATGAAGCAAATGCAAGATTTTTTATTAACACAAAGTAAAAAGAAAGGGAAAAGAAGGGAACAAACAACTTACACACCTGGAGCCAGTCCAAGTGAACAAACATTACCAAGGCATGTTAGGCCTGAAGATTCACCAATATCACCTACACCTGGACCAAGAGCAACCTCTACTCCAGTAACAGAACCAAGAACTCAAAATATTCCAAGGAGAGTGTTTGTCACTACACCTAATAACCCAAGTCCATTACAGCAGAAAGCTCCAAGACAAGAAAGACCTGTGGTTAAAATTAAAGCAAAAGATTAAAATCTAAATTTTGATGGAGAAGAAGTAGAGAAATTTATCAAGAAAGTGGAAAGAATAGCTCAAATTGAAGGAGCAACAGATGAAGACCTAGCAATGCAAATGGCATTTTGGACAACAAACCAAAAGGTGAGTGATGCAATTGAAGCTATGCCAGGTTATGAAGAAGGAAATTGGACACAGCTCAAGAAAGATCTCATAACAAAATGGGGAAGAGTTGAACCTGAAAGAAGATACAGAAAAGACTCACTAATGAAGCTTTTTTCTGAAACTCAAGAAGATGGAGGAATTGGTAGTCTATCACAATATAAAAGGTTTATGGGAGAATATGAAACTATTGTTACTTACTTATTAAGATACAGGTATATTCCTCAAGATAACATGTTCCATGAAGATTTATTTGACTGTCTTTCAGCTGATATTAAAGGGGCCATAAGTAAGGAAATGATTAAAGATAATGTCATGGTTAGAGCTGAAGATGGAGGATACCTTATACCACCTATGAAGATCCTCAAGAAGTACATTGAACAAGAATTGGAAGCCAGAATATTAGTAACCAAAAGATTCTCATCATCAAGAGATACAGGAAGGAATTTTACTGAAAATAAAAATAAAGTTTATTTCAAGGAAGAGGCTTTCCCAGGAATGAATGAAGCTTTTAATAAAATGAAGGAAATTACTGAATCCCTCAAAGAACAAAAACTGGAAACTAGAAAGCAGGCACAAGGGGAAAATGAAGATTTCAAGAAATTTATGACTCAACTAGAAGAATTGAAAAGTCTATCCAAACCTCCAATGGGTGGGGTTACCAATAATCAACTCAATAATCAACAGTTCAAACAAAGAAATGATTTACCTCCATTCTCACAAAGGCATGTTCCCTATGCACCAGCACAAAACATACCAAACCCTTATGTCAAATGTTACTACTGTCTGTAGGAAGGACATTCATTTAACAGATGCAACCACCTCTTTGAAGATCAAAATAGAAAATGGGTCAGCAGACAAGGAGGTGGATTCTTATTTCCAAATTGGACAAGAGTCCCAACAGATGGCAAAATATCACCAAAGAAGTTAGTTGAAGAATTTGCAAAAGAACAGGAAGAACTTACCAAGAAAAGAAAAGAAAATGAATCTAAAGAATCAACACACCAACCAAAAGAAGTAAACATAATACAAGTAAAGAAAAATGACATTTCGACAGCTATAGCCAAAATTGAAGATTGGGGAAGCTGGCAACCACCAACCATATCTTCAGCCAATGATCCATTCCTCAATAATTATGGATTGAGAAACACCAAACAAAGATCCTCAAGAAATGAGCATCCAAGTCAAGAACCAACAAAGTCACTACCAAAAATAATGGAAACACCACTAAAAAAGAAACCAAACATACCTGGAGCCTATATTGAAGATGAACATGGAACAGTTGAAAAAACAATTATTCCCACCAAATTCAAGAAACCTCAAGAGTTCAAAGAGGAAGAAGTTAGCCCAGAAGTTAAAGAAAAACAGGATTCTGGAAAGAAGCAAGAATTGACTCAAAATACTGTTAAAAACAAGAATATAAAGCAAGAACACACAGAATTTCAAGAGGTCATGAGTCAAATTATCAAAAAGGTTTTGGATCAGAAGATAAATCTCACCTTAGAGCAAGTTCTTATCATGTCACCCAAAGTTATCAACCAGCTTGAAGATTTGACAACAGAAGAAAGAAACTCAATCAACTCACTTGACACAAAAGAAATTCAAACCAAACTCATAAACCACCATTTAGGAGATTATGAACAACCCAAACTACATTATGCCTGTCCATTGGGATTTATGCAAGTGTACTTAGGGGAAGAAGGACATGAAATAATGGCATTAGTAGACACAGGATCAGAATTGAACATAATACCAGAAGATTCAGCAATAAAAGCAGGACTCATCACAAGATGCCTCAACATGAATTTAAGAGGAATTGGTGGTCATTGTACTTCAATAGTTGGATTAGCAGAATTTACCCCAATTACCTTAGTCACTGGGGAAGAAAGAAATATACACCTTTTTGTAGCAAGAGGAGCAGTGCATACAGTATTGGGAAGACCCTTCCTTGCAGACAATAATATCAGATTAGACTTTTCTCAACAAAAGGGGGAAATATTCAGTTATATAGAGCCTGATGGAAGAAGACTTTGCTTACCAATTTGTTCACCACAGAAAGTAGGATGGAGAGAAAACCCACCAGCAGGAATGGAAACATGTGCAGTTTGTAAATTGGAAGATTGGAAAGAATTACCAGTAGAGAAAGAACCAAGTTCCAACAATCAGGCAATTTCAGAAGAACATCCTCACCAAGTATTTAAGAAAAAAGAAATAATGGAATCTGAAGGTAAAAGGGAAATAAAAGTGGAATTAGCCCCAGTTAATACAGAAAATATCAAGCCAAAGCCTAAAGAAATAAATCTTACAGGAATTACAGCCTCAAAAAGAGAAAATGGAAATACTGGTAACCAAATAACTCAAGCTATCAGCTATTATAATTTCAAGAATCCTGAAGAAATAAAAAGAAAACCACTCACCAAGCTCCTATCACCTATCAAAGCATTAAAGTCCCTTTCAAAGGGAATCTTTAAGAATAATTGGAAGTCGAGTGTAAAACCAGTTATGTCAATAATTAATGTCACAGCAGAAGCAAGGAATTTGGACTCTCAGCCTGATACATCAGCATTAAATTCCTTAAAAAGAATTTCTCTCAAATATAAGATTACCATAAATAAAGACCTCAAACCTCAAGAAAATCCTATAGTTCAGGGAGAAAGTATGAACTCAACCTCAAAAACTAATGAATCTACAGAATCAAGTAAAATCTTGGAAAATGTAATTTCTAATCAAACTTCAACTGGAAATGATTATGGTCAAGAAACTGCAAAGAAAGAATCCAGAAAAACCAACATTAAAGATAATATGGATGAAAGTAAACCAGTCTTACCACAAGAAGTAACCAGGTCACCAATTGGATTCTCAAAAACATCCCAGCCAAAAGTTTCACTGAAAAAGGAAAATAATGAAACTAAAAAACTTCAACCTTTTCCCTCAAATATGGAAAATATTGACCCAAGGCTTATTATGAAAAATAAAGATATTACCAAACAAAACCTAAAGAAATCAAAAATTGGAATAAGGAAATCAGAACAAGAACTGTCAAAAGAACTCATTCAAGAACCAAAAGAAGAATCAGATACTTATCTTCCCAAAGAAAATAACCTATTTAATATTCATACACCCAATAAGTATCCAATATTCCTACAATATCCTCAACACTTTAAAGCTTTCCACCCAAGTAGAGAGTTGAATAAGGAAATCCAACCTAAAAATAAAGCTATTAAGAAGGTGTTAACTGTAGCAAAAGAAAGTGCAATTACCAAAAATGAAGATTCAATTAACTCAAGACCTAAAGATCCTACCAACATCAGTATTCAAGCAAAAGAAAATGAACATAAAATAACTCACCATCATGGACACACACCACAAAAAAAAATTATCTTGGAAGAGAAAATAAAAATTTCAAAAGGAACTTAGTCAAAGGGATAAGTCAAATATCTTATAAGAAGAAAAGAAGAAGGGCAAAACCATATGATAGGATTGCCCCAAATCAAAAATTATCCTCCAATTCACCATTACATTTGGCATACAGATATCAGGCTTCAAGTCAAAATAAAAATATTCTGCAACATAAAAAGGAAGAAAATAATCATTTCAGCACACAAATAGGTCAAAATACAGAGGGAATGGACATTCATAAAAAATTCACTTACCCAACAAACACAAGGGAATCTAGGGAAAACAAATCAGAGCCAAATATAATATTTAGGTCGAATTCTATAAATCATTCAACCAAAGCCAAGGAGGAAGACTCACCAACCCCACACCATCACTCTGATAAAGAAAATACCAATTTCAATCTGGGAATAAATTACTTTTCTTTGGACAAAGCCAAGGAAATCCAAATTAATCAAAATAAAGAAATAAATGAAGACATCAGTAATAAACAGGACCAAAAAGCTTTATCAAAACCAAAAAATATGGAAGAATTTGAATTAGATGGAATTTTACTTACAGAAGACCAATTTCCCTGGGAAGGCTATACCAATTGGCAGCCTTTGAGGAATGAAAACTGCAACCTGGAACTATACAAAATAACTAAACAAGATCATCAATGCTCAACTCAACATGTAAAATGGCTAGAAGGAATGAAGAAAGCACCAAATGAAAAAACTGAGATTAGAAAAGAAAAGCTCACCAAGGAAGAAAGGGAATATTTTTGGATTACTCAGAATAAGAAGATATGCCCAAATTTGCAAGCCCATTTGGCACAAAGATATCAAGTTTCAACACAAAATAAGGACAGAGAAGAAAATAATAACAGAAATGAAAATACAAATCTTGAGCATTTGGGAAATAAAGAAGAGTTTCATGATCAGTATCTCAATACAGAAAGAAGAAATGAACTTACAGCTAAGAAGGCCAAATACAAGAAAGGTCTTGACAACAAATTATCATATTATCAATGACTTTTTTTATTATAATTAAACATTTTTCTTTATTATTTCATAAATTTTAGTCTTATTCTAGTATCAAATATCCATAAAAAATATATATAAAAAATATATATAAAATAAAATAAAATAAAAAAAAGAGTTTCAAGTGAATCAGTATCATTATTCCATGTTATCTTAAGTATTAGTATATATAAAAAAAAAAAAACAATAACTTAACTAACAAATTAGGGTGGGTGTCTATTTCTTAAATCCATCCCTTATGATTTAAGTTTTTGGGATGAAATTCTGGGGAATTTCAATTTTTACTCTATAATTTACCCTCATCAATATTAAAAATCATAGTCAATAATATCACCACATTCAGGAATTTAACCCAAAGGAATAATCACACAAACAAATCAAGAATATATATGTGAAGAAATTAATGAAGTCAAACAATAAATACATAATCAAAAGGATAACTGGCCAGGTTAAACCCAAATGAAAACGTTTTCTTATACAATTAATTCTTTTTTTTCTTATTAATTCACTTTGGATATTCAAAATGTCTTATTATTAAAGACACAAAAATTATTATTATTATTATCATTATTATTTTGGGGAATTGGGAGAAAACACCTCCTTTTATATTAAAGATGGACAATTTTCTTTTACCCACAGATTAGCCCTTAAACCCTTCATATATCAAAGGCTAGGCAAAACTCTAAATATTCATCTTATCAACCATTCAACCCCATTTATTATTTAAATTCAAAAAAAATAAAAATAAAAAATAAAAATAAAAAATAAAAATAAAAAATAAAAATAAAAATAAAATAAAATAAAAAATATATATGTAGATGTAAAATAATACTTATTTTTTTTAATTTTATTTTTCTTAGTGTTATTCATTTATTTATTTATTTTTACTTATTTTTGTTTATTTTATTATTATATCCTTTTTTTTTATTTTAGCTTATTGTTATTTTATTTATTATTATTTTTGTTTCATGGTTATTTAAGTTTTTATTATTATTTATTTTTTATTGCTTTATTGTTTATTTTTTTTAATTTCGTCTTTTAGTGTTGCTTTTTTTTTTCTCTCTTCTTATCTTACAGCTAATGAGGTCTTGGCATGAGAATCAAAAGGACCATGTATCGTTTTTTTTATTTCAAACCCTTTTTACCCCAACCACCTAATGAAACAAAATAAAATTATATATATATAAAAAAAAACAAAAAAACAACAACAACAACAACAACAAGAGGAATGGATTTTTTTTTTAGACCCAAAAAAAAAAAAAAAAAGAAAAGAAAAGAAAAAAGCGTCTATTTTAGGGCCATCCAGCATTTATGACGATGAATCTGTTTCTTCATCGAGGATCCTACATTGTAAAGGATCATATCAATAAAAAAAATAAATAAAAAATAAATAAATAAAAAAAAAAAAAACTCACTGGGACATTTGGTTATATAATTCCATAACCATACGCAACGACGAACGTAGACAGCGAAGTTCCGTAGGATTTGAAGAAGAGGCCACAGTTTCACGGTAGTTTTCGTAAAAATCGTTGACGTAACGCCGAAACAGTCAATCAAAAGCCGCGTAAATTTGATTGAATTGATCCTCACGTCGAAATCGTAAAGCTGGTGGTGAAGCAGGAACAGGGCGAGGTTCATAAGGTGGCGGAGGATTAGGAATCGGAGAAGAAACGGTTGCAGGAGGTACTGGATCGCTGAAAATCGAGGCGATTTCGGAAGAAGTCGGCCCATGAATACCGTTGGTGCGAAAGGGAGAAGAATTATTTGGACCGATCAATTCGTTAAAAAAGGCCAAGGTCGATCGAACGAGGTTAGCTTCAGGCAAACTCGTAATCGGAATAGAGGAAGCGGGGGGAACAGTAGTAGCCATCGTCGATTGTGGATCATCGTGTCGAACGCAATTGACCAAATAATGGATCCCCCTATAAAACACAACAATGGACTCTTGACCATTGTCGGACGTATTAATGAAAAAGGCAATGGTGGGCATTACGAATCAAGATAAAAAATATAAGAAGAAAATTAGTATAATAAAAAAAAAAGAAAGAAAAGAAACAGGACGTACCTCGCTGAGAATATGCCCCAAAACTCATGCATGCAACGGCGTTACACCCTAAAAACCGCCAATACTTTATCAAAAGAGAAAAAAAAAATATATATATAAAAGAAAAACAAAATAATGTACCGAAGTAGCTACGGCCAACAATAAGGATTGGCATTGATAGAAACCAACCGCGACATAGAAATACCAGACATGGCGTCAAAAGACGGAGGAAGAAGCCACGAAAAGAAGAAATGATAATAACAAAAGAAAGGAAACATTGTGAAATAAATAGAAATAAATAAATAAAAAATAAACTAATAATAAAACAAACAAAAAAAATAATAATAATAAAAAGAAAATCAGATTGAGCGGGCAGAAGAAGAGACACCCGCGGCTAGAAAACAAAACCAAACACTTCAAATTTGAAGTATTCACACTCAGATACTTCAGAAAAAAAAAATTAAATTTATTTAAAATTAAAATTATTATTATTATTAAAATTAAATTAAATTTATTAAGATTAAAATTATATTATTATTAAAAAAAAATTAAATTTATTAAAATTAAAATTATTATGATTATATTAAATTTATGAAAATTAAAATTATTATTATTATTAAAAAAAAAATAAAAAAAAAAAAACAAAAAAAAAAAAATTAATTAAAGTAAATTTATTAAGATTAGATTTATTATTATTATCAAAAAAAATTAAATTTATTATCATTATTAAAAAAAAAAAAAAATAAAAAAAAAAAAAATCTTTATCACTTAAAATTTAAATTATACTTTACTTATTTATTTTTTAATCAATTCTTTAAATTATTGAATTATATTTTATTTTTTTTATATACTCATTATTTTTTATACTCTATTGTATTTTATTATTATTTTACACTTTAAGAAAAAAAAAAGAAAAAAAAAAGAAAAAAAAAAAAGAAAAAAAAAAAGAAAAAAAAAAGAAAAAAAAAAGAAAAAAAAAGAAAAAAAAAAGAAAAAAAAAAAAAAAAAAAAAGAAAAAAAAAAGAAAAAAAAAAGAAAAAAAAAAAAAAAGCAAAACAAAACAAAAAACAACACATCTTTATTATAAAAGATGGAAAGTGGATCACAATTATTAAATGGAGAGGGGGGTGCCCACCCATTTAATAATCATCAATAGGTTATAGTGTAGAGCTTTCATGAAGAGGATGACATGGGGAAGGAGGGTATAGACTTCAACACTAATAAATACAATGAAAAATAGGTCAAAACAAATCCAATTAAGTAAATATTTCAAATCAACAAATTTCAACTCAAGAAAAGTTCCTAGATAAGACCTTAAACTGTCTGGATCATTATTTCATCATTCATCAAGACACTTCAACAAAATAATTACTTCAAGAAGAGGTCCTTGATAAGACCTTAAACTGTCTAAACCATTTTTTTATCAAAGAAACTTCAAGAACTCAATAAATGGTCCTTGATAAGACCTTAAACTGTCTAAATAATTTCTTTATAGTACTTATTCAAAATCAAGACTCAAGAAAAGGTCCTTATTATGACCTTAAACTTCCTCATCAACATTATTTTATGCTAATTACAGTCTCAAGACTAAAGCAGAGGTCCTGGATAAGACCTTAAACTGTACCAATTTTTTTTATTATTATTCATTTATTTTATTTTATGGCAACACTGGTGGAAATACTTAATCAAGATAATTTATTAGTAGCTGGAAAAAATTTTATGAAATGGAGAGGGAAATCACCCTAAATCAGTATTGATGATATAGGACAACATTAACATGGATAAACAAACAAACAAGAAGAAACAAGAGGGTACAAATCAAATATGAAGAAATGGAGATTCAAAATCAATATAACAAGCCATCAATGGAATTATCAGCTGAATTTATTGAAATAAAAATTTAAAGAAAGAAGATTCTCACTTATGAACCCAGGATATTGTACTTGAAACTGGAATGCTGGGGACAGCATTAAATGGAGAGGGGGATGTGGTATTCCATACCTTTTTACCAGTTTCAAGAATGTTTTTGGAAATTTAAAAGTTGGAAAATCAAGATCCCAATGACTAATTCAGGAAATCACCACTCAAAGTACATGATTAAAGATCACACACACTCAGGAATAACATCAATATTAGGGAGGAATGGAAGATTTGGCATTCAGAATTGAAATAATTAACATATTTCTACAATTCAATAAATAATAGGGGAATCCAATCTTATGGAATTATACAAGAAGACCTACATATAAGCCTTACAGAGTCAACAATAGGCTTAATACATACAGAAACTCAAAATTACATAGGAAAAGTAACATTGTAACATTATATCCACTCTAAATCCATCAAGAAGATTATATTACTAAGAATCACAGTAACCAAATACAGTTCCTGTGACACAAGGATCACATGACAGTATCCAATTCAACTCAATACATGGGAAAATCCACTAAAAAAAAGAAAACTTAAAAATTACACAACAATACAGGGGCCCAAATAAGACTTATGCAGTCCACATGCATAAGATCTGTACAGTACACAGCCTCAGGATCATCAAATACAACTCAATTCAATTTCAACCCGCTGCATGCAAGGGGAATACACTAAACTGTAAACCACACAGCAATTACAGTAATCAAGAATTAAAACCCAAGATATCCCCACATTACACAACATGATCACCTGGAATTAAATAAATCTTACAAACAAATTATACAGGGGCTTATTCACATGACACCATCTTCATCCTGTACTCACCAGCATTAATTCCTCAAGGCTGTGCAAGCTGACTAAAGCAGTGCAAATGAGAAGTCATCTGATACTTTTATCAAAAATCCCCACCAAGCAAAAACATCTCAATCTTAATTTTGGCCAAACAAATGGTGAAATATCTCAGTCATATGACACCATTCTCAATTTTACACACTAGCATTAATCTCTCAAGGCTGTGCAAGATTCCTAATACAGTGTAGCAGATATGTCATCTGACTTTTGTTACAAAAATCTACACCAGCAAAATTATCTCAAGGGCAAGAATAAAACTGTACATGGAGAGCCCATGGGTACTTCTCACAACATAAAAGGAGGCCTCTCTCTCTCATTTTCTCCTCTTTCCTCATGCAAATAATTATATACCAAGAAGGAGAATAATTATTCATCCCTTACTAGTAGGTTAATCTAGAAATTATTATTATTATTACATTACATTAAAAGTGATTTATATATAGCTGTAGTTAACAGTAGGTCTGCCTATATTATAAATTCATCTATTAGTGAAATATTCATACTCAACAAAATATTTATATTATACTCTTCTCAATAGGAGAAAATCAATATCATTATTATTATTATCACAAAATATATATTTAACATATTATCAAAATTATTTATTAATTACACTGATTTAAAATATCAAGCAATATTATTATATGATCACTATTACTAAAATTTTATCATATTGAACTATTATCCATTAAACAAAATACCTTCAACAAAGAAAACAACTTAAAATCACCACTCAGTACTATTTTATCTATTATTTATCTACTCCATTATTATTTTATTATCTTGAAATCCCCTACAAATTTATTTATTTAAAATTATTATTATTTTATCATTAGTCTGATTATTGAATAGGTCTGATAGAGACTGCTGAAAAGTCTTCTCTAGTTGTAAAGCCACAATCGTAAATATTGATTTGTGAGCTCTGTAGAGAGATTGTTTAGTATATTCAGAGGGGCAGCTAAAACACCATTAGCACCCTTGGTTACAGGATTATTTCAGAAATTAAAAACTGTTTACCTGTGATTTCCCCCTCAAGGACTGCCTTATCCAATCCCACACTAAAAGGAGTTCCACAATGGGTATACATTTACTTAGAAATCTGTCTATGTATTGTACATGGTCTTCCCATGTCTCTGAGTATATAATGATATCATCAACATATACTACCATCCAGCCTTCCATTATTTCTTCTTGAAATATGGTGTCCATCATCCTTTGGAAGTGGGATGGTGCATTCTTGATGCCAATTGGCATTCTGGTGTACTCATATATACCCACATGGCATATTATTCTGAGTAATTTCATGGAGTTTGGTTTAACTCCATTTTGGTGGAAGCCTTTCATACAATCCATTTTGGTTATGTATTTGGCTTTAGCCAGTTTATCCAAGGCATGAGGTATCCTTGGTATAGGGTACCTGTCTGCTTTTGTGTAGTTATTCAGGGCTCTGAAATCTCCACACAGTCTAGACTTGCCATCATGCCAGGTAATTAGGACAGGAGTGGTGATTTCCACTATTTCATTATGTTCAATCTTCCTGATGACATCCATATCCAGGAGTTCATTGATGTGTTTTTCAATTTCTTTCCTGGTTTCCAGACTTGCTGGATAAGGAGGTCTCCTCAGCATGGGTGGATAAGGTCTTTCCACATCCAGATATAGCTCTTGTGAGCCTGTGAGGTATGTTTAACATACCCATAAGGCCACAAATGATTTTATAAACAATTAAATTTGTCTTAAACAGACTTTTTAGTTGAATTTAAAATAAAAAATAATAAAAAATAAGTATAACTTTTTTTTGGATAAACAAAGTTATAATTATTATGTCATTTTTGGATTCTACACCAAAAATAACCTAGGGTACACCCATAGGGTGTTATACCCAAAAACACTTATTTCTTGTGTTATTAGAAGATTTAAGAATCTCACAGTACTAATGTAACTTTTTAACATTTTTTTAAAATTGTTAAATTTAAGCTTAATTAAGCTTAAATTTAAAGTTACATAAGGTTTATGCAACTTTACCAAAATTTTAGTTAAAATTGAGGTGTGGTGTATATTTACTGAATTGGCTAAGGATTTGCCATACAGAATGTAAATCCTGCGTGAGCTCAATTTAAAAGGGTTTAAGGCCATAGTATGGCTTTAAATAAATAAAAGGGCAAAATCCACGCAAAAAGGTGGGACAAAGGAAAAAGACCAAATAGAGCTGGGGTACCCAACTTTTTGGATCTGCAAGGATTCAATTAAGGTTGTCCACCTGTATTGGAGGATTTTCAACCTTATTTAAACTTTAAGATTAGACTTTGATCCAACCTTAAGGTTTAAACTGGTTTTATCCTAAATTGGACAGGAATTTCAAGCTGCCAAGAGGGTAAATACCAATAAGCAGGCTTGGAATCAAGGTTTTAAGAACTGTCAAAGCTTAATCAAGCTTAAAAAGCTTAAATAAGCTTAAAACTTTAAGGTTTCAATCATCAAAACCTTATCAAAACTTAAGGTTTTGTGTGTATTGCTATTTTACGTGGAAAAATAGTAATAACTTCAAAAATTCATTAAAAATCCAAATCTTAATGGATTTGCTTGAAAATTTCACACAGCTTAGAATTTAATATTATCAATATATAAATTAAATTTTAAGTATCTTTTATTAATAGGTTTCCTGGGTAATTAGCCTGGAAAATTACTTTTTTAATTAAGCTTAAAGAAAATTATGAATTCTTTAAAAATTAATTAAAAATTCAGTTTAAGAGATTTCTGCTTGAAACTCTGATTTTATGTTGTTCATGTGATGAACTTTAATATAAATAAACTTATTTTATATTAAAACTTAAAATAATTAAACTAAATGAGGATTAAAGTTACTTGGAGTTAAGAATAACACTGATAACTTTAAATTGGAAGTAAAAATAAGTTGCCTTAAGTTAAGAACTTAATTTTTAAGCATGGTTTTTCAGTTTTGACCTGAGCACGCCCTCTACATCCATTATGAATCATGAGAGCTGCTCTGTAGACATAAAAAGAGTCTTTTCATCACTGTTTTTGTCCATCATTCATAATCAATCCAATCATATTAGAAATTTAAACAGGTAAAGTTTTATTAAATATAAAATCTTATTATTAAAAGTAATTCTTAAGTTATTTTTATTCTTTGTTTATTAAATTAAAGAATTGAAGTCATAGAATTCAGATTATTGTTGTAATCATCTATAATAAATTTTATTATATAAAATTATCATCTTAAATATCTTTTAAAATCCACAAATTCCTCTCAAAAACTCTTTAATCATAAATTTTAGTATAAAAAGTTGTTTTATCTTTGATTTTATTGATTTTTGGCGTGTTTTTAACTTATAATCATTATTTAATATAATAACTGTTGTTTATAACTTGTTGTATTAAATAAATATTATAAGTAAGTTTTCTTTAAAGTTCTATATTTTTTTTATCTATTATTAGTTTTTTTATATAGAATTTTATTCTATAAAGAATTATTTCTGCACAGTGTGTGTTTAATTCTTTTTTATAAATAATATTTATATTATTTATAAGTGGTTAAATATTTATATTTTCCATGTGTAATAGTCTCATTAAGAGCTTTACACTTCTTATTGTTATAACTGTCAGTGACTATAACAATAATAGAATAATTATAATTTATTATAATTATTATATTTTTTTTTATTATTATATTATTATAATAATAATTAAATTTATTTTTTTTATATAATTATTTTTAATAATTATATTTAAATTTGTGGTTATAATATTTCATTATATTATATTTTTCTACTGAGGACAGTCATAGTACTCTTGATATTGTTACTATTATCAAGAGTTTCATAGACAAACCTTACATTTGGGGGCCTGGCCGTGATTTTAAACCAATTTTTGGGACATAAATCATATTCTAGACCTTATTTTACTGTTTTTTGACGTAAAATTGCCATATTTGTCTTAATATTGGCTTTTTTGGGACTTATCCCTTATAAATAATCTTTATAATATTAATAAAGTTCTTTTTTTCTTAAGAATATTGTTTGAAACAATATACTATTGAGTGACTTGGAATAAATTTCTTTTGTCTAACTAGTGGCTTTTTCACATCACAGACTTGAAATTTATTCTTTGAGTTATTCTAGTATAAAGTGAATAATAATATAATTTTGATTAATTAACTTGTTAATTGCATAATTATTATTTCTTTAAAGAAAATAATAAATCAAATAAAAAAATCTTTAAAAATAAAAATCTTTACTAAAAATATTTTATTCTTTTATCTTAGACATCTTTCTTTATTTTTGACGTAATTTGCCATAAATTACATAAAAACAACTTTATTCAATAAGTTGAGTTTATAAGTTATTTTTATTATTTGATAAAATAACTTATATTTTTAAGTTTTCTCTAGTGTCTTCCATCAGAGAAAGTTCTTCAGACTCTGAAGCCTCAGAGTCCAGTATTGAAATTCAAACCAGCCCAGCACCAAGGGGTTTAATAACCAAAGAGCCCTTTAAAGGTCCTGCAGGTGAATTCAATCCACTTTTACTCTAATTTTTATTAAAATTGACGTGAAATGACTCCTACTAGAAGTGGAAGCAACTACTCCATCCAATCAAATGGATCTGGACCAGGACATTCCAGCCATAAATCCAAAAGGCAAGAATGTCCTCCCAGAGGAGAGGCACAAATGGAGGATGCCAGAACTTCCACCAGTTCCCAAAGGTTAGCCAGCACCTTTGAACCTCTTATTGAGAGTCCAGAAGCTGACATAACTGCTATTGCTGTTAGACCTGAACCATTTCCAACAGGCAACTGTGGAAATTTATCAATCCCAATGGAAAAACTGGTTCCTGGCGTCAAAACAACAAGAGTGGGAACTCCTTCCAAGTCTTTGGATAGGCACCATGAACTCTTATCTTCAAGTGAAGAAGTTCATGGGGCCAGAAAAGACAGAAGATCTTCTATTGGGTTGGACACCAATGTCTGTCAAAGGACAAGTCCAACAGATAAAAGCTTGGTTGAAAAACCAAAGCATGTTATCAGAAGACCAGAAGAAGAAGTTGGCCCAGGGCAAGGACAACAGCCAAGTGGAAGCTCCTCAAGCATCCACCAGCAAAAATCCGCCTCAACAAGTGCCAAACAAGCCCAAGCAAGCCCCAAAGACCAACCAGAAGGGCAAGCAAAAGGCAAAGGGAAAGGCAAAGCCCAAGTGGAACAAGCCCTACCCTCAGAATTACAGAATTCCAAAGAAGGAAAAGACAGCCATGGACAATGTGTTCAATATGGCAAGAACTTTGATGGAATTCAAAAACAAGGAGGAGGAAAGATTGAACCAATCCTTTCCAAAGAAATAGACCCTGTAAAGCTTGTAACTTACTTTGAATCTTGTAATAAAGAAATTATGGCAAAATTTAAAGCATTTGATCATGTCCAACAAAAGCTGGGCAATGAGATAGTACAAGTTAAAGACCAACAAAAGACCATTATTGGCCTTGAAAATGTTAATAAGGCAAATATTTTGTCTTTGACGCAAATTTGTGAAAGACTTGAGCATAAAGTTACCTTACTCAATCAACCAGATGAGAATTCAATTTCTTTTATAACTGGACAGTTAAGAGAATTGAAAATACAAGTTCAAAACTTGGAAAATTCAACTGGCCACAATGCAGCTCTTTTTCAAGAACAATTGGAAAAAAGTGATAAAGCAAGACTTGAATTGAAAGAAGATATTCAATCAAGTATTAATAATATATCACTAAAAAATGAATTGCCAAGGCAATCCACACCATTTCTTGACAGAAATGATCTTAACTTGAATAATGATTTACATCATACAATTTCAAGTAATGATGTGGAAACTGCTTGCAATTACAAAGACATTCCAAGATTAGAGGAATGGCCAACCTTCAGTGGTGAAGGAGAATATAATCATATGGAATTTATGAAAACAATTGATATGTTCAAAGAAGACTTTAACATACCAGATGAATACATAAGTGCCAGATTACACTCATTATTTACCAAATCAGCTAAGAAATGGTATTATAAGATGAGACAAGACCATGGAAAACATTCCTGGCCTTGGTGGAAAGAACAAGTTATTTCCAAATGGGCAAATGATTCCTGGAGATTTAGAATGGAAAATTCTTTTGAGGAAGCCATTTTTAATATTGAGAGGGACAGGCCCATGACTTGGTTTCTTAAACAGAAGGAAAGATTAACTGCCCTTCATCCTGATATGTCTGAACCAATGGTACATAAAAGGATATTAAGAAAGTGTGGTGGTGACCTTGAGCATGCTATAAGAAGCAGATGTATTGAGCCTTGCTCTACAGAAGATTATATCAATGCTATGGAGGATATCACTACTAGAACAAAAATTGGAAGAAATTGGTATAAACCCCCAATAGACAACAAGACTAGTGGGAAACCAATTTCAAAACCAAATAAACCACATGACAGACCTCCTTTGAAATGTCATAAATGTGGAAGCACATCTCATTTAGCAAACACTTGTCCAAAAAAGACAAGAGTCAATGAGATAAGTGTAGAAAAAGCGGAAGACACAAAAGAAACTGAGGTAGTTTTACATGAAAGTGATTCTGAACCTTCAGAAGAAGAAGAAACATCAGAAGAACTTAGTATAGAGAATATTAATGTTTCTTTTGAGGTCACTGAGGTACATACTCACTTACCACAGTACAGTGATGAATGTATGGATCTCATACATGTGCAAGATGCCAAAATGCAAAAAACCAAACCTGCCAGAGGTAAAGGTTATACAGCTGGGTCATCTTGTATCACTAATATTGTGATAAATAACACAGAAGCCAAGATACATCTTGACTCAGGTGCTTTTTGCACTTGTGTTGGGAAAGATTATCTTGACAAAATTTATACCAATTGGCAAGACAAGCTGATGCCAATTGAAGGTGTAAAATTCAGCAGTGCTAGCCAGAATATGCATCCTTTGGGTATATTTGAAGCTACAATAATATTTCCTCACCCTGCAGGAAGTATGAGATTGAAAGCTGAATTTGTTGTTATGAATAATTGTACTTCACAACACTTTATACTTGGGAATGATTATCTCAATATCTATGGTATTGATATTAATAATTATAAGGACAGATATTTCACTATAGGGGAAAATAAAAGGCAAAAATTTGCTTTTTCTCCAGAAAGAAAAGAAATTACTGTCATTCAACAAGTAAAAAATGTTAATAAAGAAAAATTTGTGTCAGATCAATTAAGTGAAGCACAAATTAGTCCTGAATTAACACCAGAAATGAAGGAAGAACTTATTGAAATTTTATTTCAATTTCAAAAAGCCTTTGCTTCTGATGATGAACCACTTGGGGCTATAAAAGGCCATGAAGTGGATATCATGCTTAACGTGGAGAGACCTTATCCCCCACTATTAAGAAGACCAGCTTACCCAGCTAGCCCTAGGGCTAGAGAAGCATTAGAAAGTCATATTCATGAACTAATGAAACTGGGAGTTCTTAGAAAAGTTGGACACAATGAGGAAGTAGAAGTCACAACTCCAGTAATCATTACTTGGCATAATGATAAGTCAAGGATGGTTGGGGATTTTAGGGCATTGAACACCTATACTATTCCAGACAGGTATCCAATCCCTAGAATCCATGAGACTTTGACTCAATTATCCAAAGCAAAGTTTATTACTTCCATGGATGCTCTTAAAGGCTTCCATCAGAATGTTTTAACACCTCATGCAAGGAAATTATTGAGAATAATAGCTCATTGTGGTATTTATGAATATTTGAGGATGCCTTTTGGTATTAAAAATGCACCCTCTCATTATCAAAGAATGATGAATACCATATTCCCACATGAATTATCAGAGGGATGGTTAATCATTTATATTGATGACATTATCATTTGTTCAGAAACCTGGCAATCACATTTAGAGAGACTTTCATTAGTACTTAGGAAAATTCTACAAGTGAACATGAAAATTTCTCTTAAAAAATGTAATTTTGGGTTTCATGAGTTGAAAGCTCTGGGACATGTAGTATCAGGACTAAGCCTTGGTGTTGACAAAAACAAAGTGGCTGCAGTTTTACTGAAACAAATGCCCCAGAACAAAAAAGAGATGATGTCTTTCTTAGGATTTGCCAGTTATTACAGGCAACACCTTAAAGATTTTGCAATCCATGCCAGATCATTATACAGAATTTGTGATCAACAGACTGTTTTTGAAATGACACAGGAGAGAATTCAAGCATATGATAAAATCAAGCATGCCTTGACCAATGCACCATTATTATTGATGCCAGACTGGAAACTTCCTTTTAAGCTGTATATTGATGCATGTGGTGATGGTTTAGGAGCTGCTCTTCATCAAGTTCAAATTGTCAATGACAAACCTTATGAAGGTCCAGTTTGTTTTATTTCAAGACAAATTAAACCTACTGAGGCAAGATATGGAGCTAGCCAAATGGAGTGCCTTTGCCTTGTTTGGGCTCTGGAAAAACTTCATTATTATCTTGATGGTAGTGTGTTTGAAGTAATTACTGATTGTAATGCAGTAAAATCACTTCTTAACATGAAGACTCCAAACAGACACATGTTAAGATGGCAGATTGCTATACAGGAGTATAGAGGCAACATGACCATAGTACATAAAGCTGGAAATATTCATAAGAATGCTGATGGCTTAAGTAGATGGGCATTACCCAATACACCTGATAATCCTGCCTATGTTCCTACAAGTGCAGAACCTCAAATCCCAATTGAAGGAATCAATATCACAGATGTTGGAACAGAATTCTTCGAAGAGGTTAGAGAAAGCTACAGGCAAGATAAGAATTGTCATATTCTTACTGCTCTACTTGACAAAGATTGTAAAGATGTAGCCTTGGCTAACTCTCTGGATGATATTTGGAAAACATCTTATGATAATGGAAGATTTCATTTGTTTGATGGTATACTATATCATAAATCTAAACACACATGTGTCATGGTCCTATGTAGTAGAATGTTGATTAACACAATACTACTAGAATGCCATGATAACATTTATTCTGGACATCTGTCTGAAGACAGAACAATGGAAAGAATTAAGACATGTGCCTGGTGGCCATCTTGGAGAAAAGATGTCATTGAGTACTGTCATAGTTGTGATAGATGCCAGAAAGCCAATAAAGCTACTGGGAAAAGGTTTGGTTTAATGATCCATATTCAAGAACCAAGTACCCCATGGGAAGTGGTTCACATGGATTGGGTAACTGCTTTACCACCTGGAGGTGATAAAAGTTACAATGCATGTCTTGTTATTGTGGACAGATATAGCAAAACACCAATCTTTTTACCATGCCATAAAGATGACACAGCTATGGATACAGCTCTTCTAATTTGGAACAGAGTCATATCCCATACTGGTCTCTTTAAAAATATCATTAGTGATAGAGACCCAAAATTCACATCAGCCTTATGGACTAATCTACATAAGCTTTTGGGTACAAAATTATCATTTTCAACGGCCTACCATCCACAAACAGATGGACTGGCAGAAAGAATGATTCAAACCCTTGAGGACATGATCAGAAGATTTTGTGCTTATGGCCTGGAGTTTAAAGATTCTGATGGCTTTACCCATGATTGGTGTACTCTTATACCAGCATTGGAATTAGCCTACAAGACCTCCATCCATGCTTCAACAGGCAAGACTCCTGCAATGTTGGAAAAAGGATGGAACCCCAAACTTCCAGTTGATACTTTGAAAAAAGATTTGGTTGACATTCATCCAACTGCTTCAAGCTTTAAGCTGCTGCTTGATAAAGTGAGACATCATGCAAATCAAAGCATGAATGATGCCTTTGAATATGCTAAGCAGAAATGGGATAAAAGTCATAAGACACCAGAATTCAAAGTAGGGGACTTAATACTAGTTTCAACCTTGAACTTTAATAATATTAAAGGTCCAAAGAAATTGAAAGATTCCTTTGCAGGACCATTTATTATTAAAGCCCTCCATGGGACAAATGCAGTACAAGTAGAACTGTCAGGAGAGTTAGGAAACAAACACCCAACTTTCCCTGTCAGTCTTGTAAAGCATTACACATCAAGTGATAAGGAATTATTTTTTCCTTTGAGAAATGAAACACCCTTAGAAGTACCCCCACTTGAACCAAGTGAGGAAAAGAAAGTACTGAAAGTCTTAAAAGAAAGAAGACTTAGGGGTAAAAATGAAAGAGAATACTTAGTCAGGTACAGAAATCCACAACATGAAGATGAGTGGGTTGAAGAAAGTAAGATACCTGATTCCCAAAAGTTTCTCAGAAGATTCAGACATGAGAGAAGACCAATTCCTCAATAAAAGTTTGAATTGTGTGCTTTACATACTTGAACAGTATAAGTAGAGAGGTTGGACAGTGGATTATACCCCCCCCAAATAACTTGGGGGTACACTAAAGGAAAATTGTGGTACAATTTTTTTTTTGGTGGTAGGGAATGTGAGCCTGTGAGGTATGTTTAACATACCCATAAGGCCACAAATGATTTTATAAACAATTAAATTTGTCTTAAACAGACTTTTTAGTTGAATTTAAAATAAAAAATAATAAAAAATAAGTATAACTTTTTTTTGGATAAACAAAGTTATAATTATTATGTCATTTTTGGATTCTACACCAAAAATAACCTAGGGTACACCCATAGGGTGTTATACCCAAAAACACTTATTTCTTGTGTTATTAGAAGATTTAAGAATCTCACAGTACTAATGTAACTTTTTAAAATTTTTTTAAAATTGTTAAATTTAAGCTTAATTAAGCTTAAATTTAAAGTTACATAAGGTTTATGCAACTTTACCAAAATTTTAGTTAAAATTGAGGTGTGGTGTATATTTACTGAATTGGCTAAGGATTTGCCATACAGAATGTAAATCCTGCGTGAGCTCAATTTAAAAGGGTTTAAGGCCATAGTATGGCTTTAAATAAATAAAAGGGCAAAATCCACGCAAAAAGGTGGGACAAAGGAAAAAGACCAAATAGAGCTGGGGTACCCAACTTTTTGGATCTGCAAGGATTCAATTAAGGTTGTCCACCTGTATTGGAGGATTTTCAACCTTATTTAAACTTTAAGATTAGACTTTGATCCAACCTTAAGGTTTAAACTGGTTTTATCCTAAATTGGACAGGAATTTCAAGCTGCCAAGAGGGTAAATCCCAATAAGCAGGCTTGGAATCAAGGTTTTAAGAACTGTCAAAGCTTAATCAAGCTTAAAAAGCTTAAATAAGCTTAAAACTTTAAGGTTTCAATCATCAAAACCTTATCAAAACTTAAGGTTTTGTGTGTATTGCTATTTTACGTGGAAAAATAGTAATAACTTCAAAAATTCATTAAAAATCCAAATCTTAATGGATTTGCTTGAAAATTTCACACAGCTTAGAATTTAATATTATCAATATATAAATTAAATTTTAAGTATCTTTTATTAATAGGTTTCCTGGGTAATTAGCCTGGAAAATTACTTTTTTAATTAAGCTTAAAGAAAATTATGAATTCTTTAAAAATTAATTAAAAATTCAGTTTAAGAGATTTCTGCTTGAAACTCTGATTTTATGTTGTTCATGTGATGAACTTTAATATAAATAAACTTATTTTATATTAAAACTTAAAATAATTAAACTAAATGAGGATTAAAGTTACTTGGAGTTAAGAATAACACTGATAACTTTAAATTGGAAGTAAAAATAAGTTGCCTTAAGTTAAGAACTTAATTTTTAAGCATGGTTTTTCAGTTTTGACCTGAGCACGCCCTCTACATCCATTATGAATCATGAGAGCTGCTCTGTAGACATAAAAAGAGTCTTTTCATCACTGTTTTTGTCCATCATTCATAATCAATCCAATCATATTAGAAATTTAAACAGGTAAAGTTTTATTAAATATAAAATCTTATTATTAAAAGTAATTCTTAAGTTATTTTTATTCTTTGTTTATTAAATTAAAGAATTGAAGTCATAGAATTCAGATTATTGTTGTAATCATCTATAATAAATTTTATTATATAAAATTATCATCTTAAATATCTTTTAAAATCCACAAATTCCTCTCAAAAACTCTTTAATCATAAATTTTAGTATAAAAAGTTGTTTTATCTTTGATTTTATTGATTTTTGGCGTGTTTTTAACTTATAATCATTATTTAATATAATAACTGTTGTTTATAACTTGTTGTATTAAATAAATATTATAAGTAAGTTTTCTTTAAAGTTCTATATTTTTTTTATCTATTATTAGTTTTTTTATATAGAATTTTATTCTATAAAGAATTATTTCTGCACAGTGTGTGTTTAATTCTTTTTTATAAATAATATTTATATTATTTATAAGTGGTTAAATATTTATATTTTCCACGTGTAATAGTCTCATTAAGAGCTTTACACTTCTTATTGTTATAACTGTCAGTGACTATAACAATAATAGAATAATTATAATTTATTATAATTATTATATTTTTTTTTATTATTATATTATTATAATAATAATTAAATTTATTTTTTTTATATAATTATTTTTAATAATTATATTTAAATTTGTGGTTATAATATTTCATTATATTATATTTTTCTACTGAGGACAGTCATAGTACTCTTGATATTGTTACTATTATCAAGAGTTTCATAGACAAACCTTACAGCTCTATATCATGGCCTTTGATCTTGCCTAATGGTTCTTCACCAATGGCAAATGCTGTTCTGTTCTTTCTCAGCATCTTCAGTAAGCTTAGTTTTTGTTTACTGGTGAGGGTATTGCTGAGCTGTCCCTCTCTGAATTCCTTCAGAAGCTTTTCTAGTGGATCTTGTGAAGATGTCTGGTATATGTAAAGTGAAAATTTCTTTTCCTTGTTAGTACCAATGGTAATGTGCCTATTTTTACTGTTGTAAATGTCTATGCCATACATTCTCTGGTAATCTGTTCCCAGTAAGAACCCTTGAATGTGGGCATCATTAAGCACTACAAACTCTGGGTTGAGTCTTATATTACCCTTCCTGTGGGGTATAATTATCTCTTTGATAATTGTCCCAATGGAAGTCATCTTCCCTGATGCACTTTTAAAGCTCTTTGCCTTAGTGGGCAAGAGCTGTTTTTCCCAGTTTGGGAAGTGGGTATCCAGATAGTTTCTGGCCACTATGGAGCAGTGTGCCCCACTATCAATGATCAGTGGATGCTGAGCATTGTCAATGCAAACAGTCATTTTTGTGGCTGTTCCATGTATATATGCCATTCCTTTGGCTGGTTTAACCAGGAATATTTGTGCATCTTGTGTGTGTTTGCACAAGTTTTTATTAGCAGTGTCCTGTGGCATGCCTGCTTCCAACTGTATGTCCTGGATTTCTAGTGGGGTTTCCTCTTGGTATTCCACTAAAAATTCCTCTCTTGGGTCTTGGTCATCATCAGATGGTTCTCTGATGGCATCACCCATGGAGTCTGATTCAGAATCCTCTGTTGGAGGTTCTTCTTCAAGGACTTCCTCTATGGCATAGACTTTTTTCTTTGCCTTTGGACAGTTGTTGGCATAGTGGTCTGTTGAACCACAATTGTGGAAAGAATTCTTCTTCTTAGCCACTTCTGCCACTCTTTCTCTGGGTTTGTCCTTAAACTCTACCCTGAGTGGTTGTTTCTCTTTGAAACTGCTGCTTCTATATGGGGTGAATTTCCCTATATTAGTCCTTTTCCTTATGTCTTGTAAGGTGTTGGCTATGTCATCTAGAGTGCAATTTTGGTTGCACCTGCATTTTACTGCATGTTCTAGTTCTCCTGGCAATTGTGTCAGAAGTTTGTGATTCCTCATTTGGATGTTCATTTGAGGATCAATGGCTTTAAGTCTTTTAGACTGTCTAAGACACCACTCATATGGATCTTTGTCCATAGAGTACTTGTCATTTTCAAATGACATGGTCTTTTACCATATCCAAGTTCCATTACTGTACTTTTGGATGATTTGACTCTTCCACCATGGCCAGTTTCTCCTGCCATGGATTTCTTTCATTTCTGTGTACCATATACTAGCATTTCCTTTAAATGAAGTATTCAATCTAGCAGTGATCCAGTAGTCTGGTATGCTTGGTACATCAATGAAGAGTCCATCAATATAATCTATGAGTTCCATATGATCATATTCTCCTGATCCAGAGAATTTGGGCCAGCTTGAGGCCTCAGGAAGCTGTTTCAAGGCTTCCTTCTCTGAATAAGACATGCCATCTCCATCCTGGTGTTGTGATGGAGATCTTGCCTTACTCAACAACATGGCATCTGGTTTGATGTCATCTGGTTGATATGGATTCTCCATAACTTGGCCTTGTGGTTGGGGCTTCAAGCTATGGTAGGAATTAAACAATTTGTTAATGTCCTGATCCAGACACTCCCTGTCCCTTGTGCTGTGGTGTTGTTCTTCAAAGACTTGGTTCAGTCTTCTGTTGGATTCTTCAGAGGCTTTTCTCAGTTGAGCATATCCTTCTTGAAGATTCTTGACTATCTGTTCCAAGGAGGCTTGAGTTTGTCTCATCCTCTCTTGGCCAGCTTTAATTTCTGCAAACTGCTTTGCAGATTGTTCAGCATATTGGGACATTTGTAACCACAGTTTATCACTGTTGATGTTACTCTCAGATGTGACAATGTTGTTTTCAGTCTGAGTGGGGGTAATGTTTCTATTACTAGGACTACTGATTCTGAAGTGGTTTAAAACTACTTCTGGTTCTTGTGTACCTCTTTCACCAAATCTAACAGTTTCTGGATCATGGGGTCTGACTCTTTCCTCCTCTGGTTGAAGGAGGTTTTGATCTTGCCCTTGTTTCCTTGTCTTCTCCTGGAACCTTCCTGGTTTTGTGAAGAATGGTGACTCTTGGCCACTGATCTGCTGGTTTCTGAATGGTTTGAAGCCACTGGAGAGATGATTTGGCCTGCTCCTTGTGAACCTGAAGGAATCTGAGTGGGCCCTGTCTGGGTCAACTGTTCTTCTATAGCTAGGATAGTGGCTTGATTCTCCCTTATCCTCTGTGCCCTTGCCTCCAGGAGTCTGTGCTGCCTGGTAGGATTCCAACCCTTGGTGATTTCCATAAGGTCTTTGAAGTCTATCTCTTTGAGACAGACCTTCTGGCAACTTGATCCCAGTTCTGCCCAGTGAGTTGCTAGGTTGAACCTCTTGTTGTCCATGCTCCATTGAGAGGAATCTTTGAGGAGTTGGTGGATCTGAAGAACTTGATCTATATCCTTCCAGTCCTCTGGTTTGAGGTTTCTGTTGAATTGGAGTGTGAATGGCAAGGTTGATATTATCTCCCTCATTGTTTTGCCATCCACCACTGTGTCCAAGGTGTCCTCTTTCAGGTCTTCTGGTTCTGGACAATACTTCTCTGTCCTCTGGCTGGTTCCTTTGGAAGCCAAGATCTCTGAGGTATACAGGGGACATATCAGTGTTTGCAAGCAGTCAAAAACTTTATGTTCTTAGGGTATTTACCTTTTACTGTGCCTTGTAAAAATTTGCTGTCTGCTGATTTGGGCAGTTTGCCTTTGGAAGTTACAACTGGGTTAATAATTGTAATCTTCCCTGTACAAGTGGTTAAGGTTGGTTTACCTTGTATTGAAGCAGAGTTTCGTGGTTTTCTACTCGTCTGAGTGGCTATTGGAGTCCACTTCTTGGCTGTGATGAGACCTTCACCGTGCCTCTTTCCTTTGCCCTTGCTGCCCTCTGGTTCTGAGGGTGTCACTGGTGTGTTGGCCTGTGACTGGGTCTCAAGTGGGATGTAATTTTCTTCCACTGAAATCAAGGCAGGAAAAAGAGGGCTTATGTCAGTTAAGACTTCTCAAAAATGCTGGTTTTGCACGTCTAAGATTGGCCTCTGGGCTTGTATGTTACTACAATGTGCCCTGTATAATGACATTGTAATTGAATCAACAATTCCACGTCAGAATTACAGCTTTTGGTACCCTGTCACACTGTTTGTGTGCCAGTATCCCACAGATACACTTGTGGTTTTCAAGTGGCTTTGTATAAGTGTTATTGAGTTAACAATACACTTAACCACGCCTCAACTGATGGTTTTTCAGTCAGAGGTGTCCTTATTCAGTCAAGAATACAGGACTTATTGATGGCTTATGTGTTTTTATATACAAAACACGCCAAAAATAGTTATTTTAAGTGGGTATTAACCACGTGAATAATACTCTTATAATATGAGTATATATGAAGAAAAGGATAAAAATATATAAAATATATATTTTAATAGAGAAATCACGCCTAAAAAAGGATAAAACACTTGTTAATAAGTCATAAAAAGAGAAAAGACTTACTTATAAGGTCCAAAAAAGGATTTAAAACACAGCCAGGCCCCCAAAATGTCAGGATGAAACTATGATGAAGGTGTAAATAGGCTAAATACAACTTTATTTATGTTTTTGAAATGGTAAAATAGTTTAAAAAAAGAGTTATAAGGTTTAAAAGATATTTGGATTTAAGATAAAAAGGGCTTTACTATATATGATATAGTGGTGGTGAGCGCTGTTGAAAGCCCTGGGTGCAGCTTTATCTGTTGGGTTACAATAATAAAAGACTACAATAATTAAATTTATAATTATACCTGATTATTAACCAAGAGTAAAACTGTTTTTGACAGTTTACTACGTAGGTTATTCAAGAGAAGGATAGGGAGACAATTCTGGCTGTGAAAAGCCTCCTTTTTATCCTGAAATGGGGTGGAAAACCCTTTCCACGTAGAGGAAGTGAAGATTTTTCACTTTCCAGTACTGGCTTGTGGTTTGCAAACAGCCTGTATAACCTGTATTGGGCTCAGATGTGGTTTTGAAACCACATCTGGGCGGTTTTCACCAATACAGGGTGAAAATTTTCATCTGGGGACCTCACAGCCTGATTCTGACGTGTATGACGCATAGAATGCTGTACAGAATCTGTATGGGACCCCAGTATTGACTGACATATGAGGTATTGAAGTAAAAACATGCTTCTTTGTCTATTTGACACCTCATATTCATGATTATGGGATATTATCCCATGGTAAGGCTGTATATGACAGCAGGTGGGATTTTGACCTTAAACCAGCCATAACTCTGTCAGTTTTTGAGATATCATGCTCAAAGTTGGTTCATTGAATAGCCCTGTATGGACTCTAAGCAATGGTACCTAATTTGGTATGGTTTCATTAAATATGGCAAAGTTATCCCATGTACAAGGTTTTTTGTACATAGGTGTGGTTTGGGCAAAAATCTGTATTGAGCTTGTTTGCCTCATAACTTCTGTTATAGTTGAGATATGAAGAAGTGGATGGCACCATAAGATATCCCTGATTGTGCTCTTTCCAAAGATACCCCACTTCAGGTATCCCACACTAAAACTGTAGAAGTTAGATGAGAGGTGAATGTTTTGTTCACCCTTATTTGGCCTGAAATTGACCATAACTCCAGTAATATTGGTTCTAGCTCAGTTTGGCTGGTACCATTGGATAGCCCTGGCTTAGAGATTCATTTTGAATACCCATTTGATGGGGTTAAGCCTCTCCTTCTAGATTTTAGATGAGAGGTGAAAATTAAGGTGTATGCTCAGCAATAACTTTGAGCAGGAATAACTTTGTTATTTCTTGTCCTATGGTGATGGGACTTATATTTTCAGAAAGAGGTGAGTTTCCTCTATCGTTTGGTACCTTTTGAGCTCATTTGGCTCAGCTCCATGTTTTGGTGGTATCTTGGCTATACCATTGGTTTATGGTATTTTGGCTGTCATGCTTGTGCTCTGGTTTTGAGTCACAGGCTGACAGAAACACTACGGGCCTAAATTTCAGAGAATGTAGAGAAGGGTATCATCAGGACAAGATCCTCTTCAACAGGAGCACCTGTCCTTTTTGTTAAGAAAAAGGATGGTGGCCTTTGTTTGTGTGTTGACTACCACAAACTTAATGCTGTAACTAGGAAGAACAGGTATCCCATTCCTCTAATTGATCAGCTCCTTAATGTCTTTAATGGTTCTACTATCTTCTCCAAGATAGATTTGTGTGGTGCTTATAATCTCTTTAGAATCAAAGAGGGGGGTGAGCACTTAACTGCCTTTAGAACTGAATATGATAGCTATGAGTATTTGGTTATGCCATTTGGCTTGAAAAATGCTCCTGCTTTATTCCAGAATCTTGTGAATGATATTTTTGCAGATTTCTTGAATATTTTTGTTGTAGTCTACTTAACTGATATTCTGATCTTCTCTAGTTCTGAGGAGGAACATGTCAAACATGTGGCCTCTGTCCTCCAAAGACTGTTGGACAATAATTTGTTTTCTAAAGCCTCCAAGTGTACATTCCATTCCTCAAGTGTGGAATACCTGGGCTATTCTGTTTCAAGTGAAGGCCTCAAGATGGATTTTTCCAAAGTTCAGCAAATCATCAATTGGCCTCATCCAAAGAACATCTAAGCACTCCAATATTTTCTTGGCTTTGCCAACTTCTATTTTTGTTTCATTAAAAATTATTCCAAAAAAATCTCTGCTCTCACTTCCCCCCTTAGGAAATATTGTCCCTTCATCTTCAATGAGGAAGCTCTCAGTCAGTTTCAAATACTCAAAGAAGCTTTCACCACTGCTCCTATCCTATCCCATTTCAATCCTTCTCTACCAACTATTATGGAGACTGATGCTTCTGATTATGCCTTGGGTGCTGTACTGAGTCATGTGAATGACTCAGGAAAGCATCCCATTCCATTTGATAGTCGCAAGCTCCTCCCAGATGAGCTCAACTATGAAATTCATGACAAGGAACTCCTTGGCATAGTTTGGGCTCTCAAGCACTGGAGAGCCTTTCTTCTTTCTCTTTCTGATTCCTTTGAAGTCCTTACAGACAAATCTTCCCTTAAATATCTTATGTCTCCCAAATTCCTTACTTGCCATCAAGCCCATTGGGCAGAGTTTCTGTCTGAATTTCACTTTTTTATCACTTACCGCCCAGGCAGACTGGCCACTTTACCAGATGCCTTGTCACTTTGGGATGACGTGTACCCAGAGAGGGGGGTGGACTTCATCAGCAAGAATCCTCAAAGCTTTCATCAAGTTCTCAAGCAAAATGAAATTAAAGAGTCAACATTTTTCTCAATCAAAGTTGAAATTTTCTCAGATTTAGTTGATCAAATTCAGAAGGCAGTATGGCAAGGAAAATATTATAAGGAAATTCTCAATCAATTAGCAAAAGGTGAATTAGTCTCAGATTATAATCTTGAACCTCAAGCCAAATGGTTATTATTTAAAGATAGATTAGTCATCCCAAGCAATCATGATCTTCAATTGGATATCCTTCAAAAGTGTCATGGCTCACCGTTGGCTGGCCACCCTGGCCAGGAGAAGACCCTCAAGCTCATCAAGAGGGATTTTCATTGGGCTGGCATGAATCAGATTATCAAGAAGTATGTGTTCTCATGTCATAAATGTTCAAGAAACAAGAAAATTCACCATAAGAAGTTTGGATTACTCAAGCCTCTTCAAATTCCATCTGGTCCTTGTAATTCTTTATCAATGGACTTTATCACTCAATTGCCTCTGTCAAGAAACTTTGATTGAATTTTAGTAGTTGTAGACATATTTTCAAATATGGCAATATTTATTCCAACTTATTTCAAAATCGCTGCTTTGGAATTAGCTCAAATATTTATCAGTCATGTCTTTTCCTAACATGGTCTTCCAATCAGTATTGTTAGTGATAGAGGTTCATTATTTGTTTCATCATTTTGGACTCAATTGTGTCATCAGCTCAAGATATCAAGAGATCTTTCAACTGCCTTTCACCCTGAAACAGATGGACAGACAGAGAGGGTAAATCAGATTCTAGAACAGTATCTTTGGATGTATGTCAGTTACCATCAAGATTACTGGCACACCTGGCTCCCTCTGGCTGAATTTTCCTATAATAATGCACAACATTCATCAAAAAAATAGTCACCATTTTTCACCATTTATGGAAGAAATCCCACCTTTGAATAAATTCACATTTCTCAAGATACAAATGCTGGAAAGTTATCAACAAAACTCCAATAAGTACAGAAGTTTTTCAAAGAAGAATTAGAGTCAGAAATAAAGCATTTTAAGAGGTAGGAAGATAGAAATAGAGCAATTCCACCTGATTTCCAACCTGGGGACAAAGTATGGCTAGCTTCCAAGAACATCAAGACAACAATACCCACCAAGAAGCTTTGTGAAAGATGGTTGGGACCCTTTAAAGTTCTGAAGAAGATTGGCAGCCATTCATATCACCTCAAGTTGCCACAACAATGGAAGTCAGTTCACCCTTTCTTGCATGTGTCCTTATTAGAAGCAGTGAAACAATCAACTATCCTGAATCAACATTAATTGCCACCACCACCACCAGTAATAGTGGGAGAGCAAGAAGAATGGGAAGTGGCTCAGGTTCTGGACTCAAACCTCAAGAGAGGTACATTATGGTATCTAGTGGAGTGGAAAGGATTCAATGTAGACCCAGAAAGAACAACTTGGGAGACAGCTTCCAACTTTACCAACTCCCAAGACCTTTTTGAGGATTTTAACACCTTGTATCCAGAAAATCCTGGCCCAAATGCCTCAAGAGTTTGATTTATGGTGCTTGGTGGGGACTGGAGTTTATGAAAGTAAGTTCCTCTCCTGGCATGCACCTTGAAGGGGGTATTCTACCCAAATATGTTGTAAGCATAACCCTGGCCACTTTGTGAGCACTGGTCAATTTCTTTGGACAGATTCAGTAGTCCTTGCAACATCAATGCCCTTGAATTTGGACCTTTCATCAAGATATGGCCAAATGCCCTCTTTTATTTTTATTCTTTCTCTTTCTTTCATATTCTATTATTCCAAATTATGCCATTCAATATCATTCAAGACATTCCTTAACTAAAAATTCATCTATGGCAAGGTTTTTATTCTTTTATGATGCTTGGTGGGGAGTGGAAGTTATGAAAGTAAGTTCCATCTCCTGGTATGCATCTCTGAGGGTTCTACTTCTTGTAAAAACAACACCTTTGCCATTCTGTGAGCATCAAATGTTTGGTTTTATCTTTCCAGGAAAAAGTATGGCCAAAATCAAGCAACTCACCACAAGAAGATCAATCCTCAGAAGTTTCTTTATTTTCTTTTCTTTATTCTCTTTTCTCTCAATTCTTTCTTTTTATTTCATTTCATTTTCTTTTTACTTGTATGATTTTATTTTTTACTTCTTGTGTTCAAAAGCAGCAGTAATCTCCCATATCTTTTTTGGGGAGTAAATTTATTTAATAATCAAAGAGAAAACACTAGTAATGATAAAGACCAACTACAGATAATCCTCATCAAAATTTCTTCAAGGATTCTCTAAACTTAACAACCAAGGCATCTTCATAAGCAACTTCCTCCTTGGCCAAAGCAATAGTGGTCTCACCTGTAATAGCACTCTTCATAGCCTTATCGACAAACACCTCAGTCAAAGCATCAACTGCAGCAAATAGGGAGGTGACCACCTTCTTATTCACCTTCTTCTGATCAGTGAAGTTTCCAGTGATATTCCAGCGGCGAAATTTGTCAAATATTTATTCAGGTTCTGGAGAAATTGGGTCTCTAGAAGTGCTGGCCACAGGTGGTTGAATATTGTTGGAGGTGGAGGCAAGTGTGTATGGCCCGGTTGGGGATCTAATTGGAGGTTGAGGTGGTTGGGGATGCCTGATAACTTCATGGGTGGTGGTACTGGCTTGGACTGGGGATTGGTAAGTGGATGGGGGTAGTCATTTCAAGTTCTTCTCCATCAAGCTGATCACTGCCCTCAGCATCAGTATCATTTTCATCTTGAACCACCAAATTTCTTTTCAATTTTCCAAGTCTTCCATTGTTTCTGGTGACCAAAATAGGAACTTCTGGGTTTACTCCAATGGGGTTGCCTTGGGGGTGAATTGGCCCTCCAGTGTTGGCCCAAGAACCGCTGGTATTAGTCCATTGTTGAACACCTCTCATTCTGGATCAAGTAACTGAAGAAGAAGAAAAGAAAACCACAAAAGTCAGTAACTCAGAAATTCCTTGATCATTCAACTCACAATGGCAGTGGCCAGAGGTGTCATCAGAAGTTGGAGGTTCATCAACAGGAGCTTCCAACCACAATCTCCCACCCTTCTTGATGCTGCTCCATAATCTTCTCGGATTGTCTGGGAAATGATGGTTGGCCTGAGAGCAATTTCTTTTCCCAAGGTTACAGAATTGGAACGTGGTGGACCTGGAAGTAGCAGATTCAACACAAGGAGCCCCCTTCTTCCAACAAATGATGCAGGGAAGTTCAATAAATTTAACATATTTAAAGCCATTATAGGTTTTATTGATGTCCCAAATCTCTGTAGGGGCCATACTCTCTTTGTAAAGCTCCCTCAAGCTATTAAAGACACCAGCACCATAAAGTACAGAAGGTGGTTAATCAGAGTGATCAGAGTCACAAATGGAAGTCAGCTTTGAATTCATCTTCAAGTCAATATTCAAAGCCAAGACCAAGAAAATCATGGAAAAAGTCCAAGTAATCAAGTCAAATATGGCAATTTGAACTTCAAGAACAGAGTGAAGCACAAGAAAATAGAAGAAATAATCATCAAAAGCTGTTTCATTGGCTGTCAGCCTGTGACTCAAAACCAGAGCACAATCATGACAGCCAAAATACCATAAATCAATGGTATAGCCAAGATACCACCAAAACATGGAGCTGAGCAAAATTAGCTCAAAAGGTATCAAACAAAAGAGGAAACTCACCTCTTTCTGAAAATGTAAGTCCCATCACCATAAGACAAAGAATAGCAAAGTTATTCATGCTCAAAGTTATTGCTGAGCATAAACCTTAATTTTCACCTCCCATCTGAAATACAGAGTAAGAGGCTTAACCCCATCAAATGTGTATGCAAAATGAAGCTCTAGGTCAGGGCTATCCAATGGTACCAGCCAAACTGAGCTAGCACCAGTATTACAGAAGTTATGGTCAAATTCAGCCCAAATAAGGGTGAACAAAACATTCACCTCTCATCTAACTTCCACAGTTTTAGTGTGAGATACCTAAAGTGGGGTCTTTTTGGAAAGGGCACAATAAGGGCTATCTGATTGTGTCATCCATTTCCTCATATCTCAACTAGAACAAAGTTTATGGGTCAAACAAGCCCAATACAGCTTTTGCCCAAAACACACATGTACAAAACATCTTGTACATGGGATACCTTTGTCATATTTAATGATAGCCCTATCAAATAAGGGCCCATTTTGTATAACACATACAGGGCTACACACCAAACCCATGTTGAGGTTTCTATCTCAAAAACTGACAGAGTTATGGCTTTTTTAAGGTCAAAATCCCACATTTTGTCCAATACAGTCTTACCATGGGATAATATCCCATAGCCGTGATTATGAGGTGTCAAACAGACAAAGAAGAATGTTTATACTTCAATACCTCATACGTCAGTCAATACTGGGGTCCCATACAGTTTCTGTACAGCATTCTATGCATCATACACGTCAGAAGAGGTTTATGTGGTCCCCAGATGAAACCTTTCACCCTGTATTGGTGAAAACTGCCCAGATGTGGTTTCAAAGCCACATCTGAGCCCAATACAGGCTATACAGGTCCTTGCAAACCACAAGCCTGTCTCAAAGAGTGAAAAAATATTTACTTCCTCTACGTGGAAAGGTCTAACAGCCCTTCCACCCCATTTCAGGATAAAAAGGAGGCTTTTCACAGCCAGAAATGCTTTCCTCATCCTGCTCTTGAATACCCTATGTAGTAAACTGTCAAAAACAGTTTTACTCTTGGGTAATAAACAGGTATAATTATAATATTAATTATTGTAGCCTTTATTATTGCAACCCAACAGGTAAAGCTGCACCCAGGGCTTTCAACAGCGCTCACCACCATTATATTTCATATAGTAAAGCCCTTTTATTCTTAAATTAAAACATCTTTAACTCTTATAGCTCTTTTTAAAGCCTTTTTTACCGCGTCACTGTCATAGTTAAAATCTGTAAGTATATTTTAATACTTTTATCATATACTCAGCCTGACATTGGCCAAATTGGCCATTTTTAGGCATTTGCGCATTTTGCACATAAAGCCATCAAATCATCTTCAAATTATGTGAAAAGCCTTCAAAACATCAAAAACCCAAATAAAATACTCAAATTGGTGTATTTGCACATTTTTGCACATTTGTGCATTTCTGACTAATTCATGTCCAAAACCTTCAAAATCTTCACTTCATTGAAAAATCATCAAAATATGCCAGTTCAGTCATAATGGAATATTGGCACATTTTGTGCATTTCTGGCTATTACTTCTTCAAAAGCAATAAAAACTGCCAAAACAGTCATTTCCATCAATAAATCAGCCAAAGAAAAACCAGAAAACAACAATTGGGGAAAAATTTTGATTGATCCTGCAAGGACCCAAAAGCAAGAAAAAGGCCAATTTGACCCAATCTCAAAAATAAAGACAATGTGATGCCATGACACTAAGCTCTTAGGACATAAACCTAAATTGTCATTTATCATGAGCCATGAGGACTCAAGAAAAACTGGGTGAAGAACACTGCAATAAGAAGAAGATCACAAAAATAGAAGAAACAGAAGAAAATGAAGAGAAAATTTTCAAAGAAGGGAGCAGGAATCAGAATCAAGTCAAAGAAGAAGGACCTACAAGTTGCAAACATGAAGTAGTTTGAGATTATGATTGATGAAGAAACGTTATTAGTGATGAAAACTGGGTAATTGAGGGGAGGAAAGTTCAATTGACCTCATCAAGATTCACCTACTCTTATGGTGCTCAGAGCTCACCACTTTCAAGAGGGGGATAATGTCACAGCCATGGAGACAGGCAGGGCATTACCATTCATTACTAATGGAAAATCTTCCAACACCTAATCAGCAAGGGGTTTTATGGAAGATTCCCCAAATACAGTTTCAAACCTCAATACAGCTCAATACAGGCAGAACCCAAATACAGGCCTTCCCTCAATACAGGTGCAAACACCTGTATTGATTCAAATAACCATATTGGATACACCAATACACTTCCACATCTCAAAAAAAGGTTGTTCAATCATACAATCATGGTTTCTCAACACTCAAACTCCAGGCTGGCACTTCTTCACATATACCAGCCCCCTATCACCCACCTGGGGGTTTTCCCCCAGTTAATTAGAATATTGGATTTGTTATTTAGTATTTTTTTATTTCTCATTAAGAGATATTATTTTATTAATTATTAAGTTAGTCTTTGCCTCCCCTCACCTGTTCAGTAGAGTCCTGGTGGCCATATCCTTTATTAATCCTTTTCTCTGTTCTTCACAGGTTGAAACAGTGATACAGGATTATTTTTGGTTGGCTCTTTATTGCTGCTGTTGCTTTCTCTCATATCTTTGAATGCTTATTATTTTATGACTGGTAATTTATCTCTTATCTTATTACTATTATTAATTGAGTATTTATTCTGAGCCCTCCATAAGTAAGTCTGTTCACTGAGTGCCAGGCCCTCTTCATTTAGAAGAGCCCCTGTGACAATATCTCAAAAATAGACAAAGCTATGGAGGGTTTGAGGTAAAAATCACACAGTTAAACTAATCCAGCCTAACTGTGTGATAATCTCCTATAACTATGATTATGAGGTGTCAAACAGACAAAGAAGGTTGTTTATAGTTAAATACCTCATAGTTTGGTCAATCCTGGGGTCCTGGACAGGTTCTGTACAGAATTCTACACGTCAAACATGTCAGAAGGGGGCTATGTGGTCCTCAGATGAAACTTTTCCCCCTGTATTAGTAAAAACTGCCCAGATGTGGCTTTAAAGCCACATCTGAGCCCAATACAGGCTATACAGGCCTTATGAAAACCACAAGCCAGTCCTTGGAAGTGAAAAATCTTCACTTCCTTCATGTGGAAAGGTTTAGAAGCCTTTTTCACCCCAGTTTAGGATAAAAAGGGGCCTTTTCTTCACTAGAAAAGGTTTCCTCATCCTTCTCTTGAATTCCTATGTAGTACAACTGTCAAAAACAGCTATAATATTGGAAAATAATCAGGTTATACTTTAAACTTAATATTTTAGCTCTTATTATAGTAACCCAACTGGTAAGACTGCACCCAGGGCTTTCAACAGCACTCACCACCACTATTTTATAATAGTAAAGCCCTTATTACTCTATTTTAAAACTTTTATTATCTATAAATCCAACCTATTTTAATTAATTTTACTGTGTCACAGTCCTAGTTAAAGCTGTAAATAGCCTTATTACACTTTCATCATAGACTCAGCCTGACAATTGTTTATAAATATTTATTACCTTAATCAGATGTGAATTATATTTGATCTATTTCATTCTTTGATTCATATTTTTTCCTTTTTTTTCTTTTTTAATATGTAAAAGATTTGATTCTAATAAATTAAAACCCATTATTTTTTATTATTTATCACAATTTTTTAGTCGTTAAACAAGGGTAAGTATTATTATGCATTTAAGTATTTTTACCAATAAATATTGTATCTATTGGTTTTTTGAATTTGATATTTTAGAAATCTTATTATTTTGGTCCCAAATTTGATATTGACTTTTTACTTCAATTTTTTATTAATAATGTTTTGATTGGTTTTTCTCACATGTGTTTCATCTAATATACCTGAACCTATTTCAAACTGTGTTATCAAAAGAAAATGAAGATAATTCATTTTCTTATTTACCATATTAATTCAGGCTTTCCCAAAAAATCATCATAATTTGTATACTACATATAAAATTAATTTTTATATAAGATTAAGAAAGAAATATTATAGAAAGGGTCTGTATCCTATTTTTATTTGCAAAAATTACTTTACTATTATCATTATTAGTTTAAAATCTTATTATTTTCTAAATTCAAGTAAACAGGTTATTCTTATGTATTAAAAAATAGTCATTTTTTTAGATAATATCTTGGAATCTAGTCCTTGTATTGTTTCACTCCTATATATATGTTATATGTATCCTTAATTCAAAAAAGTGTGTATCTGCAAATTGAACTTGACGCTTTCAAAAAAGGTATCAATTTCCATATTATCTTTTGAATCTCCAGATTTTCAATATTTATTATTACTTATTTAATCAATTAATTCATGTGGCTAGTTTTTTGGGTTTTTTCTTTTATTTTCATTTTGAAACCCTCAAGCTTTCTACAATTCTTTTTCCTTATTATTAATCTTATTTTCAAGTCTCTTTTATATCCAAAATCTTCCCTTCTTTGGACCTATCTATTTGGTAATATTTTTTTGAGTATTCTCATTTACTGTATTTTTTCTTTATTGAACCAGTATCCTATTCAATTTAATAGGAAGTTACCATATTGGAAACAACTTATTTTTATGGGATGAAATATTAATTATGAACTATAGGTCACAACCATGGAAAATCACTTCCCTTGGATCAAATTATGGAAATTCTTTGCCTTTTTTATTTAATTAAAATTTTTCCATACCATAATCCTTGGCCAAACTTTCAATTCCATCATCTGAGACGAATCTGGCCCCTTCACCATCCCAAGGCTATATTTATAAATTTTTCGTGTTGGAAACGTTTGGGAGTTTCCCATGAAACAAGGTAAATTTATTCCAAATGAGAGTATTGGGCCGTTTGTGCTTTGAATACAGTTTCTCAAATTTTTTGCATTCAGATTCATTTTCTCCTTTAATTCAAATTTCCAATAAAGACATATAAATATTCTCAAATGTCTGTTGGGCTGTATTGATTGATTTTCACATTTTTGAAAAAATAAAATTTTAACATATTTTGACCGAACAAATCTGAACCCCAAATTCCATCATATTCCACCTTTTCCCATTGGTAGAGTAAATGTATTAGAACACCTGTGTCCAAAACTTTCCTTCAATACTTGAAAGTGCCATAAATGGCTCTATATACCCTTAAGCATCTTTTCCCCACACAAAATACAATGGTGAAAGTTTCAAGGGTCCTTTTTGTACTTCAAAGTCCCTTTCCAGCCTTTGGGGAACAATATCTAAGGAGGCACACCCAGGGATTAAGCACAAGTGGTTTCATCAACACCAATCATCTCATTCATTGAGTATTGGCTCATTTCAAATATGCAGTATTACCCCAATGAAGTACTTGAAATGTTTATTTTAAGTTATATTAAAGAGTAATTTATAAATAATATTTTAATAATTAAAGATTCATCTATACACCTTTGAAATCACACTAATCCAATAAATCCTGCTTCCATAGATGCCTGTAATTGAACTACAGACCTTAGGAACATTATTCAGCCCAGTTCCTTTCCCCATTCAGAAAGGTTTGTTTTTCCTCATGAAGTAAATAAAGATTCAAGGTTTCATACAGAGTAGCTTGAAGCCTGAAGTATTTGAGCTCTCAGCTTCTCACATATACTGGATTTCTTTTCATCCCAGGGGTTTTCCCCCAGCTAATTAACCTACTAATATTTTATTCAATCTCTATTTTCTTTCAGCTTTATAGTAAAAACTGATATTATTGGATCAGTTCTTTTCACTCTTTTTGTTTCCTATGAGTGTTTATTAGCTTTCATATCCTTTAACAATTCTATTTTTTACTGACAGGTGTAAGCAGTAATTAAGAGCTTACTTGGTTGGCTCTCTGGCCATTGACTTTCTTTTTGCATTTTCATATCATTTCGTACTTGCATTTTCCTTATTAAAGAAATAGATCCTCTTTTTATTTGCTTAACTCTTTGAAGTATTTCAAGTGAGATACCTGACTACCAAGTTTCAGGCCATTGTTTTTGTACCCAAGAGCCCCTGTAAAATCAGATCAATTAACTCATAATTTCTTCTCAATTTTTTTTCATTCATTCTTTTACCATTTTGCTCAACTATTATCTCGCAATGATTATGACTCTAATGATTCCTTTTCCCCTCTTAATTTTTCCTCATTATTTCCTCACTCTTGAAAATTTCAAGCTGATCTATCTTCTGTTTCATTTCTCTTAAATAAATTTCATCATTCAGGTAATCATTACTGTCATTCTTGAAATTCAAGTAAAATTGATCTTCAATATATTAATTCTCATTTTCATTGATTAATCTCATCATTTTTTTATTGAATATATTTTTACCAATTTCACATCAGTATTTTGAAATAAGTGCATTTGTCCTCCCAAATACATATTTATTGATCACTCAAGATTTTATTTTGATTGTTAAATTGAGCTCAATATTTATTTCTTTAGGATTTTAATTGATTTTTTTCCTCAATACTTCATTTATTTTGATTTTCCTCAAGATATTGAACTTTTTTGACCCTTAATATTTCACTTACTTGATTAATTCAAGTTCTTACATATCAAGTTTCAATTTGTCTTCAGAGTAGACTTTTGAAATTTTCCTTTTTATCATTATTCCCATCCCAAATTCTCCTTCTGTAAGACAGACCATATCTCAAACCAGAGCTCAAGCTGCTCTAACTGCTATTAGCATGGCTCCTATAGATAGCATACCATCAGTTTTTCAACTAAGTGTTAACTTGTATATAGGACCTATTATTGAAGGAAAAGAACCATTCAGGAAGGAATAGAAAAGAACTAAAAGATCAAGTTAACATTCAATAGTAGTTGGTGCACTCCCAGAGATTTCAAAGGCCTATCTGCAAGGCCTTGGTGAAGCTTGGAATGATGAGGAGGGGAACTCTGTGCAAGAGGAAAGATCTGATGGTATTGAGGTCTCCTTCTCCCAGGAAGGAAGGAAGAAAGTACCTGAAGGGCCGACTCAATCCCATACTTACTCAGATCTGTTTCAAATTATCAATCAGAGCTGTCAATTACTTATCCAATCAAAATAAGCTTCATCCTATGGGGCTTCTAGAGCACCGTCCTTCAATAATATATCTATTAAGGCATCATACTTTGATAGAACTAAACCCTTATGTCAGAGTGTTACTTGAAACCAAAGCACAAGCATGACAGCCAAATACCATAAAACAATGGTAGAGAGAAATAACACCAAAACATGGAGCTGAGCCAAAACAGCTTGAAATTTATCAGAAGGAAGAGGAAATTCACCTGTTTCCAATTATACAAGTCCCATCACCATAGGACAAATAATAACAAAGTTATTCGTGCTCAAAGAGGTTGGTGAGCATAAACCTTAATTTTTACCTCTCATCTGAAATCCAGAGTAAGAGACTTAACCCCAGAAAATGGGTATTCAAATTGAAGCTCTAAGTCACGGCTATCTAATGTTAATAGCCAAACTGAGCTAGAACCAAAACTCCAGAAGCTATGGCTGAAATAAGGTCAAATAAGGGTGAATAAAATATTCACCTCTCAGCTAACTTCTACGGATTTAGTGTGAGATACTTAAAGTGGGTTTTTTTGGAAAGAGAACCATCAGTGCTATCTGATAGTATCATCCATTTCCCCATATCCCATCTAAAACAGAAGGTATGGGAAAAATACGTTCCATACACATTTTGGGAAAATCATATATCCGAATAACAAAAATTGAACATGGCATAGCTTTTCCATATTTAATGCTACCCATACCAAATGAGGTACTATTGTGTAGATCCCATCCAAGGCTACTTGAGGAGCCATTTTTGAGCTCAATATCTTGAAAACTGAGGAATTTATAGCAGTTTTAAGGTTGAAATCCCACAGTTTGGCTAATACACCTTTACTGTGGGATGCTTTCCCATAGCTATGATTATGAGGTGTCAAAAAGAAAAATAAGCTTTTTCATACTTCAAAAACTCATATTTCATTCAATACTGTGGTCCCATACAGGTTCTGTAGAGCATTCTATACTTCATACATTTCAGAAGAGGGCTGTGTGGTCCCCAGATGAAAATCTTCACCCTGTATTGGGGAAAACTTCCCAGATTTGGCTTCAAAGCCACATATGAGCCCAATAAAGAGTATAAAGACCTTGTTAAAACCACAAGGCAGTACTCTGAAGTGAAAAATCTTCACTTCCTCCCTGTGAAGTGGTCCAGAGGACCTTTCAACCCAATGTCAGGATAAGAAGGGCTCTTTGTCTGGCCAAAAGAGGAATACCCATCCTGCTCTTTAATTCCTATGTAGTACAACTGTCCAAAACAGTTTCACTTTTGGAAAATAATCAGGTATACTTCTAATTTTAAGTATTGTAGTAGTTATTATTGTAACCCAACAGATAATCATTGGACCCAGGGCTTTCAAAAGTGCTCACCACCAATAAACCTTTTGAGTAAAGGCTTTTAAATACCCTATAAAACTCTTTTTTATCAATTTTTATCTGTGTCACAATCACAGTTATAGTTGTATATGATATTATCATTAATCTCTCATAGACTCACCCAGACACCTATAAATGCAGAATTTTAATTCAGTCCTGCCAGCTTATTTCTCACAATTAACCAACCAGCTTCCCATATGATACCAATAAAGTTGGTTATTTTACTTCATTCCTCACTTGAAGGGCTGAAAATTGATTTATTCTTATCTGTATAACATCACCAATCAAGACTCAGCTTGCCTCCTCAAAAACTGGGAATTATTTAAATCTCAACTCTTAACCTTATTTGGGGACCAAAATGAAGCTAGAAAAGCTGAAGCAGAGTTGGATTCATCAAGAATGAAAGAGGAATTTCATGTTTCTCTATATATCTCTGAATTCAGATGCTTGATTCCAATAATTGGGGCTTGAGGCTACAGGATGCTAATGAATAATCATAAGAAGGGATTTTTCTCCAATCTTGAAATCATTGGTTCTCTTAAAGACTTATTGTATTTAGCCCTGGAGCTTTATACCAGGTACCATTAGTGGGAAAATGGTGAAGCATCATTTCTAAGAAAAGAAGACTGAAGCCTCAAATCAAAACTCCTCTCATTTTCAAAATTCTTCAATTTTAAGTTACAATGATGAGAAGAATTTTAATCCTCAAAAGGGGATTCAACCCCATTCTTCCATCCTGAATAAGCAAAACAAGTTGTTTGGCTCTGAAAAGGAGAAAATATTGAGGTAAGTGTTTTTTTCTTGATTTAGTGGCAAGAATACTATTCATGATTGTATCAAAAGGCATCAAAACAATTTTACCCAGCTAGAGGGAAGATTTCCCAGCCAGGGAACAGCCTGAGTGAAGATCATGTTTTTTTCTATGGCCTTTACTATTGTGAATTATGAATGCCGGTGTCAAAGATTCTCTCAATTTTTTTGTTTTTCTTCTCTTTTTGATATTTTTTACATTATTGTAATTGATTCTGATGCAATAAACTCAGTTAAAATTTCAGCGCTTTTAGAGAAATTTATTCTTATTTTTTGGACTCCCCAGAGTCCCCTTCTTAATTTATCACTAACCATACCAAATCTATGGTTAAGTTTCCATCTTTACCAAACTTTGGATGGTATTTATTTATTATTAATACACCCAAGAGAGAATACCTCACATTGTGTTTTGATTTCAATAATCTAATTACATCAATCTATTTGAGGCAAATACTGATGATCTTTAATCCCAATCATAAGGACTTTCATTATTTCCTATATCATATCATTAATGACTCTTCCTCTTCCACTAATTTTTCAGCTCTGGTTTTGTACTCTAGAGAATTATCTCTTTCAAGTTCTTTTCATTTTCCTTCTTCAAGCTCTTTTTGGGAATTACTACACTATAAAATTAATTCTTAAAAGAGATGGAGAGTTTTTGAGAAGATATTGCTATATCTTCACTCAATCTATTCCATATGAATATTGACCTTTCTCCTTCATTCCATCATGACTCCATGGAGAAACTGTGGGATTAAGAGGAAGAGCCAGAAGCTCTTAAGACTGTGATGAAGGTTATACCATCTTTGTATTACCAATACTTTGATTGATTATTCAAGGTGAAATAAAATAATTTTCCTTCTCAGCATGCCTGTTACCATCATATTGAACTGGAGTGGTCTCTATCTCAAGTTTGGGTTATCTAATCTTTATCAAAACAAGAGTCAGAGACACGCAGAGACTAAGGCTTAGAGAATTTATGAAAGTTTTCACCTGGCCATTCTCCTCTTACACAGGAAAGCCTGTCCACCTTTTGAAAAATAAGGGGTGTGGCCTCTTTTTGTTTGTTGATTACCACAAACTCAATTCTGTCACTGGGAAGGACATATACCCTGTTCCTCTTATTAATCAACTTTAATTTTTGAATATTTCTTCAATCTCCTCAAATATTAATCTATGTGATGCATATAGTCTCTTAATAATCAAAGAAAAAGATGTTAATGTGACAGCTTTCAGAAAGGAATATGGCAGTTAAGGGTATCTGATTGTGCCTTGTAGGCTGACCAATGCTCCTGCATATTTTCAAAATTCTGTCAATGATATTTTCTTTTATCTCCTTTATGTTCATTTTTTTGGCTTATTTGGATGATATTATGTTTTCTCAAGTATGAGGAGAGACATGACACTCATGTGACCTCTGTTCTTTCCAGACTCAGAGCTAATAACTGTTTTTCCAAGGCTTCCAAATGACTTTTTCATTCTCCTAGTGTTACATATCAAACATACATTGTTTTCTGGGAGGGTTTTAAGCTGTAAAAGTTAAAACTTCCGGAAATTGTTCATTTTCCACCTCCTGGAAATTTCAAGGCCCTTCAATAATTTCTTTTATTTGCCAATTCCATCTAGGATTGCTCAAATAAAATAAGATTCCTAATTAAAATTTTCAAGAAAGGGTTTTCATTCTACATCAATGTGAAAGCTTCCAGATAGTTTAAGAAACTAAAACAGTCCTTAAAAACCTCCCCATCTCTTTCTCATTTTAACCCTTCTCTCCCAACCATTGTAGAGACAGATGCTTTTGATTATGATTTGGGTTCTCTATTGAGCCAGGTATTTGACTCTGGAAACCATCACATTTAATTTTAAAGTAGCAAACTTCTTCTAGAAGAGTGAAATATGAAATCAATCACTAGAAACTCCTTGGAATAGTCTAGGCTCCCAAGTGCTGGAGACTTTTGCTTCTTTCTGTTTCATCACCTTTTGAAGCCCTCTGGATCACTCTTCCATTTAATACTGTATGCCTGCAAATATACTCACTTTCCCTCAAGCCTACAGGGCTTAGTTTAAACTCACCATCACTTCATTTCTTTGCCACCTAGCAACTCTTCTAGATTCTTTTTCATGTAGCAACAAAATTTACCTGGAGAGAGGGGAAAATTTAATAAGTAAAAATCCAATGAATTTCACACAAATTATCAAGAAATATGAAATTCAACATTTAAATTGCTTTACATTTGAGGTGGATTTTTTTTCAAATCTGGTCTCTTAAATTGAAGAGTTAAGTCAAAAATATTCCCAGTAAAGAAGTATTCTTCAATATTTGGGTAAATATAAATGTATTGAAGATTACTCTCTTGATTCCTCTTCCCAACTTCTTCTTTTCAAATATTGAATGGTTATCCATAATGAACACACAGTTTTACTTAATATAATTAAAGATTGTCATGATTATCCTCTTTATCTTAATCCTGGTCTATATAAAAAATTCAAACTTGTCAAGAAGTATTTTCATTGGTCTGGAATGACTCAATTTATAAAGGATTCTTTTTCATCCTGTCAACAGTGTTCAAGAAACAAGAATACTCATCACAAGAAGTTTTGATTACTCAGGCCTCTTCAAATTCTAACTGGTCCTTGGATTTCTCTTTCAATATACTTCATCACTCAACTTCTCCTTTCCAAAACCTTTGACTCAATCTTGGTAATAGTGAATAAATTCTCAAAAATAGCAGCATTCAATCGGACAATTTCTTCAATCACCTCCTTTTATTTGGCCCATTTATCAATAAAAAATATTCTCTCAAACCTTGGAATTCAGTAAATTATTGTCAGTGCTAGAGGTTTTGTTTTTGTTTTTTCTTTTTGGACCAACCTTTTTCAGAAGGTCAGGATTTCAAGAGATTTTTCAATTTCTTATTACCCTGAGACACATGGACAGACAGAGAGGGTAAATAAGATATTGGAAAAGAACCTTGGAATTGCTTTAGTTATCATCAGGATTATTGGCACACCTGGCTCCCTCTGTCTGAATTTTCATACAATATTTCTGATAAATCTCCAACCAAACAATCACTGTTTTTTACAGTTTAAGGAAGGGATCCTCGATTTGATTCAGTTCACATTGATCAAGAGATTCCTACTGGAAATTTGGCTTCAACAATCCAATCATTAAAACAAGATTTCAAGGGATAAATTGAAGATTCCATAAACAGATTTGGGAATTATTCAGAGGAATTAGAGAATATCCACCTGCTTTCAGCCCTGTTTATGTGGTATGGATTTCCTCCAAGTACATTAAATAAGGAATACCCACAAAGAAGCTTTTAGAAAGATGGTTGGGTCCCTTTTCAATTTGAAGGAATTCATTTCAAATGCCTATCACCTCAATCTTCCAAAACAATTGAAGTAAGTTCATCCTGTCTTCCATATTCCCATTATTGAGCTTTTCAAGACTTCCTCAATACCACTTTTCCACCAATATCCTTCTCCTCAAGTCATAGTAGAAGAGCAGGAAGAATGGGAAATCTTTCAGGTCTTGGACTCAAAGCTCTGGAGTGGGAAGTCATGGTACTTGGTAGAGTGGAAATCATTCACCAAAACCCAGAAAAATCCACTTGGGAAGAATCTGAAAGAATCAAGAGCTCCCCTGAGATTTTCAAAGACTTATATAGATTGTATACTGAAAAACCAGGGCCCAATTTTTCTCAATCTTAATTTCTGTAGTGCTGGTTTTAGGACAGAGGACCAAAAGTAATTTCCTCTCCTAGGATGCACTTCCAATGGTATTTCAACCAATATTTCTCTTGGAATCACCTTGGCCATGTTGTTATCACTTTCAAGTTCTTTTTAAATCAAAGTCTTTCCAATATTTCAGTTTTGAGTCCACACTTACAGCCCTTTCCACTTGGGCAAATGGACCATTCTTTTAATTTTCAGTATCCCAGCTGTTTATCCTTCCCAAGTCATCAACACCAGAAAAGTGGCTGCACCTTACATAAGATGTTTTATTTTCAAATTAGCTTGGATCCTTCCTCTGGATTTTGTTGTAAGAAGGATTCCAATTTTTGTTGATGTTACTGATTCACCCAAGCCACTAGAATATAAAAAAATGTAAACATTCTTATTTATTGATTTTATAAAACACATATGTATTGCATTATATGGTATTTTCTCATATATTTTGATTGAAGAAAAATTCTTTGCTTTCTATTTTAATCTTGATGCAGATATTAAATACTATGAATATTTGACCCTACATATATCTTCCAAATTTGAACACTCTCATTTTTCTTTTGAAGGCCTTCATAATTTAAATCTAGTTATCAAAAAAATCAAACCTTTAGTTTATCTATTGCATCACCTCTTATTGATATGCAGTAATATTACTTTATATTTTTGCTTTAAAAGCTTTATTAAAATAGTTCCTCATTTTAAGAAGAAAGATATTCTTCCTTTTTTTATAATCATTTTTCTCAAAATTCAAAAGAAAGAAAAGATGGACTCAAAAGGTTCTTTATGAATGGAGCTTTTCATAAATTAAAAAATTCAAATAATATGTATTTTTCATTCATTTTTTATACTCTTCTTGGTATAATTATCCTTTTGATTTTGATTTCATCTTCTTATTCCTCTTATCATTAACTAATCCTACCAATTATTTCTATTAGTGAATTTCACATCTCACTTTTTTAAACTGGGAAAATGCCTTAATTTGGGTATTCTGAATTCCTTTTTATTGGAAAAAAATATGTTTTGGGGTATACAAAGTGAATTCTGCTACTGGAGAAGGATTCAGAATCTTTAATAATTTTACACTTTGAGGATTGAAGGGAGAACCATTGTGGAGAATGTTATTCATTTTAACTATAGAAGGAATTACAGTAGAAGGTGCTCCAGGGTTGCTACTGTAATCTTTAGTATACAAGTATAAAGTAGAAATATATACCAATTTCAACATTAAAATATTTGTAAAAACTAAACAAAATTCAGAAAAACTCAAAAACAAAGACCAAAAATCAAAAATCAATAATATCATCAAAAACCATAACCTTCATAAAAAACTTATCATAAAGTTAAAAAATTAAACTAAAATAAATAAAAGCTTTCTTTACATTATAAAAGACAGAGTTCCTATACTTATTTTATTTGAAAAAATTCAAAATCAATTTTGATTATAATTATATTAAAATACAGCTCATTTTTCATAGTTCTTCTTTCTCATTAATTTTTTGCAGTCAATTTATCCTCTGATTTTAATTTTTTGAGAAGAAAATTTTTTACTTCTCCTTTTGGGTTTTTTTGTTTTGAACTTTTACTTTGAAAAATAAAGAAGGAAAATATTCAACTTAAAATGAAAACATTTCCAAAGTAATGATAGGGAATTTATAAAGTCAATATCCTACTTATCACCTTGATTTGAAATTTCAATATCATGTTGGATCTTAACATATGAGTACCAAGTCATTGAACCTCTGAGAGATATATTAATATAATTCTGATAGTCTAAAGCCAAAGGGTCTTTCAGAAATCTCATTATACTTTGATTCTGTTTAAATCAAGTCAAACCTCAAATTCAGAGCTTTATGTTACCTTTTCAAAGCTCAAAAACAATATTATTACTTAAGAGAATTAATTTTCTGGATTATAATTGTATTTTCCTTGACACAAGCTGATGATTCATAAATTACATGGATGATAAATTCATTATATGAAAAATAATTTTCCTTGTGGGTTTGTATATTTCTTATAGGGAAAAGTCAAAGAAGTACTATTAAAAACTGATCAAAATCTGAGCAATCACCTTGTAAAATTTCCAATAATTCAATTTATATATTTGAGAGGTAATTGTGACTATTTTCTGAAGTGCAATGAATATGGCTCTGAATTAATATTTTCCACTTCTAGTTTCCTTCCAAAGGATATTAAGCTCATATATATCATGCCTCACTGGAAAAATATCAATTAACTTAATCTCATAGGCTATGAATAAACATAGATACCAGTACAAAACAGGGAGTGCAATCTTTCTTTTATTTTCAAAATATGAACAAGAGATTAATATATAATTCTATAGAATATGCTTTAAAAATGCCTTATCAGTACAGCTTTACTATTCTTTTATGCTAAGTATATCTGTCTTCATAAATTACTTTTCAAAGAACTCTAAGATTCTTTATACATAAGACTAAAGAGATAAATTTTATAAAAGAAATATTAATCCCAATCATTTCTTTTTAAAAAAACATGTATTTCAACTCAAAAGAATTAGATCATTTTTTTCACCTATGCAAAAATAAGTATTTTTCCACTATTCCTAATTTCTATCCTATATTTATATCATATTGGAAATTATTTTTGAGCAGAATTCTCAGAGTTTTTCTTCACAAATTTCAAAGATATTTCATTTAGAGAACTTATAAAATCAATTCCTTAACATTTTCTTGATAATTTGAGTTTTTTAATTGTTGCAAATTGTAGAGATAAAGAAACTGTAAGATGTGTCTGTGAAACTGTTGATAATATTACTATTAATCAACAGTACTATGACTGTTGTTATGAAATATAATATTAATAAAAATATTATAACCACAATTCAATAATTGAAGAATTATTTTTTTACATGTTGAACACTACTAGTGATTATAACAGTAAGCAGTAATTGTCTACAAAAATCAATTACAAGAAGAACTTGATAATGAAAACTTCTTTTATTCAAACAACAAAATTCTTTTAATATATAATTATCTTTGACAAGAATAACTATAAAAATAACTATTGAAGAAAACTATTACTAGAGAAAAACTTTAGGAATTAAGATAAATCACTCACTATTAATCCAATGAACCTTTTTAGAAGATACTAGTAGAGAGATTTGACATAGAATTGTGGATTGACTGGATCAAAATTGATTTATATCAATATTTCAACAATATATAGTTTCTTTTCTATTATTTCACCTCCTTCTGATTGATACTGAAATATTTAAAATACTTAAGAAAAGTTGTAACTAATACTTACTTGTTGGTAATAATGGTATAATTGGATAGTAAGATGATTTGGAAAAAACAGCAAGAGGAGGCCTCTTTTAAGTCAAAAAAATCTCACAGAAGCATGCCTTGGAGAAAACTGAAGAACTGGTGAGTGAGAAAACAATGATCCCTTTTGGATTAATAATTGCATAATCTGTTGTCATGTAAGAGTATCATAACTACTTAATCAATGCTTTTACGTGACTGCCAACCCAAATATGGTTAATAATGAAAGGATTAGCACCTTTAAATCTTCTTTTATTTAAAAAGAAACATTATTTCTGAAAGCTATCAATGTTATTTTAAATTTCATCACAGGTTGTATTTTCTGTGAATTTTTGAAGATTCAGTGTTTCACATGAAATTATCAAAAATGGACTGTAAGTAAAGCCTTTAATTTTACTTTTGAAACTGTAAGTCGCTTTGGTTTCTTCATGTATAATACTGTTCTACATTGGTCCTGAGAGTTTCAGAAAGATTCAGTAAGAATTGTATTTTTAATGAATTCTTGAAGTTTTTACCTCATTTCTACATAGAATTGCAAATAGCATTATATGGCTGGTTGCTATGAGGTGAATCAATGGATACTAGTCCAAAAAGGATCTTAATTACTCTTTTAAGGTTTAAAAATGGAAAATAATTAAGAATTTACATTGTTTCAGGAGTCCAAGCTGCTCTTTACCTCTTTGTCACATCAAATTAGCAGCTTATTTGCAATTTTCTTATGATTTAATGAGATTTTGACTTGGTAACCAAGTTCCCAAAATGTTTTAGTATACTGATTAGGACAGTATCAGCCATGGATCCAAGCTTTGAAGCTTTCCATGCCTCAGAGGCCTCAGAAGTTGGGTACCCTGGCTCTCTTTGATGTCTTTTGTCCCCCTTGACAATTTTTTACATCAAAATAGAAATTCAAGCTTAAAGTGAGATATCCACTATGGGTGTACCAAACGTGAATGTAGGAATACCATAATATTAAGTGCCACAAACATGCATAACAATATTCTTAGTGTATATGTAACATGGGACTTCTCACATTCCCATTATCTTGGTGTGAAATTGAGAAAAATAAAAATTTTCACAGATCTTTCATGTGGTATTGAAGTATTTTCCAAATTACCACCTCAAAGAGTTGATTTGAGCATATTCACTCTATGGAGCTACCCTAGGTAAAATGTTGTGTAGAATCCAAATCTGGCCTTAAATTCATGAACTTACTTACTCAATAAAAAGTCATTCATCTTTTCTGAAATATAAAATGATGAATTTTGAATATATGCATGACTTATGGGTTATGCATAGTTCAGAATTTATTTTTAAGGTAATTTTGGCCTATTTGGGTATGTAAAATATACCTCAAGCCTCACAGAAATTATTTTTAAATAAGGAGATTTAAAAAACAATTGAAGAAAATTGAAATTAAAATTTCTCAACAAATGGAGAGCTCTCCATTCTTCGAAATTATTACAAAATTGATTAAACCCATATAATAAAAAAAAGAAAAGAAATACCCATTGAATGTATAAAAAATAAGATTCAAAGAAAATCAAAATAGAAAATGATATTTATGGCACATTTTAAAATGAAAATGATTCAAATCAAGGTTTAACATATCTTTACTTCAAACTAACATATGTAATTGCATTTGCTTCATATGAAGTATAGAAATATTAGTTATTGGAGCTATATTATATCTATTGATATATCTTCTCCCCTAAACCTTTGAAAATAATAGCTGAAGAAATCAACAATTTTTGAAAATTGTTATATTTGGTTTTTATTTATTGAAATATTCCACTAAATCAAGATTATTAGTTCTTAAAATAATTGTTTTTCAACAGATATATACAAAGTGATATATAAATTGACATTAGAAGAAAATATTCTAATTTCCATAAATCTAAAGAAACTAATTTTTAGCAGAAACTTAAATTAAATATTCTATGCACACATCATGGCTCTTTTGTGAACGCAAACATTTTTCTCAATTTACACCCTGGGATGGAATAATACATATTTATCCCAATAATAATATTATAGAAAAAAATTCTTCTCACAGCCTTCATAGAATCTTTTTATAAGTGGAAAAATTCCCTCTATAAAATCTTACAGGCTAAAATACTGGTGATATCTCCAAAATGTGTACTATACTTTTCTAAGCCCTTCAGGAAATACTCTTTGTATGATTAAGATTGAATATTTTTTAAATGTGAAAGAATTTTTTTGATAGAAGAGGAAAAGGGAAATAAGATTATTTATATTTCAATTGTTACATATTCTTATAAGAGATATAAGTTTCAATTTAGGTTCTGTAAGGTGTGGATATGAAACTTTGATTGAAAATCAAGTACTTTTCCTGTCCTCAAAATTTTTATAAGGTAAAATTTAATTGCAAATAGTAAACTTCAAGAGTTCATAGAGAAAAAACACCAAATTTCTTGCTTTCAGATTTGTTAGTATAGAACAATGATATTACAAAGATTTATTATTTTACCAACAATGAAAATCTATCCAAAATACTGTATGAGATATATTTAAGGCTAAAAAAAGATAATTCTTCAAGAGAAATTTCTATTGGAATTAAATGAGTAAAGAACTGCAACCAATTAATCTAGGAGAAAAGTCTTTAAAAATATTATTAAAGATAAAACATGTCCAAAAGTAACTAGAGTGAATTTGGTAACAGAGTGACAAAGTTAACAGTGATTAAAGATGCTTTAATGAACTTATGGGGAGGTTCAAGGTAAGAATGATCATAAGCATTACAAACAATGATTATAATGAATTTTCAAGTTTTTAAAAGATTCAGAATGATATAAAAGTGTTTGTTGGAATCTTTTATTGATTGGTTTAACAGTGTTTAAACCAATTATAAAAGGAAAAGATTCTAACATGAAGAGAAAAGTGGGGAAAAGAAGACATTATTTTAAAGCCACCAATTTTCTTACTCAAAAGGTAAAATTCAATATTTTTGGTCGTGAAAAACACTTTGAAAACAGAAAAGCCAATGATGGCATCATTGAACCCTGGTTTGGACTAAAAAAGGACTGGCTTTAGCCATTTTAGACCCTTAAATAAGCCATTTCTATAGTAAGACCTGGTTTCAAGCCTTCAAAACATGTCAGAATGTGTTTTCGAGACGTAAAAACCAGATAAAACCATTTTTACTATGACATTTTCAGCTTAAGGGTAATTGTACCCTCTTGGCAACAGTTAAAGTTTCCCTGTTTGGTATCAAACCCTCATCATCAGTTGAGTCAGAGAACCTTGGACTCAATTCCAGCCCAAAATTGATGAAATTTTGTGTGTATTTGACATGCCATGCCTGTCAGCAAGGAATTTTGGGGAGTCTGGCACCCTTGGAGCCAAGATTCCTTTTCCCCCCAGAATTAATCTTTCCAATTTATTTTTTCTTTAATTCCTCATTGTGTACTATACTAAAATTTTACTTATGTAATTCAATTAAGAAATTACAGTACAAAACTGTAATTATTAATTCCTCAAATGTAAATGTATGTTCACCTATGTAAGACATTTTCACATTCTGACATTTCAATTTAAAATACTTCAATTCCTTGTAGCTTCTGAGATACACACCACAACTCAAATTTAACACAGAAATTGATGGTTAACACAACATGTGGTGTGAAATAAATTAAGTTTTTGAGGATTTTCGATTTTTATACAGAAAATACTAAAAACTTAATTTAAGCTTATTAAGAGTTGAGTTACAGAAATTTCACCCAGAGGTGATCCCACCTTATTTTTGATGAAGAATCCAATGGTGAAATAACTTTCATAAGGTTATTTATTGGAGAAAATTTACAATAATTTTCATTCAAATTTTTTCCCAAAATATCATAATTTTAATATTCTTGTTGAAAATTTATTTTCACTTTAATGTTTTCAAGTAAAAGTGTGTTTTCACAATTTTAAATTTCAATGTAATTTTAACTTTATATCATAATAACATTTTTAAATTTTTATACAAACTTTAAATTTATATTTTATTTTTTTTGTATAATATCTATAAATTTATTCATTCATAATTATAAGATAATTTGTTGTTTTGTGGTCTTTTGGGTATATAAAATAACCTCCAAGGCTCACATTCCCTCCCCCTACAATAGAATATTACTTTGTAATATTGTTATTTCTAGTTTGTCTGAACCTTCTGAGAATTTTGGTACCTTCAGGTATTCCTTTTTCTGCTAACCATTCATCTTCACAAGTTGGGTCACTGTACCTCACAAGGTACCCCCTCACTTTTTTAGTTCTCAATTTCCTTCCTTTGAGAATGTTGGTAATATTCTTAACACCAGATGATTCAACAGGAGGTATATTTTGGGGATCTTTATTCCTTAAGGGGAATTTGTAAGGATTTATCAACTTTACTGGAAATGTAGGATGCTTATTACTACTTCAACAGCATTTTCTCCATGTAGGGCCTTGATCACAAAAGGTCCTGCAACATCTTATTTTAGCTTTTTGCATCCTTCAATCTTATTGAAGTTAGTGGTAGATACAAGCACTAATCCCCCTACCTTGAACTCTGGAGTAGCATGTGATTTGTCCCATTTTTCTTTGGCATACAAAAATGAGTCTTCCATTAATCTCACTTAATGCTTCCTAGCCTTTTCTAGAATTCCTTTGAAGCTAGAAGCTGTAGGATTTATCTCAACCAAATCTTTCCTCAAGGAATATTGGGGTAGTCTTGGATTCCATCCTTTCTCTAGAATAGCAGTAATTTGATTGGTACTAGCATTAATAGAGGCTTTATATGCTAATTCCAGTTCAGGTAGAAGGGTAAACCAATCATGGGTGAATCCATTACAATATTTGATCTCTAGGTCATATGCACAAAATTGTTTGACCATGTATTTCAAATTTTGAAACATTATTTCAGCTATACCATCAGTTTGAGGGTGGTAAGCTGCAGAGAAGGATAACTTTGTTCCAAATATTTTGTAAAGGTTTGTCCATATTTCTGAGGTATATTGTGGATCCCTGTCACTGATGATGTTTGTTAATATTCCATTCCATGATACTACTTTATTCCATATCAGAAGAGCTGTATCTATGGCTGTATCATCCTTGTGACATGGCAAAACAATTTTAGTCCTATTGAACCTGTCAACAATTACTAGACATGAATGATAACTTCTATCACCCCCTGGTGGTAGGCCAGCTACCCAATCCATATGTACAATTTCCCAAGGTCTACTGGGTTCTTGGATTTTGATCGTATTTCCAAGCCCTTTGCCAGTGGTTTTATTTTCCTTTTGGAATCTGTCACAAGTTTTTCAATATTCTGAAACATCTTTTTGCCACATTGGCCACCATATGCAGGTCTTGATTTTCTCCCTTTCTCTGTCCTCAGATAGGTGTCCTGAGAAGGGGTTGTAATGGCATTCTTTTGATACAAGATTAATTAAGGATCTTTTTACCACTGTAACTATACATGTGTGTTTGGTCCTATGGTATATTATGCCATCAAGAAAATGAAATCTTCCTTCATTGGTATATTATGCCATCAAGAAAATGAAATCTTCCTTCATTGTATGATTTCTTGCATATTTCATCCTAGGCATGTATCAAGTAGTGATCTTTAGAGTCCTTAGCAAGTAATTGACATAGGATGCTATAATTCGTATCCTGAGTATAACTGTTCCTCACTTCTTCAAGTATGTAACACTTATGCCTGCTATTGGTATTTTTGGGGAATCTTCTTCTGGAACATAACAAAGATTATCAATGTCATTTGGTAATGGCCATCTTCCTAGTTCATCTGGATTTTTGTGTAAATTCCTGTATTTGTGTACAATGGTCATATTACCCCTATACTCTTGTTCTGGTGATTTGCCATCTGAGCATATGTCTTTTGAGTGTTTTGATGTTTAAAAGTGATTTAAAAGAAGCTTAATCTATTATAGCTTTAAAAACACATCCTTCAAGAAAGTAATTGAGTTTTGCCAAGGTCTAGACAAGGAATAAACATTCCATTTGACTTTCCCCATATCTTTATTCAGTAGGTTTGATTTTTCTATATAGAAAACATATGGGTCCTTCCACAGGTTTGTCATGAATAATCTGGACTTTATGAAGTGAATATCCTGGTTTATCTCCAGATGCATCAATATAAAGTTTAAATGGTAGCTTAAAAACTGGAATCAGGAAGAATGGAGCAGTAATTGAGGCTTGTCTCAGGGATTCAAAGGCGTTGACTCTTTCAAAAGTCATTTTAAATACTGTTTCTTTGTCACACAGTTCATAAATCAGTATTTCTATGGATGTAAATTCTTTAATTTGCTACCTATAGTATTTTTCAAATCCCAAAAATTATTGGATTTCATTCTTGTTCTGAGGCATAGGTTTCAGTAGTACTTCTGAAACTTTGTTTTTGTTAATTCCAAGGGATAGATCAGATACTAGATGTCCCAGGGTCTTGAGTTCTTTAAATTCAAAATGACATTTCTTCAAAGAAATTCTCATTTTTACAGATTGTATTTTTCCCAAAACTCTGTATAATCTGCATAGATTTTCCTCCCAAGTCTTAGAACAGAAAATAGCTTAATCAATGTAAATTATTAACCATAATTCTGAAAGTTCTTCAGGGAATATTTCATTCATCATTCTTTGAAAGTGTGAAGGTGCATTTTTTATACCAAAAGGCATCCTTAAATATTCATACACTCCACAATTAACAATAATTCTTAAATATTTCCTTGCTCTTGGTGTCACTACATTTTTAAGGAATAACTTAAAGGAATCCATAGTGCTGCTTTACACTTCTTGAGAGATTTGAGTGAAGGAAATTTGGATCTTTGGTATGTGATATCTTTCTGGGACAGTGTAAATTTTCAGAGCTCTAAATTCCCCAAACATCCTGGATTTCCAATATGCCATGCCGCTGTTACTGGTGCAGTTATTTCTACCTCCTCATTGTGGCCAACGTTTTTTATTAAACCAAGGTTCAAGAGCTTCTCTTTATTTTGGGCTTTCTGGGTATGCAGGCCTTCTCAAGAGTGGTGGATGATGTCTCTAAATGTTCAAAATAATTTCAACTTGATTACCAATTATTTTCCCTAATGGTTCTTCATCTGTTCAAAAGGCTTCTTTCTGGTCATATAGAAGGGTAGAGAGTTTGTTTTCCTGTATATCAGTAAGATGGAGACTTACTTCAGATTCTTTCATCTCTTTTGACTTAAATTTCTCTAACTCTACGTTAACACGTGATACTGTATTTACTGTAATTTGTCTTTAAAAAGTTAAAAAGGGAAATTTTTGATTCTTATTGTCCCCAATAGTAAAGTATCTGTCTTTATTGTTATGTAAATCTATGCCATACATGATTAGATAATCATTTCCTAATATGAAATGGGTACTAGAGTGGTTTTCCATAACAACAAATTCAGCAGGAATTGTTAAATTCTCCTTTATATGTAGAAATATTATATTTGTTTTAAATATTTGCAATGTCCTCATTGAATTACTTGCACTGTTTAATTTTATTCCATAAATTGGTAGTAATTGAGCTACAAAATTTGGTAAACAGTTCTTGAGAAGGGACTTGCCAAAACAAGAGCAGAATGCTCCTGGGTCAAGTAATATTTCATTGGGTTTGTTATCAATCACCACTTTTACTATACCCAAATTAACAGCCATATAACCTTTCCCCCTGTTTGGTTTGGTTTCAGCAGTTGTGCATCTTGCATTTTTGACAAATCAAGTTGACTACTACTAAATTGTGGCAAGTGGGAATAAGATTCCATGATGGCAAATGGGACATTGATATTCTCAATATCTTTTGACGATTGAGAAAATATTAATGCTTTATAATCTGAATGTTCTTCATTTACAACAGCTTTTTCAACATCAGGTTCTCTCTCAATTTCAATTTCATTGATTTTTCCTCTTTTTGGACATTTATTGGCTAAATGTGTGGTTCTCTGGAAAATATGGAGCTTTCTGATTGTATCTGAAGATTTATATTTCATATTATTAGAATTTCTTTTGGGAATTTTGTCCACAGAATCTTTCCATGATGTATTAAACCTTGTTTTAAGATTCAACCTACTGGAACCAATTCTGGTTCTGTTGGTTACTTCTTCTAGTATATATATAATACCTTCTGTCAAATATTGTTCAGTAGTCCTTCCTTTGAAAGCATGCTTTAAGTCACCTCCACATTCTCTCAGAACCTTTCTTTGAATGATAAATTCTGAAATGTCAGGATATAATGCTATTAATCTGTCTTTCTGTTGGCAAAACTATGGTAAAGCTTTGGCTTTTGTAGAATTAAATTTAGCAGATTCAAAGGCTTTTCCCACTTCAAATATCCAATAATTGTTGTCCCATTTATCAATAATTTGGGTTTTCTGCCAAGTCCAACTTTGGTGTCCATGTGCTTGTCTCAATTTTATATACCATCTATGTGCTGACTTTGTAAAAAAGGTGTTAAATATTGCTCTTAGCAATCTGTATTTTAATTCAAAGTCTTCTTTGATCATGTCAATACCTCTTATAAATTCCATATGTTCATATTCTCCTTCACCACTGAAGTGAGGCCATTCTTTAAGTTTTGGTACTTCTTTCAAAAGTGCGTGGCCCCTTTATGGTTCCCAGTTATGGAAAGAAGCAAAAAGTTCATTTTTTAATTTTGAGTTTCCTGTATCCAATACTTATGGGCTGGAATTTCTTGTACCCTCATTTTGATTCAGGGGTGTAAACATTCTTGGTAAGGTGTGAAGTGATTTTTCAATATCATTGCTCTTACTGGTGCTACATCTTTGGGAATTTCTAAATTCATGTTGAAAACCTTGTATTAAATAGCCCAACTCAATTTTATACATGTCTTGTTTAATTTTCATTTCTTGCCATAATTCAGTTTTTCTATTATTATCAGAAATGACTTGATTCAATTTCATTGTTAACTTTTAAAATTCATCCTGCAAGGTGTCAAAACACTTTTTCAAGGCACTGGTATATGTATTTACTTTGGTGAATTAATTTGAAATATCATCAAGGAAATTCTTATTATCTTTTTTGATAATATGTATGGCTTGTTTTATTAGTGTTTGAATTATGTCATCAATATTGGATTTAGAATATTTATCTGTTACTCCTTTTATAATGGCCAATTGCTCATTTATCTTATTTCCAAATGAACTGTCATTGTTTGAAGTTCTAATTTCTGTTAAAGCTTTTTCAAAACGCATAATTTTTTCATTTCTTTGGCTCAAACTTTAATTTTTTGTTTTAAGCTTGTTACAAATTGATGAATTTTCATCAGAAATATGAATTTCTATGTCATTTATAGCTATATACAAGTTTGGGATTCCATATAGAATTTCATAAATAATTTTTGATATTTCAAGCTGGATTCCTCTTTTTTCTGTAATTCCATCATGGTTCTGGCCATCTGAAACACATTTTCCATGTCATCCTGTTGAATATTTGGGATTCTGTATCCCTGACTGTATGGCTTTGTGGCTAATTCCTTTCCTTTTCCCTTGTTCTGAACTTGGGCTTCTTCTTCACATTGGAATTGCTGCTACTGGCTATTGGGGCTGTGTTTGGCACTTCTTTGGGTGGTGGAGGGTTTTTTTCCTCAATTCATATGAGAAAAGCATCATTTTTTCTTTCCATCAATGGGTTTCATCCATTGAGTTACTTTCAAGTGTTTAGATGTACCAGAAGGTTTCTCACAGTCAGGTAGGAATTCATGCAGTTTCTCCACAGATCTGCAATGATCTGGTACTCTTTGTGCTGCAAGGCATTGTTGCAAGGCTTCTGCCTGGCTTTGTAAATGTCCACTGAGGCTTCTTGTGATGGTGTTGGCTCTTTTTGAAGATAAAAAAGTGTTATCAGCTTCAGAATGGAATAGCGTTTTCAGTTTGAAATTCATTTACTGACCCTTGTCCTTCTGTAACTGATTGACCTCTGCCATAATCACATCTATAAAATTTGTGGGAGCTGCTTGAGGCATTATAGCTTTATCTTGATCTGGTTGAAGGAATAGTCATTATTAAAAAGGTTAAAATAGTATTTTCACATCAAAAAACTTACTATTGGCCAAATTCTTTGCCTTTTTGAGTGTATTGCTAATGTCCATATTGATTTATTCAGAATAAATTGGCTCTGGTTTATTATCCTCAGCTATGATATAAATTCTATTATGATCAGAATTAACAATAATTGCAGGGATAAGACTGGTAGCTGTTGATGCTGTTTAAATATTTTCTTGTCTTACCACATTTTCAGACACTAAAATCAAATGATTCATTAGTTAAAAAAAGGTTTTTCAAAAGATAAATGAAAAAAAGCCCTACTTGTAATATGAAAAATGCATAATTTTTTATGATTTTTTGAATTATAGGTATTTTTTACTTATTTTTGAATTTTCCAATATAATAAAAAAATATTAAAAAAGGTAAAGAAATATTTCACAGGTAAAATATGATGGCTGGGCCCCCAAATGTAAGGTGTGGATAGGAAACTTTGATTGAAAATCAAGTACTTTTCCTGTCCTCAAATTCTTCATGCGGTAAAATTTACTTAAAAATAGTAAATTTCAAGTGTTTCAAGAAGATTTATTGTGTTACCAACAATAAAAAGTTATCCAAAAATACTCCATGATAGATATTTAAGGCTACAAAAAAAGTTCTTCAAGAGCCATTTCAATTGAAATTAATTGAGAAAAAAACTGCAGGAAGTTAATAGAAGAACAAATTCTTTAGAAATATTATTAAAAAAATAACCCAAAAGTTACTAGAGTTAATTCGGCAACAGAGTGACAAAGTTGACAGTGATGAAAGATGCTTTAATTCACTTATGGAGAGGTTCAAGGGTAAAAAGGATTATAAGAGTTACAAAAGATGATTATAATGATTTTTTCATGTGGTGAAAGGTTTAAAATAATATAAAAGTGGTTTTTGGAATCTTTTATTTATTTGCTTAACAGTTTTTAACTAATTATAAAAGGAAAATATTCTAAACGTGAAGGGGAAAGTGGGGCAAAGGAGACATTCTTTTATAGCCACCAATTTTCTTACTACAAAAGTAAAGTTTACTCTTTTCAGTCGCTAGAAACACTTTGACAACATAAAAGCTAATTATGGAATCATTGAGCCCTGGTTTGGACCAAAAAAGGGCTGGTTTTAGCCATGTTTTGCTATTTTTAGCTATTTCAATAGTAATACCTGGTTTCAAACCTTCAAAACATGTCATAATGTGTGTAAGAGACATAAAAACCAGTTAAGACCTGTTCTACTAAAATCCTTTTAACTTAATGTTAGTTTTACCCTCTTGGAAAAAGTTAAAACTTCCCTGGTTGGTATCAAAACCTCATCATCAATTGACTCGCAGACCCTGTGACTCAATTCCAGGCCAAAATTGATGAACCTTTGCGTGAATTTGGACAGCCCACACCTGTAAGAGAGGAATTTGGGGGATTCTGGCACCCTTGTAGCCAAGATTCCTTTCTTTCTCCTAAAATTAATCTTGCCAATTTATTTTTTCTTCAATTCCTCATCATGTAGTATACTTGTAATTTACATATGTAATGCAATTGAGTTTTTACAGTACACATCTGTAATAAATGATAACTTGTATATAAATCAAAGTTGACTTATTTATACATGCACATATTTTGAAATTTCAATTGAAATACTTCAATTCCTCATGACTTCTAAGCTACACACCACACCTCAATTTTAACACAAAAATTGATGGTTAAAACCACATGTGGTGTGAATAAAATTAAGGTCTTGAGGATCTTCAATTTTTAAACAGAAGATACAAAAGATATAATTTAAGCTTATTTAAAGTTTAGTTACAGAAATTTCACTTGGAGGTGATCCCAATTTATTCACCATGAGCAAAGGGGCTACACCTGATAGCAGGTGTTGCATTTGTAATTTGACATTGCAGATAGATTGGATGCGGGTTGGAAATAGGACAGAAATTAAATTTAGCAGTCAAATTTTTGGAAGAAATTCAAGCCACATATTAATGCCACAAAGTATCAATTCAGTTCACTCAATAGAAGTTCTGGGATGGGCTTGTCAAAGCTCAAAAATTCAAAAATACATTATCAAAATATTTATTTCAGTTTCCCTTTCTTTGAGTCCTTTTTTATTCCTTTTGATAATCTCATTTACAGAAAATCAAACTTTTTGGTTCATTATTACATATCTATAAATATATATTTCAGTTTCAATATTAATTATCTTTCAAGCTTGCTTATAATAGCCCATATATCAAAATTATTGAGATTGGGACCCTCAAATTTGCAAAGAAGATTTTGATAAATGAGAAAATCTCTTGGGGAATTAGGCACTTTCTTCACGTGTAAAAATCATTAGAAATATAGCCTACCATTCAACATTTTACTTGCATTAAAAAGCTGTATTTAGTGGGACATTATCTCCCCTACCTTTTACTATTTTTGAAGAAAGATTTTAATAAAAATCAAAATAATCTGTAAAGATTTATGTGAAAACCCCATTTTAAGGAAAGTCCCACAGAATTGAGTATATATTTAAATATCATACCCCCTATTTCAACCTGTAAAATTATTGGGAGGAATTTAAGCTTATAGCTAGATAATTTGAACATTGAAAGTGAAATATTAGGGCTTGGTTGTAAAATTTGGGACTTTTTGATTATAAAATTTCATGGTGTAAAAGAATAACTAATTTGATATTCATATTAAACACATTGTTAATAAAAGAATTCTAAATATTCAAAACAATTTAAAACATTACTTTCTTTTAATTTTTGAATAATTCATTGATTTTCTCCATTGATACCAATCAAGATTTATTGTGTATATTATTCTGGAGACATCATCAATTCCCATTTAACCATCTTTATCTAATAAGTTAAATCAATATGTGTAAAATCGAGATCATTTGGAGTGTTATTTAAAGTAAATTAGTGTATTTTCTGTATCAATAAATGAAATAAATATCAAAGAATGCAGCTATTGGTTTTAATTTTAATTAAATTCAATTATCATGTATGAATATAGCTAAACATCAATTTCCTCCATCATTTGATCATTTAAAAATACTCTATCAAGATAGTTTGATATTTAATGTATTTTTTGAGTGTATTTTCTGTATTATATAGGTTCTCTACTTTTCAACTTTATTTTCCTTAATACTAATCCTACTCTTAAATTATTAGGATGTTTAGAGAGTCCTCCATGCACTTAGAACCAACTATTATCCCTGAACTTGCTGGGTTGATAGCTTTAAGTATTTGAACATGGATTTTTGACTTTAACAATAATTCGAGATAAAAATTAATATTATTAAAACCAATTCAGAAAGCAATTTTCCGGTTTCTCTGCAATAATATTTCCTCAAATTGATGGGGGTACCTTTATAGACTTCTATTACTCATGTAATTTAATATGATGAGAACTTTCAAAAGTTCTTGAAAATAATTAAAAACTTAATATTCATTAACAAATTAAACAATTAAATTAGTTACTTTAAGATTATTGGAATGCTATATAATATCAAGGAAAAACACCTGGTAGAAGTTGGTTCTTTTCAAAAAATTATTTCTCAAAACATATCAGTAAAGTTTCTGGTAGGTTATTGAATCTGGGATTCCTTTGATAAACTTATAAATCCAAATTAATGATAGATTTAGAAAAACAAGCTGTTTATAAAGTGTATTTAAGCAAATTATATTTCCCCCATCTCAAGTGTTTTCAAAAAATAAGAGAAGAATATTTGTTTTTTTATGTGTTATTTATGCTCCATAAGAGGGTTAAAGAGCTTATCAAAGTATTATTCAATAAGGAAAGGCCAAATAGTTAAGCTATAACCTGTGGGAAGGAAGCTTGAGGTGGGACAAATATCACTACAGGGAAATTTCCACTCATAATCAAAACATTATCTGAATCATTTTTCAATTATTCAATCATAATTATAAAGAAATTACCAAGGAATTTACACTTTTAATTTCATTTTTGATAGAAATCTGTTAAAAGTGGCTATTCAGAAATTATTAATCCCATGAATGAATGTTCTTTACAAGCAAGTAGTTAGGTATCCAAAGTAACCATGAAAGATATTCTTTTATCATTGAGACTATGTTACAAATTTCCAAATATATCTGTTTTAAAATTAAATACTAATTCTGTTGAGCCTTTCAAAATTAAGACAATATAATCAAACTAAATTATAAAGATCATTGAACAGGATTGAAATGAAATCAACTTCTTTGATATTTTTGACATATTGAGATGCTTTATGGGAAGATTGGTTCTTTGAGATTAAATGAACTTGTCCATATTTCATGAAATAAAAAGATATTATCATTTCTGATTGATATTGCTGGAATAATATTGAGTTCAATATATACTCCAATTTATATTTCCAATGTGTTTTTAAAACAGAAAACTTATTTGAATTTCTTTTTCAAAGAGCAAAAAGAAACACAAAAACCACAAAAGATTATCTCCAAGAATGTTTCTTTCACAAATTATTCATACAAAATGATAGAGCTACCTCAAAAAAATGAAGTACAAGAGCATCTATTAGAGGTGCATTGAAATTCCTTTTATTATTACACTAGAGTTTCTTTTATATTTTCTGTAGAAAAAAAGAGAAGAAACTGCACTTCTGCTACTCTAAAACATTTTTTTGGTTTTTTATTGCATTTTCCTGAGTTTTGGCATCCCCTGAGTTTCTTCTCTTATTGTTTTAAATTGGCTTTTTTTGCGTGTGATTCTTTTTTTTAATGAAAATGACATATGTCAGTTTTGTTACAGTGCAGGAACTATAATAGCTGCTTATGTAATATTGTTGACAATTGTCAAAAAATTTACAGTAGCAGCCATTACAGGAGTGTTACTGTAATATTCTTGGAATTTTATCAATTTCCTCCACTAGCAGGTCCTGTATTGAATATAGACGACTATTTCCCTTTTTAATTGAGACACAACACATTCAACAAGCCAGAGGAAGGAAATTTCTCTTAAAAAGGAAAATGTTTTTTTTGATGGTAAAAACTGATGATATTTGTTAATGATGAAAAGGAATGATAAAATGAAAAAATAAAAATAAAACTTCATTTCTATGAATTCTAATCAATAAATAACAAAATTAATACAAATTGTTTTGTATTTTTGGAAAATAATTTTATTCAAAATTATTTTGAATCCTTGATATGTTCCCTCTGAGGTTTTAGCACTTGAAAAATATAACAAACAAAATTTTTAATTAAACCAATTTCTTCAAAAGAGGCTTCAGTTGAAAAAAGCTGATTTTGAAATTTGTGAGCCACTTTTTGAGGAAGAAATGATAATTGATATTGTTACCAAGTAATAGTAAGTCATTAATCAAGACAAATTACAGCTTTATCAAATTTTGAAATGGGTTTTTACTCTTTTGGCCTTCAAAAAGACTGGATTTTTTTTGAATTGAAAATATATTTTGAGCACAAATTTTTTATCTTGAGAAATATTCATTTGAAGATGAAAATATGAATGTAAAGAATTTTTATATAGTATATCATCTACTTATTCCATACAGTTGAAAAAGGGATGAAAATCTTGGAGATTCTGTAATATTCCAGTGGCTTAGAAGACCTTGGAATACCAACAAACATTTTAATCCTTGGTCTAACCCATTTCACAATAAAGGTCCAAGCGGAGTCCAAGATGGGTCCAAGCTTATTTCCAAATGAAACACCTCCTGTCAGGTGTAGCAAGTTTGCTCATGGTGATTTTTTATGAGGTATCCAATGGTGAAATAATTTTCATAAGTTTATTCATTGGATAAAAATTCATAATAATTTTCATTTAACTTTTTTTCAAAAAAAAATTAATTTTAATATTTTTGTTGAAAAGTTATTTTTACTTTGATTTGTTCAAGTAAAGGGGTGTTTTCACAATTTTAAATTTCGATGTCATTTTAACTTTATATCATAATAGCATTTTCAAATTTTTATATAAATTTTATATTTGTTTGTATAATATAGATAAATTTATTTATTTATAATCATAACATAATTTGTTATTTTGTGGTCTTTTGGGTATATAAAAATACCTCCAAGGCTCACAGGTTAACTATTTAATAATATCTATATTCTCAAAACAAATATAAGTACTTGATACCATTTCTCATCAATTGAAGATTTCAAGATACGGTGGTTCCAGTGTTAATATCCTTTAACTTTGTTTTACTGTAGCTTATTTGGTGAATCCTCAATATTTATGTAAAGATTTATAATAAACACCATAAAGTCTGGATTTTTTTATTGATTAAATGAAATAAGTCAATAAAAAAATAAATATGGATAGTGAATCAAAGCAAGCCTTTGATATGTGTTTTCGCTAATGACAATGCATATCATTTCAAAAATTTGTCAAATCTTTAGGGTCATCAAATATTCAATATGAAATTTTCAGCCATACCAAATATTCAAAATCAAATTTGAGCCACCTTTGACTATTTGAAATAAAAATTTTAAATTTTTGAATATTCAAATAAAAATTTTGGAGTCACTTTTTGAGTATCATGAAAGAAATTGGTACATGAACACTTTCATTTATATATAATTTAAGTAATTGTTTCCTCATATATTGATTCTAAATTATTTTAGGTCTTTCATAATAACACATAAGACCTTAAATATTTTTGCCATGAATTAGTAAATACACATAAGGAATACCATGAGCCCCTTTTTGATGCAATAAATAGAATTCTTATTCCATAAATGGTACTGTAAATGCAATTTTTGGTATTTCTAATTCCATTCATGCCATAAATGACATTTCTAATTCCATTAACTTCATTTATGGATTTTTGATGACATAAAAGTCGGTTATGTCATTGTTGATTCCATAATTGTTATTTATGTCCTTGTTGATGCCACTCATGTCATTTATGGCATTGTTATAATCATTCCACCCACAAATTTTCCCACAATTGTGGTCTTCTTGTTTTTTATTCTCAAGATTGAATCCTTAATCTTTTTAGAAAAATATGGAAATTCATAAGTGGGAAGTTTTTTAAAGAAATTGGCCAATTCAGGAAAATTTGCCATAAAAGATTTCAAAAAAACACAATGGAATAAGTATGGCAAAAAAAACTGAAAAATTCCTCAAAACATTTCCTGATGAGGGTTTTTTGAAAAAATATGTCACTTACATATTTTTACCAAACAATGATGTGTTTTCTTATATTCTCATTTACAAGGATGAATATTCTATGTGAATATTTAGATAATTATGCTATATGTAGCTCTTATAATAGCAAATGTTGAATATTATAGCTTAATGATATTAGCTGTGTAAGGTGTGGATATGAAACTTTGATTAAAAAAATCAAGTACTTTTCCTGTCCTCAAAATTTGTATAAGGTAAAATTCAGTTAAAAATAGTATGAAATATTATTTTTAAGAGAAAACACGCCAATTTTATTGTTTATAACTTTATTAGTATAAAACAATGATATTATAAAAATTTATTGTTTTACCAACAATAAAGATTTATCCAAAAAATACTCTACAAGAGATATTTTAAGGCTACAAAAGAAATTTCTTCAAGAGCAATTTCAATTGGAATTAATTGAGCAAAGAACTGCAAGCAATTAATTAAAGAACAGAGTCTTTAAAAAGAATATTAAAGAGAAAACACGCCCAAAAGTGACCAGAGTGAATTTGGAAACAAAGTGACAAAGCTAACAGTGATGAAAGATGCTTTAATTCACTTTTGGGGTGGTTCAGGGGTAAAAATGATTATAAGAGTTACAAACAATGATTATAATGATTTTTTCACGTGGTTAAAAGGTTTAAAATGATTTATAAGAGGTGGTTGGAATCTTTAATTGATTGGTTTAACAGTTTTAAACTAATTAATAAAAGGAAAAAGATTCTAACATGAAGAGAAAAGTGGGGCAAAGAAGACATTCTTTTATAGCCATCAATTCTCTTACTCCAAAAGCAAAATTTACTCTTGTCAGTCGTGAAAAACAGTCTGACAACAGAAAAGCCAATTATGGCATCATTGAACCCTGGTTTAGACCAAAAAAGGGCTGGTTTAAGCCATTTTTAGCCATTTTTAGCCATTTTAGATCCTTAAATCAGCCATTGCTATAGAAATATCAGGCCTAGAGCCTTCAAAACACGTCAGAATGTGTTTCAGAGGCGTAGAAACCAGTTAAAACTGTTTTTACTATGGTTGTTTTATCTTAAGGGTAGTTTTACCCTCTTGGCAACAGCTAAAACTACCCCAGTTGGTATCAAAACCTCATCATCAATTGAGTTCACAGACCCTGTGACTCAATTCCAGGCCAAAAGTGATGAACTTTTGCGTGAATTTTGACATCCCACGCCTGTCAGAAAGGATTTTGGGGGTCTAGCTCCCCCTTAGAGCTGGAGTTCCTTTTCCCCCCCAATTTTAATCTTTCCAATTTATTTTTCCTTTAATTCCTCATCATGTATTATACTTATAATTCACATATGTAATTCAATTCAATTGTACAGTACAATACAGTAATAATTGACACCTCATATGTAAATTAAAGTTCACTTATGTAATACACGCGCACATTTTGACATTTCAATTGAATTCAATTGAAAATACTTCAATTCCTCATAACTTCTAAACTAAACACAACACCTCAATTTTAACACAAAATTTGATGGTTAACACCACATGTGGTGTGAATTAAATTAAGGTTTTGAGGATTTTCAACTTTTGTATTGAAAATACTAAAAACTTAATTTAAGCTTATTTAGAGTTGAGTTACAAGAATTTCACTCAGAGGTGACCCCACCTGATTTTTTATGAGGAATCCAATGGTGAAATAATTTTTATATGTTTATTTATTGGATAAAAAGTTATAATAATTTTTATTTAACTTTTTTCCAAATTTATTTATTTTTTCACAATTTTGTTAAAATTTTATTTTTGCTTAATTTTTTCAAGTATAAATGTAGTTTTATACTTACAAAATTTAATATATTTTTATTTTTAAATTGTAATTAAATTTTTATTTTTTAATATAATTTTATATTTATATTTTGATTTTTATTTTAATAATATAAATAAATTTTATTTTATTTATATTAATATGTTATTTTTGTATTTGTGGTCTTTTGGGTATATGAAATTACCTCTAAGGCTCACATTCCCTCCCCCTAAAAAAGAATATTACTTTGTAATATTGCTATTTCTAGTGTGTCTGAATCTCCTTAGGAGTTTGGTAGCTTCTGGTATTTCTTTTTCTTCTAACCATTCATCTTCACAAGTTGGGTCACTGTACCTAACAAGGTATTCCCTCACTTTCTTGGTTCTTAATTTCCTTTCTTTAAGAACTTTGGTAATTTTCTTAGTACCAGATGTCTCAATAGGAGGTATAACTTGGGGAACTTTATTCCTTAAGGGAAATTTATCAGCATCACTAGATTTATATGGCTTCACTAAGCTCACTGGAAATGTAGGATGCTTATTACTAAGTTCTTCAGATAACTCTACTTCAACAGCATTGTCTCCATGGAGGGCTTTAATAACAAAAGGTCCTGCAAAGGAGTCTTTGAGCTTTTTACATCCTTTGATTTTATTGAAGTTGGTGGTGGATACTAGTACTAAATCTCCTGCCTTGAAATCTGGAGTGGCATGAGATTTGTCCCATTTATCTTTAGCATATGCAAATGAGTCTTCCATGCATCTTACTGCATGCTTTCTGGCTCTGTCCAGCATTCCTTTGAAGCTGGCAGCTGTAGGATGTATCTCAACTAAATCTTTCCTCAAAGAATCTTGGGGTAGTTTGGGATTCCATCCTTTTTCCAGAATAGCAGGAGTCTCATAGGTACTGGCATGAATGGATGTTTTGTATGCCAGTTCCAGTGCAGGAAGAAGAGTACACCAATCATGGGTGAAACCATCACTATCTTTAAATTCAAGGCCATATGCACAGAATCTTCTCACCATATCCTCTAAGGGTTGAATCATTCTTTCAGCCAGACCATCAGTTTGTGGGTGGTAGGCTGTGGAGAAGGATAATTTTGTCCCAAATAGTTGGTGAAGATTTGTCCACAGTGCTGAGGTGAATTTAGGATCTCTGTCACTAATGATATTTGTAAATATGCCAGTCCATAATACTACTCTATTCCATATCAGAAGAGCTGTATCCATGGCTGTATCATCTATGTGGCATGGTAAAAAGATTGGAGTTTTACTGAACCTGTCTACAATTACTAGGCAAGCATTATAACTTCTGTCACCACCTGGTGGTAGTCCTGTTACCCAATCCATATGGACAATTTCCCAAGGTCTGCTGGGTTCTTGGATTTTTATCATATTTCCAAGTCTCTTGCCAGTGGATTTGTTTGCTTTTTGACATCTGTCACAGGTTTTGCAATATTCTGTCACTTCCTTTTGCCACATTGGCCACCATATACAGGTTTTTACCTTTTCTTTTGTTCTGTCTTCAGACAGATGTCCTGAAAAGGGGCTGTCATGGCATTCTTTCAGCACAAGATTGATTAGTGACCTGTCCACAACTGTCATAACACATGTGTGTTTTGTTCTGTGGTAAATTATACCATCCAGTAGGTGAAATCTTCCTTCATCATAAGATTTTTTCCATACTTCATCCAATGCATGTGTAAGAGAGTTGTCTTTACAGTCCTTGTTAAGTAATTGGCATAAGATGCTACAATTCTTATCTTGAGTGTAACTGTTTCTGACTTCTTCAAAGAAGGTGGTGTTTAAGTCTGTAACACTTATCCCTTCTATTGGAATTTGTGGGGAGGCTTCTTCTGGTACATAAGCAGGATTATCAATATCATTTGGTAATGGCCATCTGCTTAGTCCATCTGCATTTTTATGAATATTGCCATCTTTGTGAACAATAGTCATATTTCCCCTATATTCTTGTATGGCTATTTGCCATCTAAGCATATGTCTGTTAGGTGTTTTCATGTTCAGAAGTGATTTAACAGCGGTACAATCTGTTATTACTTCAAAGACACATCCTTCTAGAAAGTAATTTAGCTTTTCTAGAGCCCAAACAAGGCATAAACGCTCCATCTGACTTGCTCCATATCTGGCTTCAGTAGGTTTGATTTGCCTAGATATGAAACATATGGGTCCTTCTACAGGTTTATCATTTATGATCTGAACTTGGTGAAGTGCAGCACCTAGCCCATCTCCTGATGCATCAATATAAAGCTTAAAGGGCAGCTTAAAGTCTGGCATCAGTAAGAGTGGAGCAGTGGTCAAGGCTTGTCTCAAAGATTCAAAGGCTTTTACTCTGTCAACTGTCATTTCAAAGACTGTGTCTTTGTCACATAGCTTATAAAGAGGTCTTGCCATGGATGCAAAATCTTTAATGTGCTGCCTGTAATACCCTGAAAAACCCAAAAATGACTGAATTTCTTTTTTGTTTTGAGGCATGGGCTTAAGCAATACTGCTGCAACCTTGTTTTTGTCAATTCCAAGAGATAAACCAGATACTACATCCCCTAGTGCTTTAAGCTCCTTAAATCCAAAATGGCATTTCTTTAAAGAAATTTTCATATTGACAGATTGAATTTTTGTCAAAACCCTGGACAATCTGTACATATGTTCTTCCCAAGTTTTGGAGCAGACTATAATGTCATCAATGTAAATGATTAACCATCCTTCTGAAAGTTCTTCAGGGAAGATTTCATTCATCATTCTTTGGAAGTGTGAAGGTGCATTTTTGATACCAAAGGGCATTCTTAGATATTCATAAACTCCACAATGAACAATGATTCTCAAATATTTTCTTGCTCTTGGTGTCACCACATTCTGATGAAATCCTTTGAGAGCATCCATAGTGCTTATATATACTGCTTGAGATATTTGAGTGAGGGCAATTTGGATCTTTGGAATTGGGTATCTGTCTGGAACAGTATAAGTGTTCAGAGCTCTAAAGTCCCCAACCATTCTAGATTTTCCATTATGCCAAGCCACTATGACTGGTGTAGTTATTTCTACTTCCTCATTGTGGCCTACTTTTCTTATTACACCAAGGTCTAGAAGTTCTTTAATATGGCTTTCTAGAGCTTCTCTTGATTTTGGACTTGCTGGATATGCAGGTCTTCTCAAGAGTGGTGGATAAGGTCTCTCAATATTAAGGATAATATCAACTTCATGACCAATAATTGCCCCTAGGGGTTCTTTATCTGAGGCAAATGCTTCTTTATGGTCATATAAAAGAGAGTAGAGTTCATTTTCTTGTTTATCACTCAAATGAAGGCTTATTTCAGCTTCATTTAAGTGTTCAGACTTGAATTTCTCTAACTCTAAGTTGACTGGTGATACTTTGTTTACTGTAATTTGTCTTTTAAATGGTAAAAAGGCAAATTTTTGGCGCTTATTGTCTCCAATAGTAAAGTATCTGTCTTTGTTGTTGTGTAAATCTATGCCATACATGATTAAATAATCATTTCCCAATATGAAATGGGTACTGGAGCAATTTTCCATAACAACAAATTCAACAGTGATTCTTAAATTCCCATTTATGTGTGGGAATATGACATTGGTCTCAAAAATTCCTAATGCTTTCATTGGGTTACTTGCACTATTGAATTTTATGCCATCAATTGGCAACAATTGATCTTCAAAGTTTGGTACACAAGTTTTAAGAAAAGATTTACCAACACAAGAGCAGAAGGCTCCTGGGTCAAGCAAAAGTTTAGCGGGTTTGTTGTCAATCACCACTTCTGTTATACAGGAGTTACCAGCTGTATAACCTTTCCCTCTGTTTGGTTTTGTTTTCATAAGTTGTGCATCTTGAACTTTTGATAAATCAAGTTGACCATTGCTCAATTGTGGCAAGTGGGAATAAGATTCCATGATGTCAAAAGTGGCATTGATATTTTCTATATCTTTTGAAGATTCAGAAAATATGGATGACTTATCATCTGAATTGTCTTCAATTATGTCTTCTTTTTCAACATCTGGTTCCTTTTCAATGTCAATTTCATTGATTTTCCCCCTTTTTGAACATGTATTGGCTAAATGGGTGGTGCTTTGGCAAATATGGCACTTTCTGATTGTATCTGCAGATTTATACTTAATATTATTAGAATTTTCTTTGGGGTTTTTGTCCACAGAATCTTTCCAAGGTGTATTAAACCTTGTTTTGAGATTCACCCTACTAGAACCAATTTTGGTTCTGGTGGTTACTTCTTCTAGTATATTGATAATATCCTCTGCTGAAGATTGTTCAGTAGTCCTGCTTTTGACAGCATGCTCTAAGTCACCTCCACATTGTCTCAGAATTTTCCTATGGATCATAAATTCTGACATGTCTGGATATAATGCTGTTAATCTGTCTTTTTGTTGGCAAAACCATGGTAAAGCTTTGTCTTTATCAGCATTAAATTTGGCAGATTCAAAGGCTGTTTCAACTTTGAACCTCCAAGCATCATTTGCCCATTTGTTGATGATTTGGGTTTTCCACCAAGTCCAACTCTGGTGTCCATGTGCTTGTCTTATTTTGATGTACCATCTGTGAGCTGATCTGGTAAACAAGGTGTTAAACCTGGCTGTTACCAATCTGTCTGGTAATTCAAAATCCTCTTTGATCATGTTAATACCTCTAATGAATTCCATATGGTCATATTCTCCTTCACCACTGAAGTGAGGCCATTCTTTAAGTTTTGGAACTTCTTTCAAGAGTGCTTGGCCCATTGATGGTTCCAAGTTCTGAAAAGAAGTGGATAATTCATTTTTTAATTGTGAATTATCAGGATCCAATACTTGTGGATTTGAAATTCTTGTGCCCTCATTTCGATTTAGAGGTGTAGACATTCTTGGTAAGGTGTTCAGTATTTGTTCAATGTCATTCATTTTACTGTTGCTACACCTTTGGGAATTTCTGTATTCATGTTGGAAGCTTTGTATTAAATTTATTACTTCAATTTTATACATGTCTTCCTTATGTGTCAGTTCTTGCCATAACTCTGTTTGTCTTGTATTATCAGCAGTGACTTGATTCAACTTCATTGATAATTTTGATACTTCTTCTTGTGAAGCATCAAAACACTTTTTCAAGGCAATGGTATATGTCTTTACTTCAGTAAATGAATTTGAAATGTCATCAAGGACTTTCTTGTTGTCTGTTTTGATAATATTTATGGCTTGTTTAATTCTTGTTTCAATTATGTCATCAATATTGAATTTAGAATATTTATCTGTTAATTCTTTAATAATGGCAGATTGTTCATTTATTTTATTGTTAGAAGAATTGTCATTATTGGAATTTTTAATTGTTCTCAAAACTTTTTCAAAACACATAAGTGTCTCATTAATTTGGCACAGACTCAGGTTGTTTGTTTTAATGTTGTTACAAATGGTTTCATTTTTATCAGAAAGATGTTTTTTCACGTCATTTATAGCATTATACAACTCTGGGATGGAATCAAATATGTCAGAAATCATTTCTGGAACCTTAATCTGGCTTCCTCCTTCTTCTGTAATTCCATCATGGTTCTGGCCATCTGAAATACATTTTCCATGGCATCCTGCTGAATCTTTGGGATTCTGTAGCCCTGGCTGTAAGGTTTTGGAGCTGGTGCCTTCCCTTTGCCCTTGTTTGGAGGTTGTGGCTGCTTTTTCATGTTGGAATTGCTGCTGCTGGCCACTGGGGCTGTTTTTGGCACTGGTTTGGGTGGTGGAGGGTTGTTTTTCCTCCATTCTAGTGTCAAAAGCATCATGTTTTTCTTCTCCATCAATGGATGCCATCCATTGAGCAATTTGCAAGTATTGGGATGGCCCAGGAATTTTCTCACTGTCAGGTAAGAATTCATGCAATTCTTCCACAGGTCTGCAAGGATCTGGTACTTCTTGAACTGGAGTGCATTGTTATAAGCACTGTGGCTGGCTTTGTATATGTCCACAGAGGCTTGTTGTGGCGGTGTCAGCTCTTTTTGAAGGTAAAATGGTATTATCAGCTTCAGAATGACCCATTTTAATTGTTTGGAAGTCATCAACTGACCCTTTTCCTTCTGTACCTGATTTGCCTCTGCCATAATCACATCTATTACCTTTTTGGGAGCTGCTTGAGGGGTTGTAGCTGGCTCCTGACCTGGTTGAAGGCATAATTATGGTTAAAAAGGCTTAAAATAGTATTTTTACGTCAAAAACTTACTATTTGCCAAATTTTTAGCTTTCTGAAGGGTATTACTTATGTCCAAGTTAATTAATTCAGAAGATATTGGTTCAGGTTGGTTATTTTGAGTCACAATAACAGTACTATTATGATCAGAATTAACAGTACTGGCAGGGATAATGCTGGTTACTGTTGAGGCTGTTTCAATGTTTTCTTGTCTTACCACGTTGTCAGACACTAAAATTAATGAAAAAGCCAATTAATTAAGTAAGAAAAAAGATATTTCAAAAAAGAAATAAAAAATTTAAGCCTCACTTATAATATGAAAAAAATTATTTTTTTATGGATTTTTTGGATTATAAGTATTTTTTATATGTTTTTAAATTTTTCAATATAAGAAAAAAGATTTAAAAAGAGTAAAAAAAAATATGTCACAGGTAAAATATCACGGCTGGGCCCCCAAATGTAAGGTGTGGATATGAAACTTTGATTAAAAAAATCAAGTACTTTTCCTGTCCTCAAAATTTGTATAAGGTAAAATTCAGTTAAAAATAGTATGAAATATTATTTTTAAGAGAAAACACGCCAATTTTATTGTTTATAACTTTATTAGTATAAAACAATGATATTATAAAAATTTATTGTTTTACCAACAATAAAGATTTATCCAAAAAATACTCTACAAGAGATATTTTAAGGCTACAAAAGAAATTTCTTCAAGAGAAATTTCAATTGGAATTAATTGAGCAAAGAACTGCAAGCAATTAATTAAAGAACAGAGTCTTTAAAAAGAATATTAAAGAGAAAACACGCCCAAAAGTGACCAGAGTGAATTTGGAAACAAAGTGACAAAGTTAACAGTGATGAAAGATGCTTTAATTCACTTTTGGGGTGGTTCAGGGGTAAAAATGATTATAAGAGTTACAAACAATGATTATAATGATTTTTTCACGTGGTTAAAAGGTTTAAAATGATTTATAAGAGGTGGTTGGAATCTTTAATTGATTGGTTTAACAGTTTTAAACTAATTAATAAAAGGAAAAAGATTCTAACATGAAGAGAAAAGTGGGGCAAAGAAGACATTCTTTTATAGCCATCAATTCTCTTACTCCAAAAGCAAAATTTACTCTTGTCAGTCGTGAAAAACAGTCTGACAACAGAAAAGCCAATTATGGCATCATTGAACCCTGGTTTAGACCAAAAAAGGGCTGGTTTAAGCCATTTTTAGCCATTTTAGATCCTTAAATCAGCCATTGCTATAGAAATATCAGGCCTAGAGCCTTCAAAACACGTCAGAATGTGTTTCAGAGGCGTAGAAACCAGTTAAAACTGTTTTTACTATGGTTGTTTTATCTTAAGGGTAGTTTTACCCTCTTGGCAACAGCTAAAACTACCCCAGTTGGTATCAAAACCTCATCATCAATTGAGTTCACAGACCCTGTGACTCAATTCCAGGCCAAAAGTGATGAACTTTTGCGTGAATTTTGACATCCCACGCCTGTCAGAAAGGATTTTGGGGGTCTAGCTCCCCCTTAGAGCTGGAGTTCCTTTCCCCCCCCAATTTTAATCTTTCCAATTTATTTTTCCTTTAATTCCTCATCATGTATTATACTTATAATTCACATATGTAATTCAATTCAATTGTACAGTACAATACAGTAATAATTGACACCTCATATGTAAATTAAAGTTCACTTATGTAATACACGCGCACATTTTGACATTTCAATTGAATTCAATTGAAAATACTTCAATTCCTCATAACTTCTAAACTAAACACAACACCTCAATTTTAACACAAAATTTGATGGTTAACACCACATGTGGTGTGAATTAAATTAAGGTTTTGAGGATTTTCAACTTTTGTATTGAAAATACTAAAAACTTAATTTAAGCTTATTTAGAGTTGAGTTACAAGAATTTCACTCAGAGGTGACCCCACCTGATTTTTTATGAGGAATCCAATGGTGAAATAATTTTTATATGTTTATTTATTGGATAAAAAGTTATAATAATTTTTATTTAACTTTTTTCCAAATTTATTTATTTTTTCACAATTTTGTTAAAATTTTATTTTTGCTTAATTTTTTCAAGTATAAATGTAGTTTTATACTTACAAAATTTAATATATTTTTATTTTTAAATTGTAATTAAATTTTTATTTTTTAATATAATTTTATATTTATATTTTGATTTTTATTTTAATAATATAAATAAATTTTATTTTATTTATATTAATATGTTATTTTTGTATTTGTGGTCTTTTGGGTATATGAAATTACCTCTAAGGCTCACAAGCTGAGACTAGATTAGGGTATTTTCAGTGTCATGAAAAATTAAAAATGAAAGCTTTGGAAATAAGAAATTCCAAATAAATAAACCCAAGAAAAATTCAGGTTGCTACCATGCAAACCAAATTTCATAAAAATAAATATTCCTCACCATCATAATCTTTTAAAAAGAGGCAATTAGGTCAAATATTGGTGTTAATTATTGATTTTAAAAATAGAATTTGAACAGAAAGGATCATCTATTTCAAAGAAAATTGTGAGTTTTTGACAGAAAATGATTATATTAATTAAACTGCAATAAAACTATTTTCTAAAGAATAAAACTCTGATTAATAGAATCAATCTGAATTGATAAGAATGATAAGAAAAAGTATTTTACTTCTCATAATTTTTGGATTAATTGAATTTTTTTCATGTGATTTCAAGAGAAAACACTTTAAAAAAATAAAATGAAAAATGTACTTATTAAATATTATCATACCAAGTATGCATATTTTCATGAATTTCATTATTTAACCAGGATTATAAACACATATTTTCCTCCACATAATCACATGAAAGTGATTTGTATTTGTTTGTCATCAAGTTCCCAGCTTCAGAAAATACACATTAACTAGGTGCTGAGGTTTCAGATATTTCAAGGTAATTGCTTGTAATTTTAGATAATATTGTAAACCTTTTTTGTGTCTCTTCCACCATTCAAGAATTGATATTAAATAATTTGGTGAATCAGTTTGCAAATATTCAAGAATTTTGTTAGTTTTATTTTTTTGTTTGGACATTCTTTCTTCAAAAGGATGCAATTGATTTGCATTTGTTGAAGGAGTTTCATACACTTGAGGAGCTTGTGAGCAGTTGATTGCATATTCAGAAGAATTTTAAGCATATAATTCTCTGAGATGTTTCAGTTCTTCATCCTTATATTTGATTGGTTTGGTAGCACTGTTTCTCTCATCTTCTTGAAACAAATCATGCAGAGTAAACCATGTAAGCTTTAATCATGGGTCAAGAATCAAGCACATAGCACACAGGTTTTATTGGATATTGTAATAACTTTAAAGATTTGAATATGCTTGATCAGCTCCATCAAATAGTTGGGATTCTCTTGAGACTTCATTTTTTGGTTTTTGGAATTTTTCAAGGAGGGTTTGGTACCAAGGCATTACTAACCCAAGTGAAGGATAAGAATCAGCTTGAACCTCATCAGTTGCAGTGGCAAAGACCTTTATGAATTCAGATATTTGATGGAAAAAATTGCACTAATATTCCAAAATTAAATCCTGGATAGCTATAAAGGAATGAAGTGAGATTTCTATTTTAGAAAAATAATCAAGTAGGGAGACATAAAAGCCAGATATAATGTTTAAGGTAAGATTTTTCAATTGCATGGGAAATAGTTTCATTCTTTTAGCTACTGAATGTTTTTGGCCTGAGGTGCTTAAGTGATTTGTCTTTTGTCTTTAGGTTTGAGAGTTATTGTACTCATAAATAAAGTCATCAAATGAGCTCTTCTGTTTCAATGCTGAAAAAAGCATTCAATATGTTGAGTTCCATCTGGTGGCATTGTAAGAAATGTTCCATCTTTGTGGCTCTTTATTTTTTCCACAAATGTATTCGACATGTTCCAATGAGTTTTTTGATCAATGTATTAAATGAACCACCTTCTTGAGCTTATCAATGGATCCATAAATCTCCTTTAAGAAATTCTTTTCAGCCAAATTAATAATATGTGCAAAACATTCAATGTGAGAGTCAAAACCCTTAAGCAAACCATTTTTAACAGCTAGATCCATAAATGGTGTATTTGATGAAGCATTATCCAAGTTTATGGCCATGATTTGATTAAAAATTGATGAGATATCCAAGATTTATAAATCAATTTAGAAATTTGATGTATCACTTTCAGTGCTTGAGGATTAATCACTGGAGGTATCTATTTTAATTGCATTATTCTTGGATCCCCTTAGCTTTTCATAGTGTTGAATAAAGAATTCATTAATCATATCAATGATCTTTGTGTATATGTTTTTCTCAGTATGAGATTCAGTGAACTTGGCAAATGCAATGGTTTTCAATCAGTTGAGAGGTGATTAGCTGTTAGAGTAATATATAACATCCCACCTGGACCAGACCAAATGTAAGTAGAAAATGAGAACCTTGGTGCTTGCAAATTGATAAAGTTAAACATATGTTTTTTATCATTCAAAACCTTTTTCTTGATTCTCTGGGAAATTCAGTTAATGTCCTTTCTCAGGGTACAAATCAGCTTTTGAAATGACTTGGATTTAACTAAAGCATATTATTGTTGATTTTTAATTATGAAGTTGACTATATAATCAGTAAAATGATTCTGTAAGTGAAAATTAATAATTTTTATTATTCTTCAATGGGTTTTTGATGAATTACTTTGTACATCAGTGTTCTGTTCTCAAATTTCTTGAGCTCATATGTCCTTATCAAATTCTTTCAGATGAAAGACCGTGTTTTGCTTTTTTCCTTAATGACGCTTAACTCACTTTGAGAATCCATCAACTAAGCATAACTGGTATCTATTCTTTTATTGGGAAAAACAATGTTGTGTGATTTGACTTTGGTTTACTTTGGAGTTTGAAGAGTTTTTTTTTGTTGAAGAGTTTGAAATTTTACTGGTGGATTCATTGGTATTCATTAGGGAGCTGATTTGACTCATATTGAGTGCTATATAAAGATGGTTTAATTAAAATTGATAGTAATTTGGAGAGAGTGAATGAAAACTATATTGATCATGGCCAAGCCAATAAAAATAATTAGGGTTGGAATGTATTTGCTTTGAAAATTGATAAATTATGCATCAATTTGCATGAAATCTAATACAACTGATTGATAAAACAACTATTATAATTGAAGAATTCAATAATTCATTCATTTATTATTTTCTTATTTATTTGTATAAATAGAACAAATATACAAAAGGATAGACTAAAAATAAAATAATATAATATAAACATACAGGAATAATAAGTTTAAGGACAAAATAAACATGATAATAATAATTAATTTGATCATGTAATTCTTACATATATAAAGCTAAATATCCAGATCAAAATGATATAATATAATCAAAACAAAAATAAGAATGAATAAAAAAAGTGATTAAGAATAAAATACAAATAAAATAACTATACAACGGAATTGAATTCAAAACAAAATGAAAGGTAGAGTCCAATCCAAAATACTAATAAAATAAAAAGTGTAATTAAAATAAAATACAACAATAAAATAGAATTAAATGAATTTACATCAAGAATAGCAGGAAAAGAAAAAGAAATTCAAATAAAGATCATATAGATATATCATCAATATTCAAAATAAGAGAAAATTAAAATTAAATTAAAGATTATACCACAAAAGAATAACTCAAATACCAAGTAGCCAAACAATTAATTCAAGGTATACTCAAAGCAGCTTATCATTCAAACAACATAAATCCAATAAATACTCAATTATAAGAAGAAATTGTAACAAAATGACATACAACAAATCAATTTAAATCAAATTATATTAAAATGAAACAGTAATGGAGATGAAAATGAAATAAAATAAAGTAATAAGATATAACTATCATAGTTCAAGATAAAGATGAAAATATAAATATGAATAAAAATAAATTGAAAATCTAAGCACCATTTTTTACTAATTTTTAGAATATAAAACATTTAATGTTGAATTTAATTAGAGTAACTTTAAGGTAATGAAAGAAAAATCAAAATCTTCCACCACTCCTTAGAGATAATTATTACACTGGTTGAGTTTTCAAATGTAATTTCAGTTATCTTTTAAAAGAAAATAAATTATGTTATTGGGATCTTTTCTTGTAATTAGTCGCCACAGCTTGAAATATCAATAAATAATTATTATTTAGAGAGTTTTTGTGTTTTTAGTGTCTTAATAATCTTGGAAATTATAATATCAATAATTAGTATTGCATCTTTTAATGTGCAATAAGCTATATAATAGTAAGATACTTCTTTTAAATCCTTATTATTTTCATGAATAATTAATGAAGCATAATTATAATTGCTTAATTAAATAATAATTCCTGAATTGATTCATTATGATTATATATTTCTAAATTTAAATATTTAGGTTAATTATTATTATAAATAATTATCCTTTATTATTATGGGAAACTGCTACATTACTATTATATATAATTTCCCAATTACTATAAGAAACCACCAATTAAATTTGAATATAAGTCATATATTGATTATTACAACAATTGTCTTATTAATCAAAATTAAATTTTTCAAGGATTGATACTTTTTTGATTATTATTCTTCTAATATTAATAATTTTCCCTTAATTTTGATGATATTCCTCATTACTAACTCATATATTATTATGATGACTTACTTATTTAGTTATCTTATTGATTATAAATTATGCATGAAACTGAATATGAATCATTCATGAATCATAAATCAATGAATTTTTGATGATTTTTAAAAGGAATAAATTACTTATTCTTCTTTTATTTAGTAATTTATTTGTTAATTTCTTAATTTCATTTTTTTCATTTTTTATTTTTTATGTACCAATAGTTTGTTATTTCTTTTTATTACTTATCTATCATCTATTATTTATTTATATGTCTATATTGACTTATTTATTGAGCTTATCAATTATAAATTATTCATAAGTTTGTATATAATTAAGTGATTAATCATATTTATATTTTCATAATTTGATAAAAATGAATTCATACTATTTCTATTATGTTCATTAAGTTTCTTTATTTTTTATTTCTTTATTTATTATTATTGAAGGGTTTATGTTTTTTTATTTCTTTTTATTATTTATTATTAATTATTTATTCATATTTCTATGTTTACTTATCTATTGCACTTATCAATTTGAAATGATGGATGAATTTGAATATAACTTATTGATGAATCACTATTAAAATTTATTAATTTAATGATGATTCATTGACTTCTTTTGCTTATATTTCATTTAGTTAGTGTTTGGTTATTATTTATTCATTTATTCATTTATTTATTAATTGGTTACTTTTTATTATTTATTTTTTTGGGTGTTTTTATTTTGAATTTATTTATCTTCTATTCTTCATGGGTTAAATCTTTGTTATCTCATCTTATTATTTATTTATATTTGTATTTCTTATTTTTAATTTTGTAATAATTTTTTATGATTTATTTCTTTATTGATTATGTGTTTGTTATTTGGATTTATTATGTATTATTTTTTGGTTTTTTAATTTTTATTTCTTTATTTTTGGTTATTTATATATCAATGGTTTTTTATCCCATTTTATTCTTTATATCTATTTTTATAATTACTTATTTATTGAACCTATTAATTTTAAGTTTATCATGAATCTGAATATAACCAATTTTATTCATTTATTATTTAATTATTATTTATGAATTTTTAATTTCTTTCTTAATTTCTTACTTTTTTATTATTTATCTATTGTGGACTTTTGATTTATGTATTTTATATTATACTCAATAAATAATATTTTTCAGACTGCTTATTATTTATTATTTATTTGTGATTGATTATTATTGATTATTATCCCCTAATCTCATGACAGTTCTTAATTTTTTATATTTTATTGCTTTAGGAAATTTGGAAAGCCATTTCTCAATACATAAAAATCTTTAAATAATTCAAATACGTTTCATGGTGTGTGCTCCCACCATGACAAGAGAATAGTAAAATCTAATTAAATCAATTAACAAGTGGAAATTTTGTATTTGTTGAAGATGTTTACTTTATCTAATGTTATAGTGGTTTTTCACTCTTGATTGTTCTAGGAACTAGCCATATTAGCCTGGTTAGCCCCCCTTTTGTGGATCTGTTGGCCCAAGCCCAGCATGAGATATAACTCTGTTCCAAATCAAAAGAGCTGTATCCATAGCTGTGTCATCTTTATGAAATGGTAAAAATATTGGGGTCCTTCTGTACCTGTCTACAATAAGAAGACATTCATTGTAGCTTTCTGTCACCACCAGTTGGTAAGGAAGTTACCCAATCCATATCAACCACTTCTCATAGGTTACTTGGCTCTTGGACATGAATCATTATACCAAATCTTCTACCAGTAGCTGCATTGGCCTTTTGACACCTGTCACAACTGTGGCAGTACTCAATAACATCTTTTCTCAAAGATGGCCACCAATCAAATGTCTTAATTCTTTCCATTTTCCTTTCTTCAGACAGATTTCCAAAATCAATGTTGTCAAGGCATTCTAGTAATATTGTGTTAATTAAAATTTTACTACACAAGACCATTACACATGTGTGTTTAGAACTATGATATAACATACCATCAAATAAATGGAATCTTCCATTGTCATATGATGTTTTCCATATATCATCCAAAGAGTTAGCCAAATCTTTATCTTTTCAATCTGTGTCAAGTATAGAATTAATAATATGACAATTCTCCTCTTTCTTATAGCTTTCTCTCACTTCTTCAAAGAATTCTGTTCCTACCTCTGCGATATTAATTCCTTCAATTGGAATTTGGGGTTCTGCATTTTCAGGAAGATAAGCAGGACTATCAGGTGTATTGGGTAATGCCAATATACTCAAGACATTGGCATTCTTGTGAATATTTCCAGCTTTATGTACTGTGGTCATATTTCCTCTATACTCCTGTTTAGCAATCTGCCATCTTAACATGTGTATTTTTGTAGTTTTCATGTTAAGATGTGATTTAACTGCATTACAATCAGTAATTACTTTAAACACAATACCATCAAGATAATGATGCAGTTTTTTTAGAGCCCAAAAAAGGCAAAGGCACTCCATTTGGATAGCTCTATATCTAGCCTCAGTAGGTTTAATTTGTCTTGAGATAAAACAAACTGGACCTTAAAAAGACTTGTCATTGACAATTTGAACTTTATTAAGAGCTGCACCTACACTTTCACCACATGAATCATTATACATCTTTAAAGGTATTCTCCAGTGTGGCATTAGCAATAATGGTGAATTTGTCAAGGAATACTTTATATTATCATATTCTTGAATCCTTTTTTGTTTCATTTCTAAGACGGTTTGTTGATCACAATATCTGTACAATGATCTGGGATTGATTGAAAAACGTTCAAGGTGTTGGCTGTAATAATTGGCAAACCATAATAAAGACAACATTTCTTTCTTGTTCTGGGGAATTTGTTTCAGTAAGATCGCAGCCACTTTGTTTTTATCAACACCAGGGCTTAGTCCTGAAACTACATGTCCTAGAGATTTTAACTCATGAAGCCCAAAATTACATTTTTAAGAGATATTTTCATGTTCACTGGAAGTATTTTCTTTAGTACTAATGAAAGCCTCTCTAAATGAAATTTCCAGGTTTCTGAACAAATAATAATGTCATCAATATAGATTATTAACCATCCCTCTGATAACTCATGTGGGAAAATGGTATTCATCATTCTTTGGTAATTAGAGGATGCATTCTTAATACCAAAAGGCATCCTCAAGTATTCGTAAATACCACAATGAGTAATTATTATCAATAATTCTCTAGCATTAAGTTTCAAAAAGATCTTATGGAAAGCTTGAAGGGCATCCATGGAAGTGCTAAATCTTGCCTTGGATAATTGAGTCAAAGTCTCATGGATTCTAGGAATTGGGTACCTTTCTGGAATTATATAGGTGTTAAATTCTCTAGAATCCCCAACCATCCTTGATTTATCATTATTTTAAGTAATGATTACAGTGGTTTTGACTACTACTTCCTCATTGTGTCCAACTTTTCTAATGACTCCCAGTTTAATTAGCTCATTGATATGAGTTTTCAATGCTTCTCTAGCCCTGGGGCTAGCTGGGTAATCTGGTCTTCTTAATAGTGGGGGGTAAGGTCTTTCAACATTAAGAATAATTTCCACTTTATGGCATTTAATGGGCTCAATTGGTTCATTATCAGAAGCAAAGGATTCTCTATATTGAAATAATATTTCAATAAGGTCTTCCTTCATTTCTAATGTTAATTCGGGACTAATTTGTTCTTCAACTGATTGATCTTTCACAAATTTTTCCTTATTCACATTTTTTAATTGTCTAATGACAGCAATTTCTTTTTTCTAGAGAGGAAAAGCAAATTTCTACCATTTATTATCTCCTATGGTGAAATATCTGTATTTATGATTATTAATATCAATACCATAAATATTGAGATAATCATTTCCAAGTATAAAATTTTGTGAAGTACAATTATTCATAACAACAAATTCAACTTTCAGTCTGATAGTTCCTGAAGGGTGAGGAAATATTATTTCTGCCTCAAGAATTCCCAAAGGGTGCATATTTTGGCTATCACTTCTGAATTTTATACCTTCAATTGGCATAAATTGTTCCTTCCAAGTGGTATAAATGCTTTCAAGATAATTTTTTCCAACACAAGTGCAAAAAGCACCTGATTCAAGATTTATCCTGGCTTCTTTGTTATTTATCACAAGATTAGTGATACAGGATTATCCAGCTGTATAACCTTTACCTCTAGCAGGCTTGGCTTTCTGAATTTTAGCATCTTGCACATGTATGAGATCCATACATTCATCACTGTACTGTGGTAAGTGAGTATGCACTTTTGTTACTTCAAAGGAAGCATTAATTGTTTCTATACTAAGTTTATCTGGTAGTTATTCTTCTTCAGAAGGCTCAGAATCACTTTCATGTAAGGATGTGACATTTCTCTCTTTTGTGTCTTCAGCTTTTTCAATTTCTATCTCATTGATTCTTGTCTTTTTTTGGACAAGTATTATCCAAATTAAATTTACTTCCACATTTATGAGATTTCAAAGGAGCTCTGTCTTGGGGTTTATTTTGTCTTGGAATTTGTTTCCGACTGGTCTTATTGTCCATTGGGTATTTATTCCAATTTCTACCAATTTTTGTTCTGGTAGTGATGTCTTCCATGGAATTGGTATAAACTTCTGTAGATTAAGGCTTAATACATCTACTTCTTATAGAATGCTCAAGGTCACCATAACACTTTCTTAATATCCTTTTATGTACCATGGTTTTATAAATATCAGGATAAAGGGCAGTTAATCTCTCCTTCTGTTTGAGAAACCAGGAAATGGGCCTGTCCCTCTCAATATCAAAACTTGCTTCTTCAAAAGAATTTTTCATTCTCAATCTCCAGGAATTATTTACCCATTTGGAAATGATTTGTTCTTTCCACCAAGGCCAGTAGTGCTTAGCATGGTCTTTTCTCTTATTATAATACCATTTCTTTGCTTATTTGGTGAATTATGAGTGTAATCTGGAACCTATGAGTTCATCTGGTATGTTAAAGTCCTCTTTAAACATATCAATTGTCTTCATAAATTCCATATGATTATATTCTCCTTCACCACTGAAGGTTGGCCATACTTCTAATCTGGGAATTTCCTTTAAATTACAGGCAGTTTCCACTTCTGTATTTCTTGAAATTGTATGATGTAAGTCATTATTCAAGCTCAACACATTCCTTTCAAGAATTGGTGTGGACTTTCTTGGCAACTGATTTTTCAGTGATATATTATTAATACTTTATTTAATATCTTCTTTCAATTCAAGTCTTGCTTTATCACTTTTCTCCGATTGTTCTTGGAAAAGAGCTTCATTGTGACCAGTTAAATTTTCCAAGTTTTGAGCTTTTATTATTAATTCTTTTAACTTCTTAGTAATAAAAGAAATAGAATTATCATCTGGTTGATTGAGTAAAGTGAATTTGGAATAAATCCACTCACAAATATGTGTCAAAGACAAAATATTGGCCTTATTCACATTCTCTAGACAAATAATGGTCTTTTTTGACTCTTTCACTTGTAAAATTTCTCTACCCAGCTTTTGTTAGATATACTCAAAATTGTTAAGCTTTGCTAAAATTTATTTATTACAAACTTTAATGTGAGATACAAGTTTTACAAGGTCTATTTCTTTGGAAAGGATTGATTCATTCTTTCCTCCTGCTTTTTTTTGAATTCCATAAAAGTTCTTTCAAATTGAACACATTGTCCATGGCTGTCTTTTCCTTCTTTGTAATTCTGTAGTTCTGTGAGTAAGATTTGTTCCACTTGGACTTTGCCTTTCCCTTCTGATTTCTCTTTGGGGCTTGCTTTCCCTTTCTTGGCACTTGTTGAGGTGGATTCTTCCTTGTGGAGGCTTGGGGAGCTTCCACTGGGCTTTTGTCATTCTCTTGGGCCAACTTCTTCTTCTTGTCCTCTGACAAAATACTTTGGTTTTTCAACCAAGCTTTTATGTTTTGGACTTTTCCTTTGCAAGACATGGGTTTCCAACCCCTAATAAGGTCTTCTGTCTTTTCTGGGCCCATTAGCTTCTTCATTTTAAGTAAAGAGCTCATTTTGCCTATCCAAAGACTTGGCAGAAGTTCCCATTCTTGCTGCTTTTCTGCCATAACCCAGTTATTGTACTGAGACTGGTATATCTCTATTGTTTCCTGTTAGAAATTATTCAGGTCTTAAAACACAAATAACAGTTATGTCAGCTTCTGGACTATCAATAAGAGTTTCAAAGGTGCTGGCTAACCTTTTGGAATTGGTGGAAGTTCTGAAATCTTCAATTTGTAGCTCTCCTCTGGGCTGAAATTCTTTTCTCTCTGATTTATGACTTGAACTCACTGGTCCAGATCCATTTGATTGGGTGGATTATTTACTTCCACTTTTATTAGGAGTCATTTCAAATCAATTCAAAGAAAACTATACTAAGAAATGGATTGAATTCACCTGCTGGACCTTTAAAGGTTTTTTTGGTAATTAAACCCCTTGGTGCTTGGCTGGTTTGAATTTCAATGCTGGAATCTGAGATACTAGATTCTGAAGAGTTTTCTCTTATGGATGAAACTAGATAAAACAAAAATATAAGTTATTCTGTCAATAAATAAAAGTAACTTATCAACTCAACCTATTGGATAAAGTTGTTTTAATGTAATTTATGGCAAATTACATCAAAAATAAAGAAAATTGTCTAAAGAATAAAGAAAAATATTTTTAAGTAAAGATTTCAAAATTCTTTAATTTCTTATTTGATTTTTTATTTTCTTTAAAGACATAATAATTATGCAATTAGTTAGTTATTAATCAAAAAAAATTATCATGATTTCCTTTATACTAGAATAACTTAAAGAATAGGTTTCAAGTCTGTGATGTGAAAAAGTCACTAGTTAGACAATAGGAATTTATTCCAAATCACTCAATAGTATATTTTTTCAAACAATATTCTTTAGAGAAATAACTTTTTTAATATTATAAATATCATTTATAAGAGATAAGTCCCAAAAAAGCCAATATTAAAGTAAATATGGCAATTTTATGTCAAAAAACAGTAAAATAAAGTCTAAAATATTATTTATCTCCCAAAAATTGGTCAAAATTGTGGCCAGGACCCCAAATGTTAGGTTTGTCTATGAAACTATTAATAATAGTAACAAATATCAAGATTACTATGACTTTCATCAGTAGAAAATATAATATAATTGAATATTATAGCCACAAATTTATCTAATAAAAAATACAAAATTTAATTATTATTTAATAATTTAAAAATAATAAAAATTTCTTAATAATTATTCTATTATTTGTTATAGTTACTGACAATTATAACAATAAGAAGTTTAAAGCTCTTAATGAGACAATTACACATGGAAAATAAAAAAAAAATTCTCCACTTATAAGTAATATATAAATATTCTTTATAAAAGAAATTATCACAAACACTGTTCAGAGATAATTCTTATAGAAAGATTCTATATAAAGAAGCTAATACTAGATAAAAAAAAGTATAGAACTTTGAAAAAAAATTAATTATTGATAAAAAAAAGTCAAACAACAACATTTATTATATTAAATGATATTTATTATAGGTTGAAAACATACCCAAGAATCAATATTTAAAAGATAAAAAAGCTTTTTATTCCAAAAAAATAATATTTAAGGAGCTTTCAGAGTAATTTGTTGATTTAGAGATATTTTAAGACAACAATTTTATATAATAAAATCTATAATTGGTGATTACAATAATATAATCTAAACTTTATTATTTAAATTCTTTATTTTAAATTTATAAAGAATAAAATAACTTCAGAAATACTTTAATGATATAATATTTTATATTGAATAAAATATTACCTGTTTAAAATGTCTAATTGATTGGAATGATTTTTGGTATTGAAAAAAACAGTGATGTGTAGACTCTTTTTATGCCTTCAGAACAGCTCTCATTATTCATAATTGATAAAGAGGGAATTCTAAGGTCAAAACTGAAAAACCAGGCTCAAAAGTAAGGTAACTTATTTTTAATTCCAATTTAAAGTTACAAATATTATTCTTCACTCCAAGTAACTTTAATCCTCTTTTGGATTAATTATTTTAAGTTTTAATATAAAATAAGCTTATTCTAATTAAATTTAAACACATGAAAAACTTAAAAAGAAAGTTTCAAGAAAAAGTCTCTTAAACTGAATTTTTAATTAATTTTTAAAGAAATCTTAATTTTCTTTAATTATAATTAAAATTGTAAATTTCAAGGCTAATTAGTAATTAAACCTTTTTACAAAGTATACTTGAAATTTCAAATATACAAAGATAATATTAATTTGAAAGCTGTGAGAAATCTTCAAGCAAATCTATTAGGGATTGAATTTTTAATGAATTTTTCAAGTTATTTCTATTTTTCCATGTAAAATAGCAATACACACAAAACTTTAACTCTTGATAAGGTTTTGATACTTTTAAATTTAAATTTTTAAGCTTATTTAAGCTTTGACAGTTCTCTAAAACTTTATTTTAAGCTTGCATATTGGGGTTTACCCTTTGGAAGCTTGTAATTCCTGTCCAAATCAGGATAGAACCAGTGTAAACTTTAATTTTTGATCAAAGTCTAATATTAAAGTCTAAATAAGGTTTAACATTCTCCAATACAGGTGGACAACCTTAAATGAGTTCTTTCAGATCCCAAAAGTTGGGTACCCCAGCTCTATTTGGTCTTTTTCCTTTGTCCCACCTTTCTGCGTGGCTTTTGCCCTTTTATTTATTTAAAGCCATACTATGGCTTTAAACCACTTCAAATTTATCTCAGGCAGGATTTATATTCTGTATGGCACATCCTTAGCCAATTCAGTAAATATATGCAACACCTCAATTTTAACTAAAATTTTGGTAAGTTTGCATAAACCTTATGCAATTCTAATTGAAGCTTATTTAAGCTTAAATTTAACAATTAAAAAAAATGCAAAAGTTTCAATTGTACTTTGAGATTCTTAAATCTTCTAATAAGATAAGAAATAATCATTTTTATGTATGAAACCCTATGGGTCTACCCTAGGTTATTTTTGTAGTAGAATCCAAAAATGACATAATCATTATAACTTTCTTTATCCAAAGAGAAAGTATACTTATTTTTTATTATTTTTATTTTGAAGCCAATTTATAAGTCTTTTCAAGACTAAATCAACTGTGTATAAAGCTATTTGTGGCCTTATGGGTATGTCATACATATCTCACAGGCTCACAAATACACTTTTACTACCACACTCATACAATAAAGCCTAATTCCTTAGATCCTTGTAAAATTAAACCACAGACTTGGGGAATATTATTCAACCCATTTCATTTCCCAATCTGGAAAATTGTATTTTTCTTAAAGAATTAAATATAACTTCAAGGTTTTATACAGATTATTTTTCATCATGAAGGATTCAAGTTCTCAAATTTTCATATATACTAGCTTCCCTTTCATCCCTGGGGTGTTTCCACCCCCCCCCCCAATTAATTAATCTACTAATATTTTATTCTATCTTTATTTTATTTAATCTTGATATTAAATACTAATATTACTAAGGTTGAAATATTGATTAAGGAATTACTGTCTTGGCTCTTTGGAAATTGGTTTTCTTTTCTCATTTGTATATAGTTTTGTACTTGAATTTTCCCTTTTAAATAAATATATGCTTTTCCTTTTTTTTTAATTATTTGTAGTCTTCTAATTCATTTCCCTGATTACTGAGTGCCAGGCCATACTTTTTTTTCCCCAAGATGCCTTTTTGACACCATACTTTAATAAACATATTTGATGTTTTACAAAATTTTAGAATAATATATGTTATGACAATAAGCTAAATCTCCTTACTCTCTTCTCATTTCTGCATCAATTTTACTTCCTGATATAGATTATATTAAAATATCAGATTTAGTACTGTTAAATGTCTCATTTTTCCTTTGGATAAATTTCCTTTTTTTTACTTGTTTTAGATATGTTAATATTTAGATATTATTCTAATATTATGAAAAAAAAAATAGTTAAACATTAAAATTTCTCTTGGGTTTTCAAAAAAAAATTCTTCCAAAAACAAAATCATATTAAATTTTAAGATCAAACTCAAAATCCCACAAAATTCATCAAAAAAAAGGGTTTTTTTTTCTTTTTTTTTTTTTGATATATTTCCTATTTAATCATCATCATAATCAAATCAAAAAGAAAAAACAACTTTCTTTTTGTAAATATTTTATAAATTTATAATAAGTATAAAAAAAAATTCTCAAAAAATATTTTCTTTTCATCTGGTGATCAATTTATTATATACTTAAATTATTCAATAAAATGAGAGTAAAAAAAGAAATTTCAAATGTCCTAAAAAACTAGTTGAGTCAGGTGTTAATACTAAGTAGATCATTATTAAAAAAAGATAATTATGTGGGGAAAATGGTGAAGTCAAAAAAGTAAGACAAAGATGGAATTAGCTTACAAATCAAATTAAATAAAAATATTTCTTGAACTAGGTGCCTCAGGAGGTATCTAATTCAATTCATCTAATTTGGGCATCTCAGTCTAATGAAAATTTTTAATGGAAATTAGATTGACGGAATGTGACTTTGAATCCCACTAATCAAGTGAGTTCTTTAATTTATTTCGGACAATTGGAAAAATTATGAGCTTATTTTTTCGTTTTTGATCAATCAATTGTAAATAAACAAAGACAAATGAGTGCAAAATAAATAATATCAAGTATATTGAAACAAAAGGTCAATTGACTAGTTTATTAAGACCTCCATGATACTATTTCAATTGTTTAATTCCTCATAAAAAAGACCCAAGTTTCAAAGTTTAAAAATGGCTAAAAACTACTTTTCATGATATGGTGCGCATATTTTGTGTGTGCATACTTATATTTGTTTCAATAGGTTTTTTACAAGATTCATTGACGTAATAGTAACAATTTACGTTTCTTTCTCCTTGAGATAACTCGATTACAAAAGTTGGGCTTTTTTTTTCAAAGACCAGTGTTCCTGTTGAGAATATCAAAGACAATTCTTAAGTTTTCTTTTGAAGAAATAATCATTTTGAGTTGATTTAGCTCGCTTCCATCAGCTTGAGTAACGCTCCTCCCTCTTCAAAAACACAACAAAAGCTTGAATGTTTTGAAAGATGAATACCTACTTTTTTTAGGGAAAAAGATATCAAAAACAATAATCGCCTTTCTTGGAACGAACGATTTCATAAATGAAGGCGCAAAAAAATATATTTATAATCTTTGAAAGAGTATTAGCTTGGTTTTTTCTGAACTTCAATACAACAACACCATCAATTATAATCTTGAAAACAATTTCAAATTTTCATGAATGTTATTCTTCATCATCACCTTCGGCGTCTAGTTCCATGTCATCATCTGTTGGTCTGGGAACCATTGCTCTATTATCTTCAACCTCTTCCTCATCATCATCTTCGCCTTCTTCATCTTCTTCACCTTCATCCTCTTCATCCTCTTCATCTTCCTCTTCACATTCTTCATCATCTTCCTCTTCCTCTTTATTTTCTGTTTGAATGGTTCTGGCTTGAGACATGTTTATCAAACCATTGCCATTTGGAACAGGGTTCATATGAGAATGTATACTAGGAAGCATAGGAGTTGTTGAAGGAGAATTAGAAGGATGAGAGGGTTCAATAGGATGATGATGATGGTGGTGATGATGATGATGATGATGAGGGGAAGGATAATGATTTTGAAGATGATGAGAGGGTAAAGGAATTGATCGATTGGGGACCTGATGATGTTGATGAGTCGAAAAATGATTATTGCTAGGAGTACTGATCGGACTAGTAGTCGATCCTTGACTATAACGTGTAATGTTTATTGAAGAAGAAGTTGTAGTAGTAGGAGGGGGATGGGGAGGTTCAGCGACAATTGGGGCAAGCTGGGTATGATTTGATTGTACTCTAGAATGTTGACGGACTGGTTGAACAGGCAAATGTTTTTGATATTGTTGATGAGAAATGGATGCAGGGTGACCATTGCTAGCGTTTGAGTTATTGCTAGTTGATAAAGAAGGATTATTGGTAGTAGAATTGAGTAAACCAGTGATACCGTTAGAAGTGATGATAGGTTCGGTTGTGTTTGATTTATTACTGTAAGATCTAGTTGGTTGGGGTATTTGATTATGATTTGAAGATTCATCAAATGATCGACTGATGAGATTTTGAATTTGATAAGCATTATGATTATGATTATTATTACTATTATTATTATTGTTAGTATTATTAATATTATTGCTAGGATTACTATTATTATTATTGCTTGGATTACTATTATTAGTATTATTATTATTATTGATATGAAGGGTTGAAGTTAATAAATTTGGATTTTGAGAGTTTTGATGAGATGAATTATTTAAGGATGAATGGATTAGATTTGAGTTTGAAGAAGCAGAAGAATGATGATGATGATGATGAGCTTGAGGTGGAACGATTAAACCGGCTGAATCGGCAGCTGTGGTGGTGATAGATGATAAGGTGTCATAGAGTACGCTAATGATAAGACGATCACCCAAAAGATTAATTGATGTATTAATAAAAATAATTTTATAGATCAAATGAATGAAATCATAATCTTACGATCTTTCTACACGTAACCTTTGAATATTTTTCTTTGAACGAAGGATTTTTAATTGAATATTTTGATTTTCCTATAATGAAAACAAGTTTTTGGTTTTGTTAATGAATCGATTTTAAAAGGTTGTTATTGAATTTTTGATGAATTTATTTTTACAAAAAAAAACAATTTTACATACTCTTTCGATTTCTCTTATTTTTGCTCTTAATTCAAAGCATTTAGTACCATATCGTTGTTCATCGGATAAAGATGGTAATGGATTATTATACGCTTTTGATTTTGGCATGTTTTATTTTAGTTTAGTTTTTAAAAAGAAGATCGAGAATTTTTGGATTTGAAGGAAATAATTTTAATAAAATGAGTTTTAGGATAAATTGATTTTAATTTTAAAATGAGTCAAGATTTTTGAAAATTTCTTTTATGAGAAAATCTTTAAAATTTTAATTAAAATGATCTTTTGTATTCTTTTGAGTTGGGTCTTACATTAAAAATTTAAAAAAATCTCTTCAAAATTTTCAAATTTAGCTAAAGTAACCTTCTTCTATTACTAAAATAAGAAAATTTTACAGTGAAGCAAATTATTAAAAATCTATCATTTTTGCATCATTTCAATCTTTAATATTAAAAAAAAACTCTCAAAAGTGAATTACAATAATTAATTTATTTGAATCTACCTCCATTTTAAAATTTAGAATCACTTATGATACTTTTTGAAAATTATGTGACAATTATCTCCTTATAAAATTACCTTCTTATTAAAAATAAGACTATCATTGTACTTAGAATTCTTGATAAAAGAAAAAATTTGATTAATAAGTTTATATTTCAATTCTATAAAAATAGTTTTTTTCATAATTATTAGTATATAGCAAAAACTTTACAAATCATTTAAATTTAAAAGTTATGATTGATTAATGTATCACATAAAGTGTTTTTTTTTTTTGAAAAACTTTTGATCTAGGAATTTTTTTTTTGAAATTTACAGTTTCAGGCATTCTTTATTGAAGATCTTTATTATCATTTTCAAACAAAATAGGTATTCTATAATTTTATTTAATTCAGAATTTTTTTTAAAAAAACTTGAACCATATCATTCTTTCATTAGAATGACTCACTTTTGATTTTTGTAAAGATAGGTAAATAAAGTATGTCCTGAATTATTTAAGCTTTTATTAGTTGGGTTTATCAAATAAAAGGGGAAAATACCTACCTAATAATTTAAGCTTGGGTCTAAGTATATAGAAATAAAGGATTTCAAGATAGATAGATTACCTCAAAAAATGCACCTTAATCCTTCCTTCAATTAAATCTAAATAAATAGAATATAAAAAAAATTAAATTTATTGAGGAATTAGTAACATATTAGGGAATCTTGAGCCTTAAAAATGCCATAGGTAAACAATGCAGGATTCAGTGGTAAATAAAAAAATTAAAAAATCCAATTATTTTAATGAAAACCCCTGATTTTTGAGCTTAGTCCTCTGGTATTTTGTCAAAAATAGGGGGTGTCAAACCTATGAAATCCCTAATTAAAAAAAAGTGTGATTTGAGACCAAAATCCCACATTCCAAAATCAGGGATTTTGTCTCCCAAAAACCACTTTTTTTAACTCAGTCCCCCTGGAATTTTGCAAAATACTACATTCTTTCCTATACTTATTTAAACCTAATTGAATATTGAAATTTCAAACCTAACCACTGCCCTTCTCAAGAAGTAAATTTTAACCCAACCCCTGGTGTAACCAAATAACCAATCTATTTACAATTCCATTCAATCTCCCACTTTCTCAATTGACTCAATTACTGATTCATCATGCACCATCACCATCCTTTCAATGCCACATCATCCAATGAAGACAAATAAATACACTCCCAAGATTTCATCTGGCCTGCCCCATCCTTCAAGTCACTTAACTCGACCGGATTATTTATGTATTATCAATTGGTTGATGCATGTTTTGGAACCAGTGGCTCCACATCAGTGGGAAAGCCACCCTCAAGTAAAAAGAATGGATTTCATCTTATGGCAATTGAGGTCAATAAGAAATCACAACACCAGTTGAATCTAAGTGCAACAAGCATTTGTGACTGATGGTGTACATATAAGAAAAAATACACAACAGCAAAGAAGTTTTAGAATTTAACTGGGGCAGGTATAACAGAAGAGGATGAGAAAAAAGGGCTGCACACTATGGCTGATAAGCTTGAAAGTATGTGTCCATGTTTTGCAGAAATGGATTCACTCTTTGGCCATAAGCCAAATGTGACTCCACTAGCAACATATGATTCTCAAGAGGCTGGATTGATTTCAAATGAGGATGAAGAAGAACCAATGGAACATGAAGTAAGATATGATACATTATTTCATTATTTTTGCTAAATTCTGATGTGTCGTTTCTTTTCAGGATTCAGCAATAACAGAGGAGGGAACAATCACGATTCAACCAAATATGGATATTGCCAAAGATAAATTGAATGACCATGTGGAAGAGCCCAAAGTAAGATTTCTTTCATCAAACCAATATGAAACAAATCGACTATGAAATATTTCTTGTATAGTTACAGGATAAGATAAATGGTTCATCCCAAAAGAGAAAACATAGTGCCAGCTTCAATCTTAATAATACCAGTGGCGCACAGAAGAAGTTGTCAGATGTGTTGTATCCAAGTTACTCACAAATAATGATTGATTGGCAAAAAGGTTTGTAGAAGATGGTTTTATTCTGTTGTTCATGCACACTAATAATAGTTTTTTCAGGTAGAGAAGCTCATGATGAGGCCCGGTTAGAGGGGGATAAACAAAAATGGAATGAAGAAAGGAGTGCTCAGATTATGCAAGCTGAACAACAGAGATTAATGAAGGAGATGGAAATTGCATTTGAACAGGAAAAAAATGCTGAGTGTAGAAAGCTGGAACAGTCCAAAACACAATCACAACTTGATTTTGATATGGCCAAAAAGGCAAAAAAACTTGATTTTGAAAAAGAAAAATGGCAAAAAGAAGTGGAGATGCGTGAAAAACAACAGAACATGGACTTGACTATAGTAGAATTGAATTCCTCCCATCCAATTTCAGATTTAGAGTGTATTCTAAATTTGATTATTAAAAACAGTTGAAGTAAGTGTTCTTCATTAAATATTATGAATGTAATATGAGCAGTGCCATTAGTTGACAGGATTGGTTTTTCAAAATAGGCTCATTTGGTATTTGATGGGTAAATGACGGTTCAATATGTGATTTTGCGGTTGATTAATTCAACACTGGAGGTGTGTTCTCACATAAGATGGGTGTGGATGCCCATCAAAATGATCAATCTCAAAGGATGTTGTTGTATTTTATGGCATGTTTGCCCTTTGAAATTATTGTTGTGGCAATTAATCAAGCTTAATATGTCCAGTGAGGAAGCAGAGGCAGTGGACATTTGACCTTTCAATAAACACAAGTCATATTTTTAAATTCTGCCAATGCAATGCTAGTCAGAAACATGATTGCCTATTTTTCCGAGGTTGAGAATAATCAATCCCTTGTTTAAAAATTAACCACATGTTTTTCAGTAAATTCCTCATTTCATTATTTTTGTTCATCACTTTTTTTTAAATATATTCCTCCTTCTTTGATTGATCTATTCTTTTCAAAGTTAGATAAATTAAATCAACACTCTTTTGTTGATCAAGGCTTTTAGGTGTGCCATTGGCACAGGACTTGTAAGTGAATACACTGCAACTGATCTTCATTTGATTGCACTGATGTGTTCTTTCAATCTGCACAGACATCAGCACATGTTTTAATTGATCCAAAAGGCTTGTTTGAGGGCCTTTGGTGACTGTATTGTTTCATAAAGGGTGTACAGACCTTTTGATAAACAACGGTATGTACACCTTTTTTTAAATTCTTTCATTCCCCCATGTAACCAATAAATACATACTTACTGTTACACTGCCTCCACTACATAACCATCCGTCCATCCACAACCACCACCGCCACTTCCACGGCCGTTTGGCGACCACCACTGCCAACCAGCCACAATGACTACCATGGCCGATCGGCAACCACCACCGACTACCATGCCTGTTTGGCAACCATCACGACTACCACATCCAACAGGCCGACTGGCTGATCGGCAACCACCACCACCAACTGGCCATGATGACTACGTCCACCCATCCAACACAACCACCAATAACTTCCCCGCTGACGGGCCACCACCACTACCACTACCTCTGCCTACTCCAGCCATCCACCACAGCCACAACCGCCCTGGGTGATTGTCTACCTCCACTGCCGATTAACCACATCACCTGCTCCTCTACTGCTGTAACAACTTAAACCAATGATCTGCCACCACCACCCATCCTTTCTATGCCATACTGATGAACCATATTGTTTTAATTTAGGGGAGGAATATTTAAGTTTTGGAATATATTTAATCTGCAATCATGATATCACCATCCAACAATCAACTCTCCCATTCTTTAGCCATTCCTCATCCATCATCTGATCAATTGAATTTTGGGACTCAACCAAATGACCAGATGATTGTCAATGAGCTGAATGTCCCCAAACTCTCTTTAATTCCTCATTTTGTGAATCCTGTTTGGACTCAACCTCACAATCATAATGATTTGACAGATGAGAATTCTCTTAATCATAATAAACCCAAGTCCAGACAACAAAGAAGAATGCTTCTATAAATGAACCAAACAGCATACCAGCTTCTCCATACTTACACTGGACAAGAAGAAGAATGAGAATGCCTCCTGGTCGAAGCTTCCTCTGCACAAACAACTACCCAGACCCTATGTACTTATCAATAAACATAAAAATCTCTATTTGCCTATTTTCATGTATCAACTTCACCCATTCAGCAGTCCAACACCCGTCTTCCATAAGCTTCAAAAATTAATCATAACATCAAATGAGCTTGAAAACAACTGTCAAAATATCACCACTAACTCTGATATGCTTGATGGCATTATGAAAGGAATAGGATTTCTTCAGGGTTCTGATTTGGGTAAATCTGCTGGGGTTTATGCAAGGAAGGCAGGCTTGAGCAAAAAAACAATTGATGAAGATAATGAGAAATGGTCAACACTTCAATAACTTGATGAATTCATTCACTCCCGAATTCAAGGATTTTCTAATAATGCACTTAAAGACAATCAAGAAATCATGAATGCAGCCAATGTGAATGGCACTCCAACAAATCACCCAATTTCAAAATTTATTAAAATGTTATAGTTACATTCCATGGCTTCGACAATAAACCACATACTGATAATAAGGACATCAATTCATGGACTTATGGTATATTCTCTTTTATCAATAAAAACCATTTCATGCCAATTCCTACAGTTTTCACACCCTCTGGGAATGGATTATAATTTCCAAACCAAAAATTCATTTTTTATTTTTCCAAAGCAGAAGGCATTGTTGAAATACTCTGGAAAACATCTGAACTTCTTCATCAAACAACCAAGCCACCAAAGGAATTTCTTGAACATAAATCCATCACACACTTTGGCTGTTCTTTTCAAATAAACAAGAAATTATTTCTTACAGGACAAAAATTGAAACAACTCAGCTCTGAAGAAATTAAAGCAAAAAGTCAACAGTCAAATTATGTGGAATGAACAGGATAACAAAAGATTACGTAAAAATAAAATCTTGTAAATATTATATATCATATATATTTACACATTTGATAATTATGATCCAATTCAGTCTTAACATTTACCATTACATGGACATAGATTGAAAATGTATTACAAATATTATTCTTCACACAATCCTCTTTGAAAATACACATGCTTTATAGATCTTAAAACATGGTCAGCACTTGTAATTCATCTATTCATTCATTCCTGAACCAATCTAAAGTGTAGGGCTTGATTCTTTCACGCATATTCAAATGGCTGTTTTCATCATCTTGTTGTGTGATATTTTGGAGCTCAGGGGGGTCATTATCTTCATATAAATCACTCCATTTTTCACCTACTTGTGCTAATAGATTATGCAATATAACACAGGCTACCACCCCCTGTACAAATAACTGTACCTCTTGCACATTACACATCTCACGCAAAGATGACCACAACCCTTTCAAAACACCAACGGAACTTTCAATATGTACTCCTGATCTTGCCAAACATAGATTGAATTTTTGATTATCTTCTGAGTGGGATTTGACACCTTTGTATGCTGGCACAATCCAATGGGAGCTTGCATAAGCCAAATCTGCAAGTAGATACTGATCTTTCCCATAATATTCATGTGGAATTTTTCAGATTTGCATATGTTGGTACAAATTTGAATCATGAAGAGAGCCTGCACAGCCAACATGTAGTGAAATAAACACTCTGTTGACATCAAAAACCAATTGAATTGACATTGAATACCTACATCACATCTATTATCAGCTCAAAATGGTTCAATAAATAAGATATGAAGAGCATAAATACCTCTTCTTGCAATCAAATTATGCCTCACCATCTCTGGATGGCCTTTGAGACAAAGGTATAAGACTACCATCTATAAATCCCACACACCCAGGAAACCCTTTGGATTGCATTACTTGGGAAGTCTGCAATTGCTTTTGTGAATTTGGCCACATAATATATTCCTTTTCATACTTGATTAATGCTTTTATTATACACTGTGTATATAAGAAAATAGCCCCATGACTAACTCCAAATAGCATTCCTAGTTTTCCCAAAGAGGCCCCATTCCCATTGGATCCTAATCGTGCTAATGCTACAGCCAATTGTATGTATGAATCTCTCTGTTTAAATCTTGATGAATTGTGAAAAATTGTATCATCTTGAATCAAGGTAACTAACCGCTGGAAAGATTCATGATTAGTATGGCAGAGTTGTTTGAATTTATGACTTGATAACTGGACCAAATTGCTGGAGTTGTATATATATGCAGAAGGATTTTTTTGGCGGGGTGTAAGATACCTTTCGGTACTGAGATGGTGTAGCAGTGATACATCTTCTTCCAGGTCTGAATCAATATTGGATTCCACAACAAGGATATCCTGCATGATATTTAGTTGATGAAATAATGGGATTCTTGCTGATGTTTTTGGAATTTTTTGATATTTATAGATTTGAATTCTATTGAAAAGAATTTGGTCTAAAGAAATTTATTCAAAGCTGAATTCCCTGGGTGAGGTTTTTGCACACCAATTTTAAAAATTAAGCCATGATAGGTTGGGATTTCAAGGGTTATAATTTGTTATTTGAAGGCAAAAATATAGGTTTTTACATGTTCAAAATACCACTGGTCAGGGGGTGTGTTATTTGGGAAATCCCAGAAATTAAATTCTGCATTTCAGGAAAAAAAATTCAATATTTGAAATGCGGGATTTCATAGGTTTGACACCCCCTAATATTATCTTTGGAAAATTCAAGATTTTAATTTTCAAAACCTAATTCTAGAAGAAAATCCTCAAAACGTGAATCATATTTTTAATCTTTGTATATTCAAATCATCCAAAAAAAATTCAGACCGATTCCTCACTATGCAAAGTAACCATTTAATTTCAATTTATTCCATACTGAGTATTTCCTTTTTATTTGTACCTTTTTTTTAGAGAACAAATATCAAGATCAAATTCCTTTTTATTGATCTTGCCACCTCAGTAGTTCTCACAAGTTCACTGGGGATAATTTACATACTTTTGGTCATTGAACAAAAGCCAATTACTTATTTATTTTCAATTGGTTAAAAATAAAAGAAAATTTTGATGCATGTTTTGGTACAACTGGGTTGACTTCAGTAGGACAGCCACCTTTCAGAAAAAAAAGGCTTCACCTCATGGCTCTGGAAGCTAATAAGAAGTCCTGTAACTGATTAAATATTAAAGAAGAAAGCATTAGGTACCAATGTAGAACCTACAAAAAGAAATATTTAGCTTACAAAAAGTTGAAAAATATGACTAGGGAAGGAGTAACTGAGTATGATGAAAAAAAGGAATAAAAATAATGGAAGGGAAGTGGGAAATCATGTGTTGATGCTATTATGGAATGAAGGCTTGATGCAGTCATAAACCAAATATTCCTCCAATTGCAAATTTTAATTCACAGGAATTTGGGTGAGCTACCAAAGAGAAACTGAAATAGATCCACTATAAAACGTCAGTTAATTCAGAAAGAATTCCAATTTTGAAGGAAATTGGAAAACTTAATTATTTCTTTCACACTTTAGAGTGGAATAATAATTAGAAATTATGGCTACAATCATCATAATGAATTTCAAATTGTTAAGGAAGATAATATTAGTTCAGTTAGTATGTTGAAAGTATTTTATATTTTGAAGAAATGTAACCTTTTTTAAAGTGAAAAAATCTAATATTGATCCATTTTCAAACCCTTTTTGGTTTTCAACCTTCAACTTCAATGAACAAAGTGGGATCCATAATAAAATAATGAATTTATTTTCACTCCCATACACCAACATGTTGTAAATACAACAAGAAATTAGGTGATTTTGAATTGAATCTGTGGAATTAAAAAGCCAATGTGATTCTTTATTCTATTATACAAGTAATTAATTTATTGAAAATACAAAGTTTGAATGGGAAAAGAAAAAAATGGGGTAAAGAAAAATTTGAAAAAGTTACCAAAATGAGGCAATGAAATTTATTGAAGGAAGTAAAAAGAAGATGTAAGATCAGGTGTTTTAAAAAAAAATTACAAAAACAAAGTTCATTTTATTAAAAAGATAAAACCCTTCAAATTAATTTTGAAAAAGAGAATTGGAAAAAAGAAATGGAGTTTAAGGAAAAACAGAAGCAGATGAATCTAGCTATTTCAGATTTGAATTTGACTCACCCAATTTTGAAGCTTTAAAAAAATTCTTTAATACATAAAATATAAGCTTGGCTCTTTTTAGCTAATGTGTTGAATTAAATTCTATGATTAGAAGTTCAATTTTATTATATTTTTCATTTCACTAAATGGAGAAATTATTGGTAATTATTTTGAGAGAAATTATTTTATGGTGGATTGGATTTCATGCAGTGTAGTAACTGAAGAAAAATTAAGAAAAAAAATCCAGCAAAAATAACTTTTCAAAAGATAAAATCAAGAAAAAAACCAAAATTATTTTTTCAAATAATAAACTCAATTATTATTTTTTTTAAAAAAAAATCAAATCAAAGAACATCTTCTTTTTATTTTTATCAACCAATCAAGTTAAAAAAGAATAATTTTTTAAAAAAAATTATTAATTTTCTTTTTCTATTTCACACAACTTTATTACCTCAAATTAATTACACAATAAGAAAAATTCATTGAATTTCCTGATAATTTTTTTCAATTTTTTTCTCTATAAAAAAAACCAATTTTCTGATTCTTTTTTTTTGGCTTTTAGTCTTAATAAGCTCATGTGAAAAAGAAATTTTTAGTAAACAAAAAAAACTAATCAATTTTTAATTGCATTACTAAAAAGAATCTACTACCTCATGCAAAATTTTTAACTCAATAATCAGTAATATATATCAATATTCATTTTTCACTTCTTTTTCTATCCCATAATGATCCACAATTTTAACACCACCAACATAGTCATAAAAATCGCTTATTCCATCTCCCATTTGATCTTCCTATCCACCATAAAAACCACCCCCAGATTCAACACTCCCACCACATCTCATTATAAGAAGTTCAGTTTGAAATTTCTTCTAATACGGCTCTGTTTCAATTAAGAACCTTTTTTTCTTAAAATTAATTTCTATATTATCATTATTATTAAAAAAAGTTTTTTATTTTTTTGAGTTATTAATTCAAGTGATGACTATTCCTTGTATTTTTAATTAAATCAATTGTGATTTAATTTTTAAATTTTATCATAAATCTTATTTAATTTCATTTTGATTGAAAAAATATCATATCATACTATATATATTGATTCTTAACTTAATTCAAATTATTAAGTATATTGTATTTCAATTGAGCTTTTAACTATATTTACTTCTTATTATTTTTTTATATAATTTTTTTTAAGAATATGGATATTGTTTCAAAAAAAATTGAAAGTCTTATTTTTGTTTATTTTTATTACCTATATTCTATCAATAATGATTATTTAATATAGAAATTAGTCAATATTTATATTTCTGTTGAATAAAATGAATTACCTTTTTCTTATTATTTTAATTAATAGTTAAAAGTCTCATTATTTATTTCTCTTATTTTCAGCCTGTGACTCAAAACCAGAGCACAAGCATGACAGCCAAAATACCATAAACCAATGGTATAGCCAAGATACCACCAAAACATGGAGCTGAGTCAAATTAGCTCAAAAGGTATCAAAATATAGAGGAAACTCACCCCTTTCTGAAAATATAAGTCCCATCACCATAGGACAAGAAATAACAAAGTTATTGCTGAGCATAAACCTTAATTTTCACCTCTCATCTAAAATCTAGAAGGAGAGGCTTAAACCCATCAAATGGGTATTCAAAATGAAGCTCTAAGCCAGGGCTATCCAATGGTTCCAGCCAAACTGAGCTAGCACCAGTATTACTGGAGTTATGGTCAATTTCAGGCCAAATAAGGGTGAACAAAACATTCACCTCTCATCTAACTTCTACAGTTTTAGTGTGGGATACCTGAAGTGGGGTCTTTTTGGAAAGAGCACAATCAGGACTATCTTATGGTGTCATCCACTTCCCCATATCTCAGCTACTGCAGAAGATATGGGGCAAACAAGCTCAATACAGCTTTTTGCCTAAAACACGCAAATGTACAAAAAGCTTGTACATGGGATAACTTTTCCATATTTAATGATACCCATATAAAAGGAGGTACCATTGTGTAGAGCACATACAGGGCTACACACGGAACCAATTTTGAGGATGATATCTCAAGAATTGACAAAGTTATGGCTGTTTTAAGGTCAAAATCCCACCTGCTGTCATATACAGCCTTACCATGGGATAATATCCCATAATCATGAATATGAGGTGTCAAATAGACAAAGAAGCATGTTTTTACTTCAATACCTCATATGTCAGTCAATACTGGGGTCCCATACAGTTTCTGTACAGCATTCTACGCGTCATACACGTCAGAATCAGGCTGTGAGGTCCCCAGATGAAAATTTTCACCCTGTATTGGTGAAAACTGCCCAGATGTGGTTTCAAAACCACATCTGAGCCCAATACAGGCTATACAGGCTGTTTGCAAACCACAAGCCAGTACTAGAAAGTGAAAAAATCTTCACTTCCTCTATGTGGAAAGGTCTAGCACCCTTTCCACCCCATTTCAGGATAAAAAGGAGGCTTTTCACAGCCAGAATTGTCTCCTCATCCTGCTCTTGAATTCCTACGTAGTACAACTGTCCAAAAACAGCTATACTCTTGGAAAATAATCAGGTATACTTTAAATTTAAGTATTGTAGCCTTTATTATTGTAACCCAACAGGTAAAAGCTGCACCCAGGGCTTTCAACAGCGCTCACCACCACTATATCTCTATAGTAAAGCCCTTAATATCTTAATTTAATAATTTATTATTAACTTTACCCTCTTTTAAAACTTTTTTTACCATGTCACAGTCATAGTTAAAGCTTGTAAATACTTATATACACCTTTATCATAGACTCACCCTGACATTTTGGGGGCCTGGCCATGTTTTTTACTTATTCTTGGACATTACAAGTAAGTTTTTCTCTTTTTTATCATTTATTGACACCTGTTTTACCTTTTTTAGGCGTCATTTTCTCTATAAATATATATTTTATATATTTTTTTTTAATTTTTAAATAAACACTCATATATTATAGAGTATCTGTCACATGGCTAATAATCACAAGACTAGTATTTTGGCGTGTTTTGTATATAAAAACACTCTAAGACACTAATAAAGCCTTAATTCTTAAGTGAATTAAGACAGCTCATACTGATAAAACAACAGTTGAGGCGTGTCTGGGCACATTGTTAACTCAATTACCCTGTAATACACCACCTTTGACAGATTATACTTGCTAAACACAAGTATTCTGTGAGATATTGGCATACAAACAGTATACCACATATCAGTAAGCTGTATTTTTGACATGGAATTGTTAATTAAATTACATTGTCATCATACAAGGGCATCTGTAGTAACATACAAGCCAAGAGGCCATTCTTAGATGTGCAAAACCAGCCCTTTAAGAAGTCTTAACTGACATAAGCCCTCTTCTTTCCTGTTTGATTCAGTGGAAGAAAATTTCATACCACTTGAAACCCAGTCACAGGCCAACATACCAGTGACACCCTCAGAACCAGAGGGCAGCAAGGGCAAAGGGAAGAGGCTTAGTAAAGGCCAAATTACAGCCAAGAAGTGGACACCAATAGCCACTCAGAGGAGTGGAAAACCATGAAACTCTGCTTCAATACAAGGTAAACCAACCTTAACCACTTGTACAGGAAAGATTACAATTATTAACCCAGTTGTAACTTCCAAAGGCAAACTGCCCAAGTCAGCAGACAATAAATTTGTACAAGGCACAGTCAAAGGTAAATACCCTAAGAACATATGTCACCTGTACACCTCAGAGACCTTGGCTTCCAAAGGAAACAGCCAGAGGACAGAGAAGGATTGTCTAGAACCAGAAGACCAGGAAGAGGACACCTTGGACACAGTGGTGGATGGCAAAACAATGAGGGAAATAATATCAACCTTGCCATTCACACTCCAATTCAACAGAAACCTCAAACCAGAGGACTGGAAGGATATGGATCAAGTTCTTCAGATCCACCAACTCCTCAAAGACTTATTTAAATGGAGCATGAACAACAAGAGGTTCAACCTAGAAACTCACTGGGCGGAACTTGGATCAAGTTGCCAGAAGATCTGTCTCAAAGAGATAGACTTCAAAGACCTTATGGTAATCACCAAAGGTTGGAATCCTACCAGGCAGCACAGACTCCTGGAGGCAAGGGCACAGAGGATAAGGGAGAATCAAGCCACTATCCAAGCAATAGAAGAACAATTAACCCAGACAGGGCCTACTCAGATTCCTTCAGGTTCACAAGGAACAGGCCAAATCAGCTCTCCAGTGGCTTCACACCATTCAGAAACCAGCAGATCAGTGGCCAGGAGTCACCATTCTTCACAATTCCAGGAAGTTTCCAGGAGAAGACAAGGAAACAAGGGCAAGAACAAAGCCTCCTTCAACCAGAGGAGGAAAGAGTCAGACCCCATGATCCAGAAACTGCTAGATTTGGTGAAAGAAGTACACAAGAACCAGAAGTAATTGTAAGCAGCTCTAGAATCAGTAGTCCTAGTAATAGAATTATTATCCCCACTCAGATTGAACATAACACACCTGAGAGTAACTTAAACAGTGATGCACTGTGGTTACAAATGTCCCAATATGCTGAACAATCTGCAAAGAAGTTTGCAGAACTTGAAGCTGGCCAAGAGAGGATGAGAAAAACTCAAGCTTCATTGGAACAGATAGTTAAGACTCTTCAGGAAGGATATGCTCAACTGAGAAAAGCCTCTGAAGAAACCAACAAAAGACTGAATAAAGTCTTTGAAGAACAACACCACAGCAGAAGGGACAGGGATTGTCTGGATCAAGACATAAACAAACTTTTTAATGTCTACCATAACTTGAAGCCCCAACCACAAGGCCAAGTTATGGATAATCCATATCAACCAGAGGACATCAAACCAGATGCCATGTTGATGAATAAGGCAAGATCCCCATCACAATACCAAGATGGAGATGGCATGTCTTATTCAGAGAAGGAAGCCTTGAAACAGCTTACTGAGGCCTCAAACTGGCCCAAATTCTCTGGATCAGGAGAATATGATCATATGGAACTCATAGATTATATTGATGGACTCTTCATTGATGTACCAAGAATACCAGACTACTGGATCACTGCTAGATTGAATACTGCATTTAAAGGCCATGCTAGTATATGGTACACAGAAATGAAAGAAATCCATGGCAGGAGAAACTGGCCATGGTGGAAGAGTCAAATCATCCAAAAGTACAGTAATGGAACTTGGATATGGCAAAAGACCATGTCATCTGAAAATGAAAAGTACTCTGTGGACAAAGATCCATATGAGTGGTGTCTTAGACAGTCTAAAAGACTTAAAGCCATTGATCCTCAGATGAACATCCAAATTAGGAATCACAAACTCCTGACACAATTGCCAGGAGAGCTAGAGCATGCAGTAAAATGCAGATGCAACCAGAATTGCACTCTAGATGACATTGCCAACACCTTACAAGACACAAGGAAAAGGACTAATATAGGGAAATTCACCCCATATAAGAGCAGTAGTTTCAAAGAGAAACAACCTTTCAGGGTAGAGGTTAAAGACAAACCCAAAGAAAGAGTGGCAGAAGTGGCAAGGAAGAGAAATTCTTGTCACAATTGTGGTTCAACAGACCACTATTCCAACAACTGTCCAAAGGCAAAGAAAAAAGTCTATGCCATAGAGAAAGTCCCTGAGGAAGAACCTTCAACAGAGGATTCTGAATCAGACTCTATGGGTGACGCCATCAGAGAACCATCTGATGATGACCAAGACCCAAGAGAGGAATTTTTAGTGGAATACCAAGAGGAAACCCCACTAGAAATTCAGGACATACAGTTGGAAGCAGGCATGCCACAGGACACTGCTAATAAAAACTTGTGCAAACACACACAAGATGCACAAACATTCCTGGTTACACCAACCAAAGGAATGGCATATATACATGGAACAGCCACAAAAATGACTGTTTGTATTGACAATGATCAGCATCCCCTGATCATTGATAGTGGAGCACACTGCTCCATAGTGGCCAGAAACTATCTGGATACCCACTTCCCAAACTGGGAAAAACAGCTCTTGCCCACTAAGGCAAAGAACTTTAAAAGTGCATCAGGGAAGATGACTTCCATTGGGACAATTATCAAAGAGATAATTATACCCCACAGGAAGGGTAATATCAGACTCAACCCAGAGTTTGTAGTGCTTAATGATGCCCACATCCAAGGGTTTTTACTGGGAACAGATTACCAGAGGATGTATGGCATAGACATTTACAACAGTAAAAATAGGCAAATCATCATTGGTACTAACAAGGGAAAGAAATTTTCACTTGACATATACCAGATATCTTCTCAAGATCCACTAGAAGAACTTTTGAAGGAATTCAGAGAGGGACAGTTTAGCACTACCCTCACCAGTAAACAAAAACTAAGTTTACTGAAGATGCTGAGAAAGACCAGACCAGCATTTGCCATTGGTGAAGAACCATTAGGCAAGATCAAAGGCCATGATATAGAACTATATCTGGATGTGGAAAGGCCTTATCCACCCATGCTGAGGAGACCTCCTTATCCAGCAAGCCTGGAAACCAGGAAAGAAATTAAGAAACATATCAATGAACTCCTGGATATGGATGTCATCAGGAAGATTGGACATAATGAAATAGTGGAAATCACCACCCCTGTCCTAATCACCTGGCATGATGGCAAGTCTAGACTGTGTGGAGATTTCAGAGCTCTGAATAACTACACAAAAGCAGATAGGTACCCCATACCTAGGATACCTCATGCCTTAGATAAACTGGCTAAAGACAAATACATAACCAAAATGGATTGTATGAAAGGCTTCCACCAAAATGGAGTTAAACCAAACTCCATGAAATTACTCAGGATAATATGCCATATGGGCATATATGAGTACACCAGAATGCCATTTGGCATCAAAAATGCACCAGCCCACTTCCAAAGGATGATGGACACAATATTTCAAGATGAAATATTGGAAGGCTGGATGGTAGTATATATTGATGACATCATTATATACTCAGAGACATTGGAAGACCATATGCAATACATAGACAGAGTGTTAAGTAAATGCACACCCATAAATCTGAAAATTTCACTTAAAAAGTGCAATTTTGGCCAACAAGAGCTACTAGCTTTAGGACATAAAGTCTCAGGTCTTAGTCTGGAAATTGACCAGAACAAAGTAGCAGCAGTACTGCAAAAGCCAGTATCAAAGAACATCAAAGAGATGCAATCTTTCCTTGGGTTTGCTAGCTACTATAGAAATCACATCAAAAACTTTGCCCACATAACCAGTAGTTTATACAAGTTATGTTCAAAAGATGTAGTTTTTGAAATAACCAAAGAAAGGAGGGATGCATATGAGAGAATCAAATATGAACTCACCAATGCACCAGTGCTCATCTTAACTGACTTTGAACTACCATTCAAGTTATATATAGATGCAGCATGCAGCCAAGGCTTAGGAGCAGCCCTTCACCAAAGACAAATTGTGGATGGTGAACCAAGAGAGGGTGTAATATGTTACATCTCTAGGCAACTGAAAGATTCAGAATCCAGGTATGGGGCCACCCAGACTGAATGTCTATGTCTAGTCTGGGCTCTAGAAAAACTCCATTATTATTTGGAGGGTGCAGTCTTTGAAGTCTACACAGACTGCACAGCCTTGAAGTCTTTACTAAACATGAAGACTACAAATAGACATATGCTGAGATGGCAAATAGCCATCCAGGAGTATAGAGGGAACATGACCATAATATACAAGGAAGGTAGAAGCCATACCAATGCAGATGACCTCAGCAGATGGCCACTGGACAATGTCAAAAGCAACCCAGCTTATGACCCAGAAGTTGCAGCAAAAATCCCTATCCATTTCATGGAAATAGATAGGAGGAAAAACTTCAGATTATCTGAATGGGCACCAGAAAGTGGTACCCTTGACAGTGGAAACACTGACTCAGAAGGGACAGAAACTCCCATACTGGGAATAAGTTCCTCAGAACTGCACAATAAATTCTTCAGTGCAGTACAGAAGTCTTATGCCAAACACAAACAGTGTAGCATACTACTCCAACTCCTTCAACAAAAGTACAGGAGTCCAGAACTGGAAACCCAGCTGGAAGAACCCTGGTTGAGGGCCTATAAGGATAATAAGTTTTTTCTTATAGATGGCCTGCTCTACCACAGAGAAAAGCACACAAGTGCACTAACAGTGGTAGACAGAGACCACATCTCATTGATCCTACAAGAATGCCATGACTGCCCCTATATGGGACACATGAGTGAAGACAGGACCAACGAGAGGGTAGCAAGCACAGCTTGGTGGCCCAAGTGGGAACAAGAGGTGAGTGAATACATCAACACTTGTGAAAGATGCCAAAAGGCAAATAGGAAACATGGGAAGAAGTATGGGTTACTTCAACACATAGAAGAACCCAAGCACCCATGGGAAACCATCAACATGGACTGGGTTACAGGACTTGTCCCAGGAGGCAAAGAAAACTATAATGCCTGTTTGATAATAGTTGATAGTTTCAGCAAGAGCATGAGGTGTCTACCATGCCATAAAGAAGACAAAGCCATGGATACTGCTCTGTTGTTTTGGAATAACATCATATCTACCTGTGGAGTCCCTAAGATCATCATTAGTGATAGGGACCCAAAATTCACATCTGAATTTCGGACTAACTTATATGACATGCTTGGTACCAAACTTGCTTTTTCCGCAGCTTACCATCCACAAACAGATGGCCTAGCTGAAAGGATGATCCAAACAATGGAGGACATCCTCAGAAGATTCTGTGCCTATGGCATGGAATACAAGGACCATGAGGGATACACCCATGATTGGGTTACCCTCTTACCAGAAGTCCAACTGGCTTATAATACAAGCCAGCACTCCACCACAGGTAAAACACCTGCACTGGTGGAGAAAGGGTGGAACCCCCTGTTGCCTGTGGATCACTTGAAGAAAAATCTCCTGACTATCCACCCCACAGCCAAAGACTTCCATGATATGTGGAAGAGGGCCTGTGACACAGCTGCCAAATGCATAGCTGAGGCAAAAGAATACAATAAGCAGAGGTGGGACAAATCACATATGGAACCTGACTTCAAGGAAGGGGACCAGGTGTTAGTGTCTACACTGAACTTCAACAATCTCAAAGGACCTAAAAAGATGAGGGACTCATTTGTAGGACCTTTTACTATCATTAAGTTGATAGGAAAAAATGCAGTGGAAGTCAAACTCACTGAGGAGTTTTCAAGGAAACATCCAGTCTTTCCAGTGAGTTTGGTCAAACCATACTTCCAGACAGAGGAGGATAAATTCCCCTCCAGGAGAAAGAACCCAACACCACAAGAGATAGTGGGAGTGGAGGACTCCCCTGGACCTGTGAGTAATATCATCAGGGCCAGGAAGATCAGACTCAATGGGAAGGATCAAAGACAATACCTAGTCAGATTCAAGAACCAGACAGCAGATAAAGACAAATGGTTGGCAGAGGATGCCTCACCAGATGGGAACCTTCATCTAAGGAGATTCAGGGCCTCTAGGAGGACTGAACAGTCTCATCAATGATGAGCCTTTTTTAGAGGGAGGGTATGTCAGCCTGTGACTCAAAACCAGAGCACAAGCATGATAGCCAAAATACCATAAACCAATGGTATAGCCAAGATACAACCAAAACATGGAGCTGAGTCAAATTAGCTCAAAAGGTATAAAAGGATAGAGGAAACTTACCCCTTTCTGAAAATATAAGTCCCATCACCATAGGACAAGAAATAACAAAGTTATTCCTGCTCAAAGTTATTGCTGAGCATAAACCTTAATTTTCACCTCTCATCTAAAATCTAGAAGGAGAGGCTTAACCCCATCAAATGGGTATTCAAAATGAAGCTCTAAGCCAGGGCTATCCAATGGGACAAGCCAAACTGAGCTAGCACCAATATTACTGGAGTTATGGTCAATTTCAGGCCAAATAAGGGTGAACAAAACATTCACCTCTCATCTAACTTCTACATTTTTAGTGTGAGATACCTGAAGTGGGGTCTTTTTGGAAAGAGAAAATTCAGGGCTATCTGATGGTGTCATCCACTTCCCCATATCTCAACTACTGCAGAAGATATGGGGCAAACAAGCTCAATACAGCTTTTTGCCTAAAACATACAAATGTACAAAAATCTTGTACATGGGATAACTTTGCCATATTTAATGATACCCATATCAAATGAGGTACCATTGTGTAGAGCACATACAGGGATACACACTGAACTAATTCTGAGGTGGATATCTCAATAATTGACAAAGTTATGGCTGTTTTAAGGTCAAAATCCCACCTGCTGTCATATACAGCCTTACCATGGGATAATATCCCATAATCATGAATATGAGGTGTCAAATAGACAAAGAAGCATGTTTTTACTTCAATACCTCATATGTCAGTCAATACTGGGGTCCCATACAGTTTCTGTACAGCATTCTACGCGTCATACACGTCAGAATCAGGCTGTGAGGTCCCCAGATGAAAATTTTCACCCTGTATTGGTGAAAACCGCCCAGATGTGGTTTCAAAGCCACATCTGATCCCAATACAGGCTATAAAGGCTGTTTGCAAACCACAAGCCAGTACTAGAAAGTGAAAAAATCTTCACTTCCTCTATGTGGAAAGGTCTAGCACCCTTTCCACCCCATTTCAGGATAAAAAGGAGGCTTTGCACAGCCAGAATTGTCTCCCCATCCTGCTCTTGAATTCCTACGTAGTACAACTGTCCAAAAACAGCTATACTCTTGGAAAATAATCAGGTATACTTTAAATTTAAGTATTGTAGCCTTTATTATTGTAACCCAACAGGTAAAAGATGCACCCAGGGCTTTCAACAGCGCTCACCACCACTATATCTCTATAGTAAAGCCCTTAATATCTTAATTTAATCATTTATTATCAACTTTACCATCTTTTAAAAATATTTTTACCATGTCACAGTCATAGTTAAAGCTTGTAAATACTTATATGCACCTTTATCATAGACTCACCCTGACACTTATATTTCTAATCAGTAAATATATGTAGAAGAGAATCCTCTTATCTATTATTTTCTTATTAATATTTCAAGGAGAGAAGCTAGCTTGGTTGTAATTTTGAATTAAATCATGTTACCATTATTCAAAACTCTGCTAACAAGATTTAAATCAAAGAAATCAACATCATCCCATCCCTCATCTCAAATAATAATCAATGAAATGAGTAATTATTATAACTGTAAGGCTATTCCCAAACCAATAATTTTCCATCATCATAATCTTCAGATTGTTCTAGATCATTCATGATCATTTAATAATGATACTTATGTTAATAAACTTGATTGAGAACCAATTACTAGAAACAGAGAGCTAAGAATAATGGATTTCCTAAGATAAAGTCAGAAATGAAGCAAAAAATGTGGCATAATTCAAATTAGACTTAAAAAAATATCAATTTTCAATAGAAAATGTTCTAATTATTTTTACTGGTTTGTTTAATATAAACTAGTCATTTTTATGTGAAGTAAACCAGTAATGGCTTATGTAGTTTAAACCAGTCATGGTTTATTTACTGTGAGCCAGTAATTGTTTATTTAATATAAACCAGTGGAGGTTCATTTGATATGAAACATTCTTATTTTATTCAATATAAACCAGAAATGGCTCCTCATTATTAGTAATTGTTTAAATGGTTCATATTAAGTAGACCAAGCAAGGTTTATATCAAATAAACAATGACTGGTTTAGATTACATAGAACTTGACTAGTTTATATTAAATAAGAAAAAATAGTCTATTAAAAAAAGTATTGTGACCTGATATCACATAGGGAATGTTCATTCATTTAGTAAATATTTCACCAACTCAGAAATCCTATTATACATTTAAAGAAACTCACTTAGAAGAGATAAAATATTACAGTTAACCATAATTTATTAGGAGGAACTGTGAGGGGGGTTGGGTTTAGAAAAGGATCTGATCTGAAAAAGTAAGAAGTTGATTATTCAGGAAATGGTGGTTTATTCACAAAGAAAATTGATTAAGATAAAAATAAGTGAAACTGAATCAAAAAATAAATATTTTTTTTCAATATAGAATTAGCCAATTATATAAAAAAGCCATGGCATAAAATAAAAAAAATAATTCATGAGGAAGATATCAAAAGCTTTAGAAAGGCACAATTGTCCAATAATGAAACGAATGAATTCATAAATTTCCCAAATTTAATTATAGCTAAGAATGGTTCTCACAATGAAGTTTATATTCACGAAAATGATTTTGATCAATGGAATCATAGATTCTTTTCTTTAATCAAAAAAATGGTGTATTACAATCATATCTCCAAAGTATTTGATTTCAATTAATATAGGCTATTATTTATTCTTATGAGGGGACTGAGATCATGGAAATTCTCTGGAAATCCTAAATTGGTTTCCATCAAACTTCAAAAAAAAAATCACACACTAACTTTTTGGTTTAGCTTTCTAATTAAAAAAATAATTATTATTGATAAGAATTCTTTTGATTTATTTCCTGAAGGAGTTGAAGTGATAACACATAATCAAAAGGGTATAATTACATGATCTTTATATTTTTTTTAAACTCCAATAAAAATATTCTCCATTTCCTTTTTTTTCAATTCAATAAATTATAACAATGAAATTTCTTCTATGTTAAATTCCGTATCATATATCATTTAAACATTCCAAATTCAAAGGATTTACTTTCTCCAACACATAAAAGTTTGCAATTAAGCTAATATATTGATGAATCCTTTTTAATTAAGGTGATCAATCCTCTTTGAAAAGCTCAATCAATTGATCTCAAATTTGTGAAAAAATATTTTTTAAGATCACACAGCTAGCTAGCCAATCAAAAATCAATTGTATCTCCTTAAGAATTCTCATTTGCTTTTTAAACTCTCTTAATGTTGAAAACCTCAATTTCGATATACCAATTTAATATCTCCAGACAGATATTCAACTTTCTCTATACTCTCTTTGAGCTAATATGCCTTTTTAGGAACAAAAAATACAAGGTTATCTTTTACATTATGAGCTGGGAAGTAATCATTGAGATTTCAAATAAAATATTTCTGCCTGTTTCAAAATCTTGATTTGGGAGTAGAAATTTGAATCAAGGATATACTTGGTACATCTCATATTCAGGTAAAGAAACTTCTTGTATATATCACAAAAAATCTGAATGGACATTGACTATCCATTTGTGGATAAAAAGAAAAATATTAGAAACAAATAAGAATCCAATTTTGGAAATAAAATCTCTTATGTACCTATTTTTTGGTAAAATTATGCTTCACCATCCTTTTCAGGCCTTTTTTGTAATGGTCTTAGGTTTACATAGATAAAATTAGGAGATAACTCTTGTTAGATAACCCTTGAAGATTAAATTTGATTATTTAACTGTGTCCATTGAATCAATTGTGTATTATTCTTAATAAAACATGATTTATATTGATGAATATATAAAAAAATAGCTACTTGTCTGACTTAAAAATGTATAAAAGGCATGCTCAAGTATGAGCCATTTTGGTTTTATCCAAATCTTACCAAAGCAAAAATTGATTTAATAAATTGAGATGCTTGTTTAGAGTGATATGAAATATAAAAAATAGGCTAATATTCAATCATAAAAAGGATATTTGAAATGAAAAATAAGTGATCCAGAATAATAGTTTTAATTCATATTTGGATAGGCTTATTAAGCCACTAACAGTATTGATGTATTACTATTGATTAAGTTTTAATGGGCATATGGAATATATTTCAAACATCTCAAGTAAAGAAAAATCATATCTTCATCAACTTCTAACTAAGAATTTTTCTCCAAGTCTTTCAGTTGATGCAAATTCGATACTCCATTAATAAATTATTTATTAATGGAGATCTTGGGAGCTATGTAATTATGATGGCTGATGTGCTTCATTTATTGAAAAATTTAATGAAAATAGAGCTATTTTGGAATAATAATTGATTAATTTCAATTGGGAAAGCTAATTAAAATGTGGGATTTGCACATTCAAAAACCTAGGTTTTTGATACCCAAAATACAAAATATATTATGGTTTAGGCTTCCATAGTGCCACAAACTAATTGTGGGATTTGAAAATCAAATAATTTGGTATTTTTAATGTGGAATTTGAAAGGTTTGAGATATACAATTATATGGAAAAGTATAATTTTTGGATTTTCTGCTAAAATTACTCTTTGAATGACTTATATTTAATATAAGCTTCAAGTTATTGTTTAATTTTGAGTCTTTAAAGTTTTTTATACAGAGGAAACATTGATTAAAACTCTAAAGCCCTGATTCGGGTTGAATAATCTTTTCCTCTTGATAGTTTTTAGTGGCAAATATTGTGATACAGAAAAATAATTTTTTGACTTAATTATTATCAAATAATAGAAGGGATGTTCAAGCGATAAAGTCCCAATATTTCCTTTTTTAAATCATAAATCAAATTTTGAGATATTTCAAATAACAAATCACCTGAAATATAAAATCTTAGGTACAAAAAAACTTTTATTTTTTAACTTAATTCTAAATTTCCCCCCTTTTTGAACCTTAACTTTGTGATGAAGAATTATTCCCACCTTTTATAAAAGTCAATAAAAACACTATGATATTACAGATATCAAATTTCTTGGTATCCAAGTTTTTTAAAAAGAATTGTGTTACAGGATTTGTACAAAAGGATATTTGGAGTAAGCTTGAATAACAAATAAATTAGATTTGTGTATTTTATTAAATTGAGATTTATTAGTATAAAATACTTAAGCTTATCAATAAATTGAGCTGAATAATAACATAAATGATAAGGAAGACTGTATTCCAAAGGATATGTAAATGAGAAGTCAGCAATGAAAAAAATTGAGATTTAAATTTACAGATATATATATTAAATCAAAATTATGTCAATTAATACAAAATGATTTCTGAATAATTTCTTTTGATAAAGGGACATATAAAGGGAAACCATTTTTCTGTTACAAAACACTGATCAAAAAGGATATTTAAATAAAATATTAATTTAAAATTCTTCAACATTTAGCTAGGTATATTCTTACCAGAAAATATTAATATTGAAACTTATATTTTAATAAAAAATACCTATTGACAATATTATAAGGGCTTTGGTAAGCCTGTGTAATCATTTTGGTATATAACGTAAGCTCTTACATTTTTTCACTGAAAAATTACATTCTTTTACCAATCTTTGGCCAAAATAACATAATTTTATGGAAAAACATGAAAAAAGGTGGTTTTCAGGAAATCCTTCAGCTAAGTTTGGCGATATCATTTGTATTTATGTCTTGTTTTTTGTGTTCATTGATGGCTTCTCAAGCAAACACAAAAACAAGAAATAAATACAAATAATATCCCCAAACTTAGCTGGAGGATTTTTTCAAAAAAAACTAATTTTTATGTTTTACCATAAAATTATGTGCTTTTTGGCCAAAAATTGGTAAAAAAATGTACTTTTTTTGGTAAAAACACATAAGAGCTTACGTGTTTTTAACAAAATTATTACATGGGTTTAATAAAGCCCATTGAAAATTATTTTGAGTTTCAAATCTATGAAATTCTACACCAAAAAAGGGTAATGATATTTACATTCCTCCACAAACAAATTATTTCTACACCTAAGTATAAAAATGTGGTTACAGATATTCCTTGATATCTTTAATAAGTACTGTCAGATAAATACACTCATCTTAATGATGAATAAGTCTGAATGAAATTCATTCCACAAAATATTAATGAAAGGTAGCTATAACTAAAAGGTTCTGTTTTTCACTTTCAATTTTAAAATGTTTCTCTAGGAAAGTTTTTGATATAACTTTCTGTAAAATTACCAGATACAGTGGCTATTTAATGAAATTGAATTAATCCACAATGAGGATAGGAGAATTAAGTCCATACCCAGAATTGAGTGATAAATAAACACTCACCCTTCCAAGGAAAACTTCCTTTTTGTACCTGTAGTTTATTCCTGAAAATCAGATCTATAGAATTCTTCATTGAAGAAAAACTTCTCATCAATTCACAAAGCCTTTAAATGCTTATTCCCACTGTATCAGGTGATATGCAATGGTAAGAATTAAACTTATTCACTTGTACAATACAATGAAGGTGGCTAATAGACTGGTATTCAAAAGTCTGTTTTTCATTAAGCTACTTTATAAATATTTGATAGATGAATTATACTTAATTATTTCTCTATAGTCACATAATCACAATTCATACTATTATTAATGAAAAATTTACACAGGATGTATTCAGGCCCATCCCTGCAGTCCCTAGTACCTATTAAAAAAAAGGTATACCCACATGAATATTTGCCTTATATTTATGAAGTTCTTCATATTTTGTGGATGAAATTATCATTCTTTCAACACATTTGAAAAGAATTTTCTTTTTATCTAAAATAATGCCAATTTCAAAAAACTATAAACAATAACAGTCAATAAAAAATTTGAAAACTATAAAAGGATAGATAAAAAACAGATAAATTGTGGATTATGTAAGTGAATTAATCACTTTGAAAAATTAAGAAAAGTAGGGAAGTGGTAAGAACATTAATTTTGGGATTCAATTTTCCATATTGTGGCATGATAAAAGTATTTTCAGAATCCTGTGAGTTTTTGTATTTTTTATACATGCTTCAGTGCAGAAATATTTCAGTAATGTACTATTTATCACAGTACCTTCTACCTTAGGAAAAAATGGGTGATAATCTCTTCATTTTAATATATACTTTCACCAAGCAAGTTAAAAATTCAAAAAAGGAGAATATTCCTGATCTACTTGAAAAAGGTTTCTTGTATGTTATTAAATGATGATCAAAAATTTCTTTAAATATTGCTTCATCTATCCTATTTCCAATTTCAGAAGGGTTCATTGATTTATGAATAATTGATTCAAGGTAGATAATTTATAATCATGTTATTTTTTATTTGCAGAGAAGGACACCTCAGGCATTACTGAAGGGGGTTATGATTTCCTTTTTTGAGATAATAAAGTTTACTTGGCTCCCAATTCTCTCGATTTCACTTTTAAGTGTTTTAATTAAGCTTATTAATCTCATTAAACAGTTCATATTGTTTTAAATGGCAGTTCCAGTCAGGAAAATGTGTCAATTCTTTAATTCCCCTAATTTCTTTGAAAGATTTTGACTCCTCAATTTGAATATGACTAGGTATGTGAATATAATTTACACATACTTCATCACAGATCAGAAAAATATATAATAAATAAAAAAACAACTGTGCCTCATAAAAGACACTTATTACCATTAAATTTAGTGGATAAAAGAGATCTAGATATTATTAGGCTGGCCAAAAACATGGGCTGAAAAGTGATAGCTGAGTATTAAAATAGAAGGTTCATAACATTTTTCATTTTCAATTTAATATTTTATATTCCCATTGTGGAAACTTCCTTTGTTGTGGGATAAATAATAGGAAGTACCTTGAGGGGGAAATTATTGGTTAGTCTGTTTTGAACTTGAGGATTAGCCAGTAACCATAGGTGCAAAGGTGTATTAGATTCCCCTCTAGATATACTGAGAAATTTACCCTCTTGATTATATCACAAATCAATTATTGAGTTTTTTGGTTTTCCAATTGAAGAAAGTTATCCAGAAGTCTTTATCGGTCTGTCAATAACATATAGCTGTGATAATAATGGTAATAGCTAATATGTTCTTAATAATTGAGGCTTTATTAATTTCTTTTTATTGATTATATATTTATTTTTAATTAATTTTTCTAGGACTCATTATTTCAATACTTGTGATATTTAAAGATTTTTTTTTAAGATATTAATAGCTATTTCACACTTTCAACTTGATTTAATAATAATAGCAATATAAGTATAATAATTTAAGGGTAAGATATAGATAATATAATGCTATTAGAATGAATATAGATTTAATACAATATATCTGTAAGGCTTACAATATAAGGTGTGGGATAAGATGATATGTCATTTCTATAAGTAAAGGTTATTAATATATTTGATAAGATCACTAATGATAGGATCTTAAAAAAATACTACAACACTTCTATTATAATGGTAAGACAATTGAATAATACTAAGCTCTTTCATTAATTAATCATAAATAATACTATAGGATACTAAGCCTTGCTACTAATATTTCCAATATAATACTAGATTATTATATTAAAGAAGGGATGGATTGATCCCCCAGATTATTGTCTGAACCAGAAACATGGGGAAAAAAAGGGAGAGAGGCCACATATTTATACCTTTTGGGCCCTTCATAGAGACTTCCAAAAACAAGGGAATTAGAAAAATTCCACTTTGAGACATTTTTTCTGGTGAGGGAATTGGAAATGGTGTCTTTTTATCAAGATATTGCACCATATGTTTGGTTAATTGCACCATCCTGAGATTTATTATTTTCAGTACACATCCTTGAGATATTTTTTCCAGTGGTTAAATTTTGAATGGTGTCATTTGATCAGGATATTGCACCATATATTTTGAATAATACTGATATTTGAGCTAAAATTTATTCATATTGTGCACAGCCTTGAGAGAATTTTTCTAGTGGGTAAATTTGAAATGGTTTCATCTTATAAATATATTACACCACATGTTTGGTTGATTGCACCATATCCATTTTGAGCTATACTGATATTTGAACTAAAATGTATTCCTATTATTCACAGCCTTGAGAGAATTTTTCTTGTGAACAACTTCTAAATTGTGTCATTTGATACAGATATTGCACCATGTCTCTTGAATTATAGTGATATTTGAACAAAGATTTATTCCTATTATGCTCATACTTGAAATAATTTTGATTTTGTTTACATTTAAAATTGTGTCATCTGATAAAGATAGTGCACCATATGTTTCATTTGTTGGACCGTTGTGAGCTTTATTATTTTTAGTGCACAGCCTTGAGATTTTTTTGCTAGCGGTAAAACTGTAAAGTGTGTCATTTCATACAGATATTGCACCATGTTTTTGGCTGATTGCACCTTTTTTTAACAATGTATTCTTATCTCTACTAAATTTATGTCTCTTATGCAAAGCCTTGAGCTGTATCTAGTTGATTATTTTTCTAGGTAAAATTTGATTTTTAAATGAGACCTGTAATTCTTGTTCATGGGAGGTTAAGTGGTAATTGAGTAATGTAACACTAGGTCAGCTTATATGTAAGTAATCTTTTATGTAAAGAAATGTAGCACATGATATTGTAAGAGTAATGGTATCACTTATGTAGTTTTACACATGATTATCAATATTGAATATCTAAACAAGCTGCATTCTTTTAAAGCATACTCTTGTATGTAGTATGGAGTATATAGTATTATGCCTTTTATTTAATCAATGATATCTATAGAATAATTCATGTTATGGAGTTGAGGAATTATCTGAATATAGGTAAAATTTGAGTTAGATTCAAGTAGAATACTTATTTGATTCATTCTTATATAATTAACTTCTTCTTTTTTTGAAATTTTTCATTTTTATTTCTCACTTTTTATCTTCATTATATATATATATATTATTTTTTTGATTAAATTTTCAGCTTTGATCTTGTGGATTTCAACCTTGGAAAAAAAGGTATGGAATACCACATCCCCCTCTCCATTTAATACTGTCTCCAGCATTCAAGGTGATAAGACACTTTTTTTGTTTCTAAAAAAAATCAAAATATACCCCCCTTCTTTTTTAAATAAAAGGATTTTTATTCATCAAATTCCTCTTCATCTTAATATTGAGAGTCATCCTGAACTTCCTCTTCAAATTCTTCCTCTTCTCCCCTTGGATAGAAATTATTAATTTGAATTTCTGAAAACCTTCCTGCTAGCTTTGTACCATCTAATTTTTCTAGCTCATACTGACTGTTTTTCATTTGTCTCAGAACTCTATAGGGTCCATCACATCTATTATTGAGCAATAATCCCCATTGTTACTCTAATGATTTACTGTATAAAATAACAATTTAACCTGGATGAAGTGGTTTTCCTATTTGATGGGCTAGTTTCCTGTCCCAATAATTTATGGAATCTTCCCTGGCCTTTTTAAATTTTTCTTTTGCCCCTTTCTCAGTTCTTCTTTTTCTGATATCTGTTCAGCTCTTTATTCCAATGAATCCTCTTTTCATTGGACTTTGTGCCATTAGATTGCTAAGTATGTTTTTGCTTCAATTTCTATTGGTTTTACTTCCTTTTGACCAAATTAAAGCTCAAATGAGGAGTATCCTGTTGTCCCTTTGGTTGATATTCTGTCAGCCAATGTAGCCAAAGGTAATTATTCCTTATATTTTGAGCCATTTTTACCACAAATACTCACCAATTTATCTTTCAATTTCTTATGCCCCTTTCTTCCATTCCTTGTGACTAAGGGTAGTAGGGTGGTTTTACCCTTATAAGTGAACCCGCTTTTTTTACTGAATATTGTAATTCCTTTCCAAAATAAAGCCCTCCATGCACTGTGACCTCTTTTTGGGCTCAATACCTGAAAATAAATTTGGAGGTGAACTATTCTTACACTGACTTTGATTTATGCTTTACTAAACCAATTGTTTATGGCCATCCTGAGAAAGCATCCCTGGCCACTACTAAACACTTACATCTTCCTGCTTTTACATGTACTTTATCCATACTGACTCTTTCAAATAATTTTGAGGTGAATGAGATTCCTCATTCCTATGTTTGGTGCTAATTACTTATCTTTTGACAATATTTACAGGATTTGACCCATTTTTTGACGATTTTCTTCAATCCTTCCCACAGAAGTCCTTTTTTAACTCTTATTTATGTTTCATATCCCCCTGTGTCCCATTTCTTCATGTAATGATCTTAATATTTGTCTTGGGAAATTATGACTTGACACAATGACATGTGGATTTGATTTATTTCTTCCTTTGCATTGACCTTCCTCCAAAAAGAAATTTGATGACTTTTAATTCTTTTAAAGTCCTCCTCTTTACTAACGGAGGTCATTTTCAATGTATCTAAGTATTCCACAATCATTTTCCAAAAGCCTTCTTTCTTTGATGGTATATTTATTCCTGCCAATTTTATTCTATTATTATGCTTTACTCCAAGCTCTGGGTGTTGTTTTAACCATTCTTCTACTTCCTCAAAATAAGCTTTCTCTTTTGCTTCATCTTCTCACTGAGGTATTCTTGATAGTCCATATGGAATTTTGAAGGGCTTCCCTGGCTTGTGTACTAAGTCAAAAGAAAGGAACTTAATGAATGAAACCCATCTTGTCATTGGGGCATTTGGAAAAAGGGTGATCTTATTGTTACAATTAAGCATTTTGCATCTACCTGTAGCTCATAATGCTGTCCCCAAAGTACTTTTTGTATTTTATTAAGTATTTATGACACTTCAAATAGCTTGAGCTTTGGCTGTAAGTGCTTTGATTCCAGTCTTGAGAATTTGTTTTATTAATAAAGAGCTGGTCTATCCTTTCCTTCTTTGTTTTCTTGAGGAAGTACTTCTCCTGAGGCTATATAGCTTGAGCCCACTACTAATTTAATCTTCCTGCACCCTTTTCATAATCAAAATTTTCAATTTTATTTCATCCCTTACAATCTTTCTCAATCTTGAAAATACTTAATCAGACTTGGAATCCATTCCTATTCTACATCATCTCTTGTTTATTCTCTTAGTGATGCAATCTGAGAGAAATTTTGGATGAACATTCTAACATGTGCTCAAATTCCCAAAAATACTCTTACTTCCTTTCTATTGAGGGGCTTTGGGGAATGTTTTATTTTATTAATCTTCTGCTTTTGAGTTTTACTTCCATTCAAAGAAACTACATTCCCTACTATGTCCAATAATGGCACACAGCATGTGTACTTGATACATGATATGGTAAGTCCTGCTTGTTAAATTTTGAATAATATTAACTACAATGTAACTGCATATTCCAAAATGACTCTTCTTATCAAGTTAATTTCTTGTGAATTTTAATTCTCATGGGTCAATATTGGAGGCTTCATTTATCCATAATCAATGGAAATTACCAAATTCTCTCATATTTATTCTTGAAGTTTCCAAGTAATTTGGGCTTGATAAACTGCTACAGAATTGGTTGCTCCTTATAAGATGTGTCTGTTGAACTCTTGATAATATTACTATTAACAAAAAGTACTATGAATGTTCTTATGAAATATAATAAATTAGCATATTAGAGCCATAATTGATTAAATGAATAAATAAATATTTATTTCTTTTACTTGCTATAAGCTACTAGTGATTATAATAGTAAGCAGTGCTTGTTTACTACAATAAATTACAAGTATTGATAATAAAAATTCTTGTTGAAATAATATGAAATTATTTTGATCTATAGTTACATTTTGAAATAATAATTCAAAATATAATTCTTGAAGAAAACTTTCAGAATTAAGTGAAAACACTCATTAATACTCCAATAATACCTTGAAGAGAATTGGTAGAGTAATTTGACAGATTAATTGTGGATTTAAAAGATCAAAATTGCTTTAAAAATCAATATAAAAAACAATAGTTAAAAGCTATAAGATATAGTATATTTCTATGATTAACATCTTTCTGATTGATTTTGAAAGATTGAAGACCAATAAGAAAATAAATAACTTCTACATACTTATTGGGTCTAAAGATATGATTGCATAATAAGATTATTTGAAAAAAACAGAAAGAGGAGGCCTCTTTCAATTCAGAAACAGCTCACAGAGGCATTTCATGTCTAAAACTGAAAAAAAGGAGTGAGAAAGAATGAATCCTCTTTGGATAATTAGATGCATCACGTGTTGACATGTAAGAGTATCATAATTACTTAATGAAGTCATTTTATGTGACTACCAACCCATTTGTGGTTAAGAAATAAAGGAGTAAAAGCTGTAAATATTCTCTTATTTAAAAATAATAAGAAATTTCTCAAAGCTATAAATGTTATTGGAAATTTCATCACAGGATGTATTTTCTGTGAATTTTTGAAGATTCAGTGTTTCACATAGAATTATCAAAAATTGACTGTAAGTAAAGCTTTTAATTTTGAGTATGAAGTCATGATTATGTTCTGTTTCTTAATAAATGATTCCCTTCTCCATTTCTCCTAAAGGTTTCAGAAAGATTCATTAATAATTGTATTTTTAATGAATTTTTGAAGTTTTTACCTTATTTCTACATATAATTGCAAATAACATAGTAATAGCTGGTTTCTATGGGGTAAATGCATGGATAGTATTCCAAAAAAGGTTTTAATTATGGTTTTATGTTTTATCCATGGAAATTCAATAGTGATTTACATGGCTACAGGAGTCAGATCTGCTCATTACCTCCTTGTCATGTCAAAATAGCAGCTTATTTGCTACTTTTTATGATTTAATGTAACTTTAACTTGGTAACCAAGTTCCCAAAAGGTTTTGGTATAATAATTGTGCCATTATCAGCCATAGATACAGCCTTTGGAGCTATCCATGCCTCAGATGCCTCAGAAGCTGGGTACCCTGGCTCTCTTTGATGTCTTTTGTCCCCCTAAGCTATTTTCATGTCAAAAATAGTAATTTAGGATTAAAGACTGATATCTACTATGGGTGTACCAAACATGTATGTAGGAATACCATAATTTTAAGCTCAAAAAACATGAATAACACTCTCTTTAGTGTATATGTAACATAGAACTTCTCAAATTCACATTATTTTGGTGTGGAATTGAGAAAAACAAAACCTTTCACCATTCTTTTATGTGGTATTGAATTATTTTCCATATTATCACATAACAGAATTAATCTAAGATTATTCACTCTATGGAGCTAAACTAGGTAGCTTTTGGTGTGGAATCCACATCAAGGCTCAAATCCATGGATTTACTTACTCACAAAAACATTATTCATCTTTTCCTAAATAAAAAATGATAAATTTTGGATATATTCCAGACTTATGGGTTATGCATAGTTCATAATTTACTTTAATGTTAATTAGGGGCTAATTGGGTATGTAAAATATAACTCAAGGCTCACACTCCTTGCGGTAATCTTGTGAGCTGTAGCCTTACAAGTGGTGTTTCAAATGTGGTTAAGGGTCTTGTTGAAATTCCTAATTCCCTTTCACAATATCCTCCAATCATATAAATAAGTCAATAACAAACTCTTTCTGAAAATGTATATACAAATTATTCAATATGTGGTGGTAATCCTGTATTTTTAATTTTGAACTTATCAGGATCCCGTAAGTCATGGACAGGTCTTAGTTTTCTATTTGAATTTGCAACACAAAATACTGCACTTGTATAGCTAGAGGTAGACTGATGATAAAAGCCTGTTCTGATCCTTTTCCAGACCAATTCAATAAACTGGGATCATATGAGATTTGGTATTAGTATTGGATTCTTTTGCCAAGGTGTATGTGGTATTACTGGTATTTTGTAGGGTTTTACATATGAATGTTTCAGTAAACCCCTTTCCTCTGCACTGAATGCAGTTTCTTTTTCTCTTAAAACTATGAAGCTCATCAGATAGATTCCTCCTTCTTCTCAAATACATCCAGGTGGTCCAAAATTCATCAATTAAAATATTTCTTGTGATATTTTGGATGTGCCCATAAATTTTGGTGGCCTTGGTGATAGTGGTGTAATATAACAGTCTCTTGTTAATGGTGGCCTTCCAAAAGGATTATTTATTTCTTTTGGCATAGGATCATTAACTGGTTTAACATTTTAAGTAATGATTTATATTTTGCTTAAATATTTTGGTAATCAATTTTGTAACATCACTGAAATAATTTATTTTTTCTCTTTATTATTTTTTTCCAACTAGTTATGTTAAAGTTGATATAATATCACTTCTTCTATTTTCTTTATTTCTTATCTTTTTTTAATAATTTAGTAAATCAAATAAATATTCACTTCTTTTATCTTTTTTTGTTCATATAATAGAGGTTTCAGTTTTATGTCATACAGGAGCCTACAACACAGGTGTGTAGACCCTGTATATTAGGTATACAAAATCCTTCCTTTTTATGTCATGCAAGTAAAAATAAACCCCTTTTCCATTCCTTCACAAGGCAAAAGTTTCCTTTCATTCTGAGGACCTCCTTGTCTGAAATCTTACTTGTTCAAAGGGAATTTTTTTTTTGAGCTTGAAAGATTCATTCTATCAGTATAAACTTGAGCTACCTTATGATTTGATAATTCATAAAATGTTTGGGTTTATAGATATTGATTTGATGGTTTTTGATAATTACCAATTCTTCTTGCAAAGTTAAATTCTAGATTTCTGTTCTTCTTCATTATTTTATTCTTTGGTCAATTTATCACATATTTGAGGATTTTATTTGAGCCATTTCAAATCTGACATCTTCTTTCTTCACATTATTTCTCTAATACCACTACTCCTTTCATGGGGTGAAATGAAGAAATAGATTATCATCCCTCCAGTGTGCCACCCCTGAAGTTTCAAGTCATACAAGGACTTAACATTCCACTACTCTTTTCATGGCTCCATTGAATTTCTAATTTTATATATTGAAAGAAATTCTAATAATTTTAGAGTTGAATATGCCTTCAGGATGTTTTTTTATGATGAATTTCAAAAAAATAATTCTATATTCATCATCTTCCAATAATTCTTATAAAAATTCATTATATCATCATTGAACCTCCAAGATACTATTAATTTTTTTTATTCATCTCTACTTTCATTCTGTAATATTAATCTTCAGGTTTGGGATAATAACACCTCTCCATTTGAATTTCCGTAGTTCCTTTCTCTAGTTCATTTGTAGTTTGAACTTGATTCTTGTAATCTTTTCTTGATGAATTTTAAATTTTTACCTTTGTTACTATTATTATTATTTAAAGTCTTATTCATACTAAGAAGAGGATTTAATTTGTGTGGTGGCCTGACACTATATAGTGGCAGTCTACAGGGCTATAGCTCTAATCAACTCAGAGCTATTTCCCCTCATCAGAAAAGGTATGACCTTGGCTTCTCAGTGTATATGTATTTTTCAGTACATCCAGAGAAGTTGTCCAGTTACCACCTAGAACAGGAAGGCCATTACAGCCTCTATTTTCTGAATGAGATTTCTTTTCAGTAATGATAATAACAATAAAATTTGTATATCTAATCTTCAAGTGATTAATATTTTTGATTTTTTCTTATTTTTTTATATTTTATTAATTATATATATATATATATTTGATGTTTATTTTAATGTCTTTTTATATTTTTTTGACTTTTCAATAGATTTTCTTCCTGCTAGTAGTAGTTTTATAATATTTCCAGATTACGGTCTTGTTGAACTATAATTTGATAATAATATCCTTTCAAAATTAATAGAAAAAAGATTTAATTGGCTTTTACAGTTTAGGGTCATAGAGGACCAATAACTGACTTTAAGGTTCCACTTTGAATCTAGAACCTATTTGATAAGCAATATAGCAGTAATAAAATTCTCATTTTTATCAATTGTAAAATATAATAATTCTCTTCAGAACGATATAGTAATACATGGTTTTTTGATAATAATGAATTAAATTAGAAAAGAAAACTTCCAGCTTTAGGTAATAGAGGACCCAGATTGAGACTAGCCCTAATTGAAGCAAGCATCATGGTATGGGTATAAAATAATACTCATATTCTTATCATAAATAGATTAAAAACTACTTTCTAATAAGATTAATATTATAATAAAAAATTTATATCTGAATAATATCATAATTAATAGCTTAGTAAAAGAATCAAGTTCAAATTATACCCCTCTTGAAAAATGGGAAAATTAGTAATCATCTCAATCATGATGGATTATTACATTGATTTTTTCTGTAATGTAAATGATAATGTAAGTTAATAATCATTTTTAAATGAATTCCAAAAAGAATTAAATAAAGTTAAATCTCATAGCTTTAGAGGACTTTGAATATTTAATGAGTGAAAAATAATTCAAAAAAGAAACTTCAGTTTATAGCCTTGGTGGACTTATAATTAAGATAGTATGAATTATAAAGAATAATAGATCAAAGGTTCAATAATAATTCTCTGATACTGATATCATGAGATAATGATATCACCAGAGTATAAAGCATATCATAAGCATTATAATATGATAACCAATGGTAAGTATTGATATCTTAGTTCTTTAAGCTTAGTGCAATAGCCATAGCTGATTAATAATCAGGGAGCTTTATATATGAGTAAAAATACCCATTTATTTGAAAGATATTATGGATAAAAAATATTTCAATAGTAAAATATAGGGAAAAAATAATAATAAGAATATTAGTAAGATAAAATATTAATTTTTTTTCTTTTTATTTTATCAATACTTCTTTCCAATTGAGTGCTTTATTTCTTAAATAACATCTTTCACTTCATTTTATTGATGATTAAGATGTTTCAAATATAAAACTAAGTATGTATTTCTTTTTTTTGATTCATACCCCCCTTTTTTTGAGAATAATTAAATTAATTAACCAATTATTCTTCTTATTATTTTTCCCTATTAGCTCCTCTATCATTTTAGTTCTTCTATTTTTTTTTTAGTTTTTCAATAGCTACTATTATCTAGATTTTATCTTGCTATCTGGTTACTTGTCTCCCATAGGCTCAATTTACATATAAGGTATGCCTTATTTAGTTTTCTGAATTTATCTCATTAATAATACTCAAAATATTACTTTCTGACAAATCTTTTGATTATCTAAATGATGGATCTCAAGTACATTATAGCTTATCATGATAAGGTTTTATCCTATAATTATCTATTTATTTCCCATTTTAGGTATGATATGGTCCTTTCGCTTAAAGCCATTTATATGAATATGAGACTGAAAATAATTTTCTTGTTCATTGAGGATAATTTGATAATCTCAGTTATAGTAGTAATGATTTACAGATTATGTTTTTCTGGGATTGCAGTGTAATTTTTATCAAGCTAATGTGTTTTAATTATTTTTTAGTTATGTTGAAAAAAGTTTCCTTTAAGGTATTTATATCAATTTCATCTAATTTACCAAGAAATATGTTTATTTTCAGTTTTCTTCCTCCTACTTTAGCTGATATTAAGTAGTTAATATAACTTTATTACTTGATTTATTCTTAAAAAAAGATCCAATATATAATAGTTGGTTCATACTATTCACCAAGGATTTCCAATTGGATTCACATCATTTTTTCTTGTTGAGTTAAACTCAAATTTCACAAGAAATCGAAAGTTCTCATTGTAATTACACTCGTTGTGATTTTAAGAACCAAGTAAGGATAATTGTACTTGATATTATTGCATTACTATGTTGTAGCTACTTTGTTATTTTGTCTCAACTTATTTTTCGAAATTTTTTTTGAAATAATCTCATTATTGGAAAGAAATTTATGCAATTAATTAGGAGGCTGTGATAAAATGAAAAGCTGTGTAGACTATGCTAATTATGTAATTGAATAAGATTTTAAATTGAACCTTAATTAGCCGAGTTTTTATCAATGAGGTGATAAATTAAAAAGATTCTGTGCAAATATGAATTGTTATTTAATTGAAAAAATAAAAATATGGTGATTATAATCAGTATAATTCAATTAAAAGGACAATTTGATGAATTGAAAAACTTTAATGATGTCACTTAGTTGGATATAAAATGTGCTTGAGTTGAAGCTGTGAAAATCCTAAATATAATGTATCAAGTTTAACTAATGATGTCATTTATTAAAACCAATTCATTTGATTAATTTTTACAAATCAAAAATAATGATGTGCTTGACTACAAGCTGTTTAAAACTTAACTATGATGGTTTTTTTAATAATGAGGTATTATAATTAATGAGATAATGAAAAAAATCATATGAGCAAGTCAACACACAATTGTGTGATTAATTCAAAACCTTGTAATTATGTGATTAATTAACAAGAAGATATAATGTGATGTATTTATATTATTAAATAAATTAAGATATAATTTGATTAATAAAATAATTAAAAAAATTAAATTGGAATTTAACTGAATGATCACTGTACTTAAAGTTGCTGGGGAAATAAGATGATGTTTTTATTTTACTATAAAAGAAACATGTGTTTTCATTATTCTCAAACAATCTCTCTTCATATTGAGATTTTCTGTAGTATTTTATGAATTTGAATAATTATTGATGCCTTATTGTCTTCTTTATATATATAATACTTATTTAATTATTTTATTTTATTTATTTATGTAAATAAATAATCTCTGTAAATTCAAAAAGCAATTTATTAAAAATGAATTTATATAATTTAAACCTGGCCAGTTGGCTTTACATAATTTTACTTATGTGTATTATATATATATATACATATTAGGGCTATAATTTATTTAAATATCTAGATTTTAACTCAAAAGTATATTCTTAAAGTATATATCCTTATTATGATTTATTTTGCTTATAGCAATATGATATTTTCCTATGATATGTGTTTTTGGGATTATATTTTATCATTTTAGAATACTACATTATTATGATATCATCTTCATTTTGATATTATTATATTATGATACTAATATTATTATAATATTTACTTATTAATTCTAATACTATATTTATGTGCTATATTACTTCTTCTTTCTTATGAATTTCTTTTCTTTTATTTTCCTGATTTTTTTATTTCTTTGTAAAAGCAAGGGGGGTGGCTGGTTTTTTTGTTATTTTTTTTAAGAAAAAAGTTGGATTTTATGTATTTGCTATGAGTGTGTGCATCCTGTGTGTCTGTATGCATCCTGTATGCGTATTGAGTATTTCATTGTGATTATTTTCCATTTGTCTTCCTGATTAATTCATTTCTAGAATATTAAGATAAGTTACTTCATAATTTCTTTTCAGGATTGAGGCTACACATAACCAATAAAGTTACTTTTCCTGATTTGTAAAATATCTAGTCTTCTTGTAGTGAGACAAAATGTTGAAGGATTTTTTCATTCAAAATTTTTGCTATTGGGGGTTTTGAAGAATAAAAAATGACTGTGTTGTAAATTTGAGAGTTCTGCTAATTATTCAAACTCCAATTTTGTATTGTTAAGTTCATCAAAAAAATCTTTTAGTTGTTCCATTATAACATAATTCTGATTCCATATTCTTTTTCAGATTATCTTGTTAAAATTTATTATGAAGTAGTTCTTGAAATTGAGACTTGAATTTTTCAACAATCCGAAATCTTTCTTTGAAGAAGTGCAATAAAGAGAAATTTTGAAATTATGAAAGGTAATTATTTATGAAATTGAGGATTTAAGAAATCTATACGTACTTTATTAATGAAAAATAATTATGCAAAATTATTTTTTAATAGTATATTAATGTTGATTCATTAAAGCCAACTAATTTAAGTTTCTTTTCATTGATTAAATTCATAAAATGATGCTTAATTATTAAATTTCCACTTTAACCCCAAACTTATAACCACTTGTGCATTGGGTGGTATAAGAAATAGGTGACCACCCCTATTTTTTCAAGGTTAGAAAATACTGATACTATTACAGAAAAAAAACTAAAAAATTCTATCTAGATAAATTTGATAATCAGAGACTTTTTATTTCTTCATTTTTTAGCTGTTTTTGTGTTTTTTTGTTACTAATTCAAAGTATCTTTACCACAAATTTCACTTCTAAATTCCATAGAAATTCTTAATTTCAATTGATTTATTGGCTATATATAGATTTTTTCAACTGATTTATTGATTATTAATAGAATTTTTTACTATTATTCATTTTTTTGTTTTTTTGTGATAATATTACAAAAAAGTAAAAATAAATAAATTTGAAGTTTAAGGACATGCTGGGCCAATCATGTATCATTGGTCCTTTAATCCGTTAATATCTTCTTTGATGTTATGAATTATAATAGAGGAATATGAGCAGTAGATACATAGTTTGATTTCAGTGAAAGGCTATGCTGGGCCTTTGAATCTCTGAAGAATAATTTTCTTGAAATAATCTTGATTCTTCTTCCTTTTTATGTCAATTTTTCTGATTAAAATTTCTTGCCATAAATTATTCAATTCTTCTTTCTTCAAACAAAACTTGTGATTCTTCATTAAAATTATTAGCTGTGAGACTTTAGCCTCCAGATCAAAATCTAATTCCTTTTCAATAATATAGAAATACCCTCTCAATTCAATTTTTCCACCATCCACTTGATATTATTCAAGAAAAAACCATCTTTGAGACTTTATTTTACCCCAATATCAACTTTTCCTAATATCTTCTTTCATATAAAATGTTTCATTCCAATAATCATAACTTAACCGTTCCATGAACTCAAGCTTTTATAGTGCTGATACAGGTGACTGGTCCCACTATCTTGAATTTGGCCTTGAGGTAATTCATCATTTACAAAAATATCTTCAATTTCAAAAAATGAAATCATATGATAATTTGGTATTTCAAACTTCTTGATTAATGGTGAGCCCCATCTTTAGTTTTCATTATAAAATTTTTGAGAATTAAGACTAATCCATAAATATTAGATTTATTTATTCATTCCTGATTAAGGCCCATCAAGCAATAGAAATTTGTTTGCTCCATATGTTTCAGACATAATGGTTATAAAAGGTAAAAGGTGATAGACAGGTTTTGGTAATGGTGCTTTAATAAAAGGATATGATCAAGTATAATAATTTGATTGGTAGTTGTACATCAAGTGAAAATTCTAAGCTTATTTTATTAAAAAAGAATTAATCCTCTTTGATAAGGCAGGAAGTCAATCCCAAAAAGTGAATTAATTGATCTTTTAAGTGATAAGGTGAGAAATATTAGGGTATTCTTTGATAAAGCAGGAGTTCACTTCCATAAATAGTGTAATTTATTATTTAAATTGAAATTCACTGATTTTATTCTATTCTTTCCTTTTGAATGATGTAAGTTGGAGGTGTTCATAATTTACTTCACCTTTACTTTACTAATTGATGGTAAGTAATTTTTATAATAAGATAATTTGGCCTCCAAAACTCTGAGTTCCTCCAACAACATTATTTCTTCCAGATTTTCCTTTTCTTCTCTTGATTGGTAAATTGATTAATGATATCCTTAAATTTTTCTCTCATATTCAAAAACAACTTTCTCATATTGTTTCTTCCATTGCCTTTGATCCAAAATTTCTTCATCCTCCAAAAAATCATCCCCATAACATCCAAACTTTCAAATCTTGCCTGTTTGTTGATTTTTCAAAGCCTGAAATTTTATTAACCTCTTTTATAAGAGGTTTATATAATAATGATATTGATACTTATTTTTAAGAGCAATTGATATTGAAATTCACAAAGATTTCATCCCAAAAACTCAAACCATTAGAGGTGGAATGAGAAACAAACACTCACCCCCATTTTTAATCTAGAAATGTCCTTATGATACTTTTATAGTTAAAACTCTTAAATAATCAAATCTTCATTGATAATTATTTTTGTTTAATTTTTAATTTTTTTACTTTCACTTTGTTTTTTGTTTTTTTTACATGCAGAAATAAATATATTTAATTCATGAAGCCCATTTTCCTTTTTCTTTTTTATGAAGAATTTTATTAACACATACATCCTTAGATATTTCTTTTAGTATTTTCCTTCCTTTCTTCCTGTCTTCTATGGTTTTACCTTTCCAATTTCTTATTAATCCTTCTTCTTTGCTTATAAATAGGTATCCATACTATTCCCAGTAGAGCCTTCCACAAAGAATTCCATATTCTTCAAATTGAATTCTTCTTAAGGCCAAATTCTATAGTCATAAACAGCCTTCCTTTTTTTCATCAAAAGAAATTTCTTGCTCAAAACATTTGTTTTCCAAATTTTCCTTAATTCCTTCCTCATTCAAGAGCTTCATGAAGTTAATTTAGAAAGGTGATATCCTGGAAAATTCTTCATCCATTTTGTTCCTTTTCTTATTGATTTACCCTCAAAGTATATATTTTTAAACTAGATGTATGAAGGAGTCATGAAATCTGGTTATTCTTCAGGTGTTGATAATTTCCATTCAGATCTTTCATCATGGTTCATTCAGAAACTTTAAGCATCAAAGAACATTATTTTTTAATTATTAATTCTCTTTGAGCGTTTGATATATGACCACATATCTAAAAGGTCACAAGAAAAACTTTGCAATGATTATTCCTCCAAATAATTATCTTAAAATAAGTAAAAATACCATAAAAAAGCATAAATGATGAATTAACTTAGAATATGATGAGCTAATATGTGAAATGAATTACAAAGTTATATTTCCCATTATAAAACACACATATATCATTTTCATGGCATATCTGTAAAGTCAATAACTAATGAGTAATAAGCTAAAAATGACATAAAAAGACATAAATACTTATTTATCTCAGAAACAAATGAAACAACATTTGAAATAAATTTCAAAATTTGATTTGGAATGCAAAACTACACATAAAATTTTTTTACGTCATTCTCTGAAGTTCATACTTAAGGAATTAAGCTGAATATATGCACTTTTTTGGTCAGTGCATACATGCATGTTTTTAGCTAATATCTGCTTAAATATACATGATAGAGAGCTAAAAAATAGATAAAGTCAACACTTAATTAATGTAAGAACAAATATATGAGCTTTATTCAACAAGTAATAAGCAAGCTTATAGCTTGTAAGGGTTTATTGAACAATATTGCTAGAGCTGTTGACCACTTTGTTGTGAAAGTGGTCCAAACTTGAAATAAAGTAGATATTAAGATTCTACTAGCTAATATGTGAATAATGATTCATTTTTGTCATAATATTCAAGGTACAACCCCCTGAAATCATGGTTTGAAGTTTAAAATATTGAATTTCAGCAGAAAAGATGAGATACAAGAAAAATCATCAAAAATAGAGTTTTGATGATGTAATAAAATGCTCTTGGAAGCTTAATAAGAACATTAAATGCTATCAGAATTCACTCTTTGAATGGCTTTATTAGGTATAACTTAAGATGTCTTAATAATCAAAGCTTAAGCTTAAAATTGATCATTTATGATCACTCACTGTAATCTTATTTTATGTAATTAATAAAGCTGGTGAATACTATTAGATTATGATTCATACTAATGAGATACACAAAGCTCAGGCTTCTTCCAAGCCTATGATGTCATAAAACCTAGAGCTATAGTGATAACTCCAAATAATGGCATAATAATGAGATAGGATGGTTTGATTATCATGTGATCATCACCAAACCTTAAAATACTGATCAATGCCAGTGGATACAATTAGTGAAAGTCTACTAGAAGCCTTCTGGACTCTAGAAGGGAGGAATTTACCATAAATAGATCCCTTTTTACTCTATTTTCCCCTCAGATTCATCAAAAACAATAAAACACAAAATAAAAAGGTAAAATCTTTATTCTTTATATATAGATCATTTATATTATCAAAGACCAAAGGTAATATTTATTATAATCATCAATCTTGATGTGATTACTATATTTGTTTAATTTTTTTGCTATATTTCTCTATAAATCCTATTTTCCACATAAGATTTGGAATATTTGTGATTTCTTTTATTTTATTTTGTAAATACAATTTAAATAATTTTAATTTGAATTTTTGGGCGCAAAATGTTTCAAAATTATTGTATTAAGTCTCTAAAGTAGGTTATTTTCTCTTTTATGATAATTTCTCTTTATTATTACTTTTAATAAATCTCTTAATAATATAAATAGTATTTATAGGGTGTTGGTAAACACGCGTAAGCCCTTACATGTTTTTACCAATTTATGGTAAAAACACATCAGTTTCTGGTAAAAACATGTAAGTGACCTTAATTTTTAAAAAAAATTTCTCAGGCTCAGTTTTGAGGATTTTTTTAATTTTTTTTGCCATATTTTTCCCAACTTGGCATGTCAATAAGCACAAATTTTTTCAAATTTTTTTTTGCCAAATTTCACCAATTTGGCCAATATGCCAAAATGGCATATTTTTTTCAAAAATTCATTTAAAATCTTCCCACTTATGAATTTCCTTAATTTTTTTTTAAAATGAAGGGTTCAATGTGAAGAATAAAGCACCAGAATACCATAATTTTGGGAATTTATTTTGGGTGGGACAAGTGAAGGTGCAAAAAGGGTTTTTTTTTCAAATGTTTTTTCCCGTCATTGTAATATGCCTATTTTTAAAAAGTGAATTTAATAACTTCCCACTTATGAATTTCCTTCATTTTTTTAAATGAAAGGGTTCAATATGGACAATAAAGAACCAGAAGCTCATGAATTGGGAAAATCTTTTGGGTGGGACAACAAGTGAAGGCTCAATGAGTGTTTTTTTAACTGTTTTTTCTCTTGTGTGTAATATGACTATTTTCAAGTACAAAAGTTCCACATGTTTGATAAAAAATGAGACTGAGGTGGGATTTAAGCAATAAATATGACTGAGGAGGGGGATAATTGGCATAAATTGTATAGACAAAAATCATTCAATCAGAATCAACCTCCAAAATAGTGGGTTTTTTCTGAGAGGGGGGAGGAAGATTGGACAAATACAACATTCTATGTTTCTTAAATTTATCAGCCCACCCCAGGGCTTGTTTTTGGGCATGAATCTCCCAGTTCACAGTAATGGGGGGGACTGGATAAACTTTAGAAATGATGATGTCCAAAGGAACAAAATGAGCACAACTATTCAAGAAGCAGATGAAAATGGGGGATTATCATTTGGAGGACAGAAATAAGGGAAAAAAGAAAAAGATTGGGCTGTGGAATAAAAGAAAACTGGTCTTTTATACTTATTTGCAATTGGATCCCCCCGATCAGGCATGGACATCCACTTGCTTTTTGGAGCCTGGCCAACATCTTCATACCATTCAATTCTTTCCAAATAAGAGGATACTGAGGGAATTAAGGTGTTCATGGCTTCATGAAGGTCTTGATTTTGTTGAATTTCTTCAGCCAAGTCACCTCTTACATCAGCCCATTGATCTTGAGTCTTGTAAATGAAGTGGGATACTGTTCTGTAGCCACAGTTTCCATCACCCTGGACATTGATGGCCTTGAAGGTGTATTTCAATAGAAACTTGGGCAAGTCTTCTGAGCCAGTTATCTGATAAAATAAGTTCAAAAAATGAATAAATATCAAAATAAACAACATAAAATTACATTAAAAAGAATCAGAAACTCACAAACAGCTTGGAGCATTCATCACTTGTGTGATAATTGCTTTGATAATTCTCACAGGTCAAGTCAATCGCATCATAGATATTTAAACTGGTGGCAGGCTTGTGTGATTTTCTTTGTGATGTTTTGCTTCCAATTGCCAATCTTCTGGACCTTCTAAGGGTTACTTCTGATTTATCTAATTCAGTTGCTGAGGGTAGTGAATCTGATGAACTGATGGATTTAGATAATGAGTCCTCAGAATCTTCAGAATCTTCAGATGAGTCCACTTCCATAATTGGAGAGGGTACATTTGACTGGGATCTTGAAGTTGTTGTGCTGGTCACTTTTGATGGGGGTCTTCCTCTTCTCTTGGATTGACTTTCAATAATTTCAAATCTTGAAGGTTCTCTTTTGTTTTTATTCTTGGCTCCTTGGGGTCTTCCACGGATATTCTTGCATTCTAGAGGGTCTTCATAATATTGATCATCCTCTTGACTCTTGGGAATTTGATCAAATGGGACTTTTCTAGTCAAACCATCTTGAAAATGCTGGAGTATTGGAGTGATTTCTGCCATTGGTCTTTGAAACAGGTCTTCCCCAATGTCTTCAGATATTTTCTTGGCTTCATTCTTTCTTTCTTTTTCAACACTTTGATCATCACCTTGAAAACCAGTCTGAGAAGAATATGACAAATAAAATCAGTTAATAAGAAAAAAATAATAAGAAGAAATTCAAAAACCCTCGCAGGAAAATTTAAATGCCATTGGGGATGGAAGTCTGATAATTAAAGCCTTTGGCGCTTGGCGAATGCCTTTTGGGTCTTATGCTTGCAAGGAATGCCTTTATAATTGTTGTATTTGTTGGTGCATTTTTCATTTGGAGGAAATTTTGTTTTGAAATTTTCAAAGGCAATCTGAAGAGCATAATGAGACACCTTGCGATTGAGGGCACAGATGTGTGGAGGAAAATTCTTGACATGGACAATCATTTCTTTGGAGATTCTGTTGATAATTTCAAGAAATTGTTTTCTGAATGCCATGTGGAGTGCCCTGACTACCTCCAGGAGAGTACCAGTGGACGTTTGGAGCCAAATTTTAACCATGGCATGGGCACCTTCAACTCTGGAGGTGGAGCCCACACCCAGGTAGCAATGGTGGTTGGTCCAGGCTGGCACATAATACTCCTTTAGAGGAAGCCAGGTATTTTCCAAATACTGCAAGACCTCAGCATTTTTAACTTTCTTTTTAAGCTTCTTCCAGTTGTCTTTGAAAGACTTTTCAGTGGGTGAATACATAAGCTGAGAAAAGAATCCCAAAGTCATTAATAAAGACAATAATAAGAAGAAAAGTGAAATAAAATGAAATAAAGTGAAGAAGTATATTACTTGATTCCAAAGGCCCATAAAATTTTCAAAATCAGTTCCATGGGCAATTTTCTTCATGCAATGGCAGATACATCCTTTTTGATATGCCAAATGCATAGCATGACTTTGGAGTCTGGGAAGATCTTCTTAATAGAGTTTTTCAAGGCCAGATCCCTGTGAATAACAATAACTGGAGGGGGAACAAGATTGGTGTTGTTGAGGACCTTTTCAATGTATTGATTTAATGCCCAAGTATATGAAGTTTCATTTTCATTCTTCATCAAACAAAAAGCCCCAGAAAAGGTCTTATTTGTTGAGCTGAATCCAACAATATGAAAAAAGGGGCATTTTGTACTTATTGGTTTTATAAGTACAATCCATAAGAATGACATGAGGAAAGCCATGAAGAAGTTTTATGGCCAGGGGGTGAGGAAAAAACAAGGAGGTAATGTGTCCCTCAGAATCCCTTGCAGAGGACCAAACAAAATTTTCTTCTTTGAGAGTGTCAAAAAGAGCATCAATGGGCCTTCTGCCTTGCAGTTTGTCTTTCTTGATTTTCTTGACTTGGTTATAAAGGTCTTGAAGGATTACAGGCCTGTCAGACTCCCTCTGGCTGCATAATTGGGCCTGAATTTGCCTTGGAATGAGCAGTTATTCAGACATTTGAGCAATTTGGGATGTTTCTTGCTCATTGAATTTCCTGAAAGCAGGATGTGCCATGATATTTTCAGTGGCATCATGGCTATGTTCAGGATTTTTGACTTTAAGAGTCCAAGTGGTACTCTTGGCATATTTCCTGGCATAAAGTCTAAAAGGACAGTCAAGCTGTCTTGAGGTGACTGTTTTGGAGGGGCTTTTGTTGGGATTTGGGGTGCCAGACCTGTCACAACATATTTCAATTTGGTTGTGGGTCATATTGGACCTCAAGGTGGACACAGCATACCTGTAAGGTGTGGATATGAAACTTTGATTAAAAATCAAGTACTTTTCCTGTCCTCAAAATTTGTATAAGGTAAAAATCAATTAAAAATAGTAAGTAATATTATTTTTAAGAGAAAACACGCCAATTTCATTGTTTATAACTTTATTAGTATAAAACAATAATATTATAAAGATTTATTGTTTTACCAACAATAAAAATTTATCCAAAAAATACTCTACAAGAGATATTTTAAGGCTACAAAAGAAATTTCTTCAAGAGAAATTTCAATTGGAATTAATTGAGCAAAGAACTGCAAGAAATTAATTAAAGAACAAAGTCTTTAAAAAGAATATTAAAGAGAAAACATGCTCAAAAGTGACCAGAGTGAATTTGGAAACAAAGTGACAAAGTTTACAGTGATGAAAGATGCTTTAATTCACTTTTGGGGTGGTTCAGGGGTAAAAATGATTATAAGAGTTACAAACAATGATTATAATGATTTTTTCACGTGGTTAAAAGGCTTAAAATATTTTAAAAAAGGTGGTTGGAATCTTTTATTGATTGGTTTAACAATGTTTAAACTAATTATAAAAGGAAAAGATTCTAACATGAAGAGAAAAGTGGGGCAAAGAAGAAATTCTTCTATAGCCATCAATTCTCTTACTCCAAAAGTAAATTTTACTCTTGTCAGTCGTGAAAAACAGTCTGACAACAGAAAAGCCAATTATGGCATCATTGAACCCTGGTTTAGACCAAAAAGGGCTGGTTTAAGCCATTTTTAGCCATTTTAGACCCTTAAATCAGCCATTACTATAGCAATAGCAGGCCTAGAGCCTTCAAAACACGTCAGAATGTGTGTCAGAGGCGTAAAAACCAGTTAAAACTGTTTTTACTATTATTGTTTTATCTTAAGGGTAGTTTTACCCTCTTGGCAACAGCTAAAACTACCCCAGTTGGTATCAAAACCTCATCATCAATTGAGTCCACAGACCCTGTAACTCAATTCCAGGCCAAAAGTGATGAACTTTTGCGTGAATTTTGACATCCCACGCCTGTCAGCAAGGAGTTTGGGGGTCTAGCTCCCCCTTAGAGCTGAAGTTCCTTTTCCCCCCCAAATTTAATCTTTCCAATTTATTTTTCCTTTCATTCCTCATCATGTATTATACTTATAATTTACATATGTAATTCAATTGAATTGTACAGTACAATACAGTAGTAATTGACACCTCATATGTAAATCAAAGTTCACTTATGTAATACACGCGCACATTTTGACATTTCAATTGAATTCAATTGAAAATACTTCAATTCCTCATAACTTCTAAACTAAACCCAAAACCTCAATTTTAACACAAAAATTGATGGTTAACACCCCATGTGGTGTAAATTAAATTAAAGTTTTGAGGATTTTCAACTTTTGTATTGAAAATACTAAAAACCTAATTTAAGCTTATTTAGAGTTGAGTTACAAGAATTTCACTCAGAGGTGACCCCATCTGATTTTTTATGAGGAATCCAATGGTGAAATAATTTTTATATGTTTATTTATTGGATAAAAAGCTATAATAATTTTTATTTAACTTTTTTCCAAATTCATTTATTTTTTCACAATTTTGTTAAAATTTCATTTTTACTTAATTTTTTTCAAGTATAAATGTAATTTTATACTTACAAAATTTAATGTATTTTTATTTTTAAATTGTAATTGATTTTTTATTTTTAATATAATTTTATATTTATATTTATATTTTTATTTTAATAATATAAATAAATTTATTTCATTTATATTAATATGTTATTTTTGTATTTGTGGTCTTTTGGGTATATGAAATTACCTCTAAGGCTCACATTCCCTCCCCCTAAAAAAGAATATTACTTTGTAATATTGGTGTTTCTAGTGTGTCTGAATCTCCTGAGGAGTTTGGTAGATTCTGGTATATCTTTTTCTTCTAAACATTCATCTTCACAAGTTGGGTCACTGTACCTAACAAGGTATTCCCTTACCTTTTTGGTTCTTAATTTCCTTTCTTTAAGAACTTTGGTAATTTTCTTAGTACCAGATGTCTCAATAGGAGGTATAACTTGGGGAATCTTATTCCTCAAGGGAAATTTCTCAGCATCACTAGATTTATATGGCTTTATCAAGCTCACTGTAAATGTAGGATGCTTATTGCTAAGTTCTTCAGATAACTCTACTTCAACAGCATTTTCTCCATGGAGGGCCTTAATCACAAAAGGTCCTGCAAAGGAGTCTTTCAGCTTTTTCCATCATTTGATGTTATTGAAGTTAGTGGTGGATACAAGAACTAGGTCCCCCACTTTGAAATCTGGAGTTGCATGTGATTTATCCCATTTGTCTTTAGCATATGCGAAAGAGTCCTCCATGCACCTTACTGCATGCTTTCTAGCTTTGTCTAACATTCCTTTGAAGCTAGGGGCTGTGGGATGTATTTCAATTAAGTCTTTCCTCAAGGAATCTTGGGGTAACTTGGGGTTCCATCCTTTTTCTAGAATAGCAGGAGTCTGATTGGTACTGGCATGGATTGATGTTTTATATGCTAATTCTAGTCCTGGCAAAAGAGTACACCAATCATGGGTAAATCCACCACAATCTTTGAATTCAAGGCCATATGCACAAAATCTTCTCACCATGTCCTCTAAGGTTTGGATCATCCTTTCAGCCAGGCCATCAGTTTGTGGGTGGTAGGCTGTAGAGACAGACAGTTTTGTGCCAAATAATTGGTGAAGATTTGTCCATAGTGCTGAAGTGAATTTGGGATCTCTATCACTGATGATATTTGTAAATATCCCAGTCCATGATACTACTCTATTCCATATCAGAAGAGCTGTATCCATGGCTGTATCATCCTTGTGACATGGTAAAAAGATTGGAGTTTTACTGAATCTGTCCACAATTATTAGGCAAGCATTATAGCTTCTATCACCTCCTGGTGGTAGGCCAGTTCCCCAATCCATATGGACAATTTCACAAGGTCTGTTTGGTTCTTGGATTTTTATCATATTTCCAAGTCTCTTGCCAGTGGATTTATTTGCCTTTTGGCATCTGTCACAGGTTTTGCAATACTCTGCAACATCTTTCTGCCACATTGGCCACCATATGCAGGTCTTTACTTTTTCTCTTGTTCTGTCTTCAGAAATATATCCTGAAAAGGGACTATCATGGCATTCTTTCAGTACAAGATTGATTAATGACCTGTCTACAACTGTCATGACACATGTGTGCTTGGTTCTGTGGTAAATTATACCATCCAGTAGGTGAAATATTCCTTCATCATAAGACTTTCTCCATACTTCATTCAAGGCATGTATTAGAGAGTTGTCTTTACAGTCTTTGTTAAGTAATTGGCATAAGATGCTACAATTCTTATCTTGAGTGTAATTACCTCTGACTTCTTCAAAGAAGGTGGTGTTCAAGTCTGTAACACTTATTACTTCTATTGGAATTTGTGGTGAAGCTTCTTCTGCCACATAAGCAGGATTATCAATATTATTTGGTAATGGCCATCTGCTCAGTCCATCTGCATTCTTATGAATATTCCCATCCTTATGAACAATAGTCATATTGCCTCTGTATTCTTGTATGGCTATTTGCCATCTGAGCATATGTCTGTTGGGTGTTTTTGATGTTCAAAAGTGATTTGACAGCTGTACAATCTGTTATCACCTCAAAAACACATCCCTACAAGAAGTAGTTCAATTTCTCCAAGGCCCAGACAAGGCATAGACATTCCATCTGACTTGCTCCATATCTGGCTTCAGTTGGTTTGATCTGCCTGGATATGAAACATATGGGTCCTTCTACAGGTTTATCATGTATTATCTGAACTTGGTGAAGTGCAGCACCTAGTCCATCCCTGATGCATCAATATACAGTTTGAAAGGCAATTTAAAGTCGGCATTAGTAAGAGTGGAGCAGTGGTCAATGCTTCTCTTAGAGACTCAAAAGCTTTGACTCTGTCAACAGTCATTTCAAATACTGTGTCTTTGTCACACAATTTATAAAGTGGTCTTGCTATAGATGCAAAATCTTTAATATGTTGCCTGTAATATCCTGAAAAACGTAAGAATGACTGAATTTCCTTTTTTTTCTGAGGCATGGGTTTTAGAAATACTGCTGCAACTTTGTTTTTGTCAATTCCAAGGGACAAACCAGATACAACATGTCCTAGTGCTTTAAGTTCTTTAAATCCAAAATGGCATTTCTTCAAGGAGATTTTCAGGTTGACTGATTGAATTTTTTGTCAAAACTCTAGACAATCTGTACATGTGCTCTTCCCAAGTCTTGGAACAGACAATAATGTCATCAATGTAAATGATTAACCATCCCTCTGAGAGTTCTTCAGGGAAAATTTCATTCATCATTCTTTGGAAGTGTGAAGGTGCATTTTTAATACCAAAGGGCATCCTCAAGTATTCATACACTCCACAATGAACTATAATTCTCAATTATTTTCTTGCTCTTGGTGTCACCACATTTTCATGGAATTTTTTAAGGGCATCCATAGTGGTTATATACACTGCTTGAGATATTTGAGTAAGGGCAATTTGGATTTTTGGTATTGGGTATCTGTCTGGAACAGTGTAAGTGTTCAGAGCTCTAAAGTCCCCAACCATTCTGGATTTTCCATTATGCCATGCCACTATGACTGGTGTAGTTATTTCTACTTCTTCATTGTGGCCTACTTTTCTTATTACACCAAGGTCCAGAAGTTCTTTGATATGAATTTCTAGAGCTTCTCTTGATTTTGGACTTGCTGGATAAGCAGGTCTTCTCAAGAGTGGTGGATAAGGTCTTTCAATGTTAAGAATGATGTCAACTTCATGACCAATAATTTCTCCTAGAGGTTCTTTGTTGGTAGCAAATGCTCCTCTGTGGTCATACAAAAGGGAAGAAAGTTCATTTCCTTGTTTATCAGTCAGATGAAGGCTTATTTCAGCCTCATTTAACTGTTCAGACTCGAATTTGTCTAACTCTAAGTTGACTGGTGATACTTTGTTTACTGTAATTTGTCTTTTAAATGGTAAAAAGGCAAATCTTGGTGCTTATTGTCTCCAATAGTAAAGTATCTGTCTTTGTTATTATGAAAATCTATCCCATACATGATTAAATAGTCATTTCCCAATATAAAATGGGTACTAGAGCAATTTTCCATAACAACAAATTCAACTGTGATTCTTAAATTCCCATTTATGTGTGGGAATATGAAATTGGTCTCAAAGATTCCTAATGATTTCATTGGATTACTTGCACTGTTGAATTTTATACCATCAATTGGTAACAATTGGTCTTCAAAATTTGGTACACTAGTCTTAAGAAAAGATTTTCCAACACAAGAGCAGAAGGCTCCTGGGTCAAGCAAATGTTTTGTGGGCTTGTTGTCAATTACCACTTCTGTTATACAGGAGTTACCAGCTGTATAAACTTTTCCTCTGTTTGGTTTTGTCTTCATAAGTTGTGCATCTTGAAATTTTGATAAATGAACTTGACCATTGCTTAATTGTGGAAAGTGGGAATAAGATTCCATGATGTCAAAAGTGGCATTGATATTTTCTATATCTTTTGAAGATTCAGAAAATATGGATGACTTATCATCTGAATTGTCTTCAGTTATGTCTTCTTTTTCAATGCCAATTTCATTGATTTTCCCCCTTTTTGGACATTTATTGGCTAAATGGGTGGTGCTTTGGCAAATATGGCACTTTCTGACTGTATCTGAAGATTTATACTTAATATTACTAGAATTTTCTTTGGGGTTTTTGTCCATAGAATCTTTTCAAGGTGTATTAAACCTTGTTTTGAGATTCACCCTACTAGAACCAATTTTGGTTCTGGTGGTTACTTCTTCTAGTATATTGATAATATCCTCTGCTGAAGATTGTTCAGTAGTCCTGCTTTTGACAGCATGCTCTACGTCACCTCCACATTGTCTCAGAATTTTTCTATGGATCATAAATTCTGACATGTCAGGATATAATGCTGTTAATCTGTCCTTTTGTTGGCAAAACCATGGTAAAGCTTTGTATTTATCAGCATTAAATTTGGCAGATTCAAAGGCTGTTTCAACTTTAAACCTCCAAGCATCATTTGCCCATTTGTTGATGATTTGGGTTTTCCACCAAGTCCAACTCTGGTGTCCATGTGCTTGTCTTATTTTGATGTACCATCTGTGAGCTGATCTGGTAAACAAGGTGTTAAACCTGGCTGTTACCAATCTGTCTGGTAATTCAAAATCCTCTTTGATCATTTCAATACCTCTAATGAATTCCATATGGTCATACTCTCCTTCACCACTGAAGTGAGGCCATTTTTTAAGTTTTGGAACTTTTTTCAAGAGTGCTTGGCCCATTGATGGTTCCAAGTTATGAAAAGAAGTGGATAATTCATTTTTTAATTGTGAATTATCAGGATCCAATACTTGTGGATTTGGAATTCTTGTGCCCTCATTTTGATTTAGAGGTGTAGACATTCTTGGTAAGGTGTTCAGTATTTGTTCAATGTTATTCATTTTACTGTTGCTACACCTTTGGGAATTTCTGTATTCATGTTGGAAGCTTTGTATTAAATTTATTACTTCAATTTTATACATGTCTTCCTTATGTGTCAGTTCTTGCCATAACCCTGTCTGTCTTGTATTATCAGCAGTGACTTGGTTCAATTTCATTGATAATTTTGATACTTCTTCTTGTGAAGCATCAAAACACTTTTTCAAGGCAATGGTATATGTCTTTACTTCAGTAAATGAATTTGAAATGTCATCAAGGACTTTCTTGTTATCTGTTTTGATAATATTTATGGCTTGTTTAATTCTTGTTTCAATTATGTCATCAATATTGAATTTATAATATTTATCTGTTAATTCTTTAATAATAGCAGATTGTTCATTTAGTTTATTGCTAGAACAATTATCATTATTGGAATTTTCAATTGTTCTTGAAACTTTTTCCAAACACATAAGTGTTTCATTAATTTGGCACAGACTCAGGTTGTTTGTTTTAATGTTGTTACAAATGGTTTCATTTTTATCAGAAAGATGTTTTTTCACGTCATTTATAGCATCATACAACTCTGGGATGGAATCAAATATATCAGAAATCATTTCTGGAATCTTAATCTGGCTTCCTCCTTCTTCTGTAATTCCATCATGGTTCTGGACATCTGAAATACATTTTCCATGGCATCCTGCTGAATCTTTGGGATTCTGTAGCCCTGGCTGTAAGGTTTTGGGGCTGGTGCCTTCCCTTTGCCCTTGTTTGGAACTTGTGGCTGTTTTTTCACGTTGGAATTGCTGGTGCTGGCCACTGGGGCTGTTTTTGGCACTGGTTTGGGTGGTGGAGGGTTGTTTTTCCTCCATTCTAGTGTCAAAAGCATCATGTTTTTCTTCTCCATCAATGGATGCCATCCATTGAGCAATTTGCAAGTGTTGGGATGTCCCAGGAATTTTCTTACTGTCAGGTAAGAATTCATGCAATTCTTCCACAGGTCTGCAAGGATCTGGTACTCCTTGAATTGAAGTGCATTGTTGTATGCACTGTGGCTGGCTTTGTATATGTCCACAGAGGCTTGTTGTGGCGGTGTCAGCTCTTTTTGAAGGTAAGATAGTCTTATCAGCTTCAGAATGACCCAATTTAGCTGTTTGGAAGTCATCAACTGACCCTTTTCCTTCTGTACCTGATTGGCCTCTGCCATAACCACGTCTATTACCCTTTTGGGAGCTGCCTGAGGGGTTGTAGCTGGCTCCTGACCTGGTTGAAGGCATAATTATGGTTTAAAAAGGTTTAAAATAGTATTTTTACGTCAAAAACTTACTATTGGCCAAATTTTTAGCTTTCTGAAGGGTATTACTTATGTCCAAGTTAATCAATTAAGAAGATATTGGTTCAGGTTGGTTATTTTGAGTCACAATAGCAGTACTATTATGGTCTAAATTAATAGTGCTTGCAGGAACAATGCTGGTGACGTTTGAGGCTGTTTCAATGTTTTCTTGTCTTACCACATTGTCAGACACTAAAATTAATGAAAAAGCCAATTAATTAAGTAAAAAAAGATATTTCAAAAAAGAAATAAAAATATAAGCCTCACTTATAATATGAAAAAAACATATTTTTTATGGATTTTTTGGATTATAAGTATTTTTTATATGTTTTTAAATTTTTTCAATATAAGAAAAAAGATTTAAAAAGAGTAAAAAAATATGTCACAGGTAAAATATCACGGCTGGGCCCCCAAATGTAAGGTGTGGATATGAAACTTTGATTAAAAATCAACTACTTTTCCTGTCCTCAAAATTTGTATAGGGTAAAAATCAATTAAAAATAGTAAAAAATATTATTTTTAAGAGAAAACATGCCAATTTTATTGTTTATAACTTTATTAGTATAAAAAAATAATATTATAAAGATTTATTGTTTTACCAACAATAAAAATTTATCCAAAAAATACTCTACAAGAGATATTTTAAGGCTACAAAAGAAATTTCTTCAAGAGCAATTTCAATTGGAATTAATTGAGCAAAGAACTGAAAGCAATTAATTAAAGAACAAAGTCTTTAAAAAGAATTTTAAAGAGAAAACATGCCCAAAAGTGACCAGAGTGAATTTGGAAACAAAGTGACAAAGTTTACAGTGATGAAAGATGCTTTAATTCACTTTTGGGGTGGTTCAGGGGTAAAAATCATTATAAGAGTTACAAACAATGATTATAATGATTTTTTCAAGTGGTTAAAAGGTTTCAAATGATTTAAAAAAGGTGGTTGGAATCTTTTATGGATTGGTTTAACAATGTTTAAACTAATTATAAAAGGAAAAGATTCTAACATGAAGAGAAAAGTGGGGCAAAGAAGACATTCTTTTATAGCCATCAATTCTCTTACTCCAAAAGTAAAATTTACTCTTGTCAGTCGTGAAAAACAGTCTGACAACAGGAAAGCCAATTATGGCATCATTGAACCCTGGTTTAGACCAAAAAGGGCTGGTTTAAGCCATTTTTAGCCATTTTAGACCCTTAAATCGGCCATTACTATAGCAATACCAGGCCTAGAGCCTTCAAAACACGTCAGAATGTGTGTCAGAGGCGTAAAAACCAGTTAAAACTGTTTTTACTATTATTGTTTTATCTTAAGGGTAGTTTTACCCTCTTGGCAACAGCTAAAACTACCCCAGTTGGTATCAAAACCTCATCATCAATTGAGTCCACAGACCCTGTAACTCAATTCCAGGCCAAAAGTGATGAACTTTTGCATGAATTTTGACATCCCACGCCTGTCAGCAAGGATTTTGGGGGTCTAGCTCCCCCTTAGAGCTGAAGTTCCTTTTCCCCCCCAAATTTAATCTTTCCAATTTATTTTTCCTTTAATTCCTCATCATGTATTATACTTATAATTTACATATGTAATTCAATTGAATTGTACAGTACAATACAGTAGTAATTGACACCTCATATGTAAATCAAAGTTCACTTATGTAATAAACGCGCACATTTTGACATTTCAATTGAATTCAATTCCTCATAACTTCTAAACTAAACACAACACCTCAATTTTAACACAAAAATTGATGGTTAACACCACATGTGGTGTGAATTAAATTAAAGTTTTGAGGATTTTCAACTTTTGTATTGAAAATACTAAAAACTTAATTTAAGCTTATTTAGAGTTGAGTTACAAGAATTTCACTCAGAGGTAACCCCATCTGATTTTTTATGAGGAATCCAATGGTGAAATAATTTTTATATGTTTATTTATTGGATAAAAAGCTATAATAATTTTTATTTAACTTTTTTCCAAATTTATTTCTTTTTTCATAATTTTGTTAAAATTTCATTTTTACTTAATTTTTTTCAAGTATAAATGTAATTTTATACTTACAAAATTTAATGTATTTTTATTTTTAAATTGTAATTATTTTTTTATTTTTAATATAATTTTATATTTATATTTTTATTTTTATTTTAATAATATAAATAAATTTATTTTATTTATATTAATATGTTATTTCTGTATTTGTGGTCTTTTGGGTATATGAAATTACCTCTAAGGCTCACAATACCCCTGAGCCCTGGCAACATTATGCACATGTTGCCAAAGAAGCTCAAGGGTCTGAAATTCACCTTCAGTGGGGGGTTGAAGCATTTTTTTAATGAAAATTATGTATAAAAGTAAAAAAAAAGGGGGAATTGGGGGATTTGGAATGGGGTAAGAACCTTTTGAAATGTGAAAAAGGTGTGAAAAATGAACAGAAGTGGTTAAGAGTGACAGAAAGTGGTTTAAATATGGGATTAATAGATGAGGGAAGGTAAAAAATTGAAAATTGAGAGGCTTTGAAGCAGGTTGTTGTGGTGGAAAATGCAGTCTTTGGGGGAAAAAAAGAAAAAAAAGTGTGAAAAGCTTTGCAAAATGGCTTTGGTAATGTTGTTTTTCCAAAAAAAAATGGTTTGGGGTGGGGATAATGTGGATTCTTGGGGTGTTTGAGCTTGTTTGTTTTTTTGGGGGGGGGCTGGGCAAAAAAATCTGAAACAATTGGGAGTTAGAGAGGTTTTGTGGGGAAAAAAACCTCTTTTGGGCATGTTTTGGCCCAATACAGGCCCAATGGTGTTTCATTTTTAATTGAAAATGGGCCCAGGGCACCCCTTACGTGTTTTTACTAAGAACCTACGTGTTTTTACAAAATTATGGCCAAAACACGTAAGTTTTTAGTAAAAACACGTAAGGTCTTACGTGTTTTTACCAATTTGCTTACGTGTTTGTACCAACACCCTATTTATATTAATATATAGCTTTGATATTAGTAATATTATTGTTATTAATTTTTTTTATGCCTTCATTATTTTTTGGTAACAATAATAAAGAGCTTTGAATATATTAATATATTTCTTTTGATTATATTTTTATGATATATATTATATTATTATATTTATTTAATGATATAATAATTTTATGCCATAACTATAATACTTCTTTATTATTATGATTATTATTTATTTCATTTATAAAATTAAGAAATAAATTAATAGTACAATAAGTGAGATATTTGTAATATTTACTTATTGTTTCATAGTCAAACCTTAAATTATCCATGGGCTTTTTGGGTTTAAAAATATGAAAGAATAGTACTCTTGAGATCCTTTTACAATGGTGAGACTTTAAATTATATCAAATTTTCTTCTGGCTTTGAATTTGAAGATAATCTTGGTTTTATTTCTCTTAAAGAGTCATGATTGATTTAGGCCTCCCAAATATTTTCATAAGAATGAGAGTGCTTTATTTTCTTCTTTGGATGATCTGGAGAAATTTCACATATTTGGAATTCATCAGTTTGATTACACTCTTCTATATTGTTTTCCTTTATAAATTCTTCACCTTTTAAACATTCAATAACTTCAGTTCCAGGATCTTCCAATGAGTTTTCATAGTATTGATCATTGTTCATTTCTGATTTTATTTCAATTTTCATATCTTGCAGGGATTCTTCCTTGGAAAATATGTCAATCATATTTTTTCTACTATGTATTGGTGGTCCCTCTAAAACTTCTGAGCCATTAAAAAAAACCTGATATAACATAATATTGGTGTAAATCGGCCTATAGATTATTCTCTTTTCCTTATACTCCTTTTCATTCACTTCTTCCATATACCAATTTGATTTTCCATCTTCTTTCCATATATACCTCTTGTTGTTTTCAGGTTCATCATAATTTTTCCAGAAGTCAAGGCATGGGCTTAAGCTTAAGTTGTTTACTTGAGGTTTTTGTTTTTTATATAATCATCATATTCATTTTAAGGTGGTAGATTTCTGTTTATCCATTCCTCCCACTTTTTGGGATAAAAGGTTTCCCATTCCTTATTTTATTTTATTGCATTGTCTAAATACCAGGCTAATTACTTTGGATCTTCTGGTTTGATTTGGCTTGATAGTGCTTCTATGGATGGTCCTTTTTCTGGATCTTGTGCTTCTACCTCTTTTTCTCCTTCCACTTCCTCCTGAGATTAATTCTCTATTCCCCTATCCATTATGGATAAGCATTCAGCTAAATTACATTTTAAAGACTTGATCTTTTGATAATTTCTGTTTTTAGTTAAATTAAAAATACTTTTTATTTTTGCTTTAGATCTATCTTCAGCTTCTTTTAATTTTACTTTTCTAAACCAATATTTTATTTTTCCCATTGAAAACATCTCAATTCCTCTTGGTAGTCCTCTTTGCCATCCTAACATATGAGGTTTGTATATTGGCATATATTATCTTATGCCATATGCTTCTTGATAGCTAGATATTTCACCCTGTTTCTGTGAAAAGTCCAGTCTGATTTTTTTGTATGCCAGGAAGGGCTTTTCAAGGACTGTATGTCCTTCTCCCTTGAAAATGTATAAATCAATTTCTTTTTCTTCTCCATAAGGCAAAATTACTTGTGTGACTTCAGCTAGTACAATCAATGATGTTTTATGTCTGCCAATTCCTTTTAAATTCATTTTGAGCTTTTTGTTTGGAAGTGAGGCTTTTATTTCTTAATCTTCAGTGATTATGTTGAGCTCTGATCCTGTATCAACTAGTGCCATTAGTGGATATTCTTCTTTTCCAACAAATAATTGCATAAACCCAAGAGGACAGGCATAATGAAGTCTTGGTTTTTCAAATTCTTTAATCCTTATATAAATAATATCCTCTTTAATTTCCAAAGTTCTAACTGATTTTATAGCTTCCTTTTCTTCAAGAGAAATTCCTTGCAGCCTGTGAATGAAGGTTGGGGAAACTGATAACATTTTGTCCAATGTTAAGTTAATTTTTTGTTCCAAGATTTTATTTATCACATTTTCAATGGCTAATTTTTGTTTGAATTATTTCTCATTCTTTATTATTTCCTTCTTTTCAGTTTTATGATGATCCATCTTTTTATTTAACTTTTCACTTTCCTCTTCAAAATTCTCTTTTTCTTTAATTCCAGTTCCTTCAAATGTTTCATTTCCTGTAGTATTTTTATCTTTTTTTTAGTTGTAACATCTATCTTAATACCTTCTTCAGCCTCATCCTCAGGATATGTTACTGGTAGTATGGGTTTTTCACTTTGAGAATCTTATTTATTTTGGCTTTCTTGCTTAGCCAATCATTGCTTTGTCTATCTGAGAGTAGCATGTGTTTCTAACATCTCAGTGAGTGAACATACTTTTGGTGGTTCCCAATTACCCCAGTCTTCTACTTGAGCAATTGAAGATTTTTTTCCTTCCTTCTTTGGCTGAAATATCTCTGGATCTTTTGGTCTTGATAGAGTATTTTCAATTATCTTCTTTGAGATTTCCTTTTTCTCCTTATCAAATTCCCTTACTAAATCCTTTGGAGATTTGGTTCCCTCTGAGGGTAATCTTTGGAAATTAGGGTAAAGAAAATTTAGTCCTTGCCTACTGAAAATCCTCTTTTCCATATCTTCTGCCAGGTAGCTGCATAATTTTTTTCTGGCACATAAAGTTGATAATTTGAAGGTAAAGGTTGCTGGGTATTTCTCGGTCTGAATAGTTGTGCATTTGATGCTAATCCTTACCCTTGTGTGTTTTGTTTATCCTTGCAGACCTTCTTTGGTGAATTAACAGCAGGTTATAGTTCTTTCAGTTGGTCTAAAACATTCTTCATTGGTTTTACTTTTTTTGTGGCTTCATTGGCATGGGCCTCTTGAGGTGATGGTTTCTTTATTTTCTTGGTAATATTCTTCATTTTCTTGATACCCTCCACCCAAATTTCATCTTTAAAACTGGTTCTTTTGTACTTTTATTTTATCTGACTTTGATAATTTTCAATTTCCTTTAATAAATACTGCTGCCTCAAATTCTGCCTTGATATAATTTCTGAGAATATCCCTTTCAGGTAAGATATATGCTCCATCTCTTTCTTGAACCATGGCCCTGTCCTTAATAATTTCTTGAGTAACACTACTTCTAATTTCTGGTGATAAATAATAAAAGACATCCTCATGATAATCATTTCCTTTTTTTATATACCCATAATTTAGAAGATATTTTTAAATTATGTCATATTCCAGAAATCTTATTGGGACAAGCTCTTGACTTGTTGTTACTGTTGAGTTTGATTAAATAGTCTTTTTAATGAATCTTTACTATGTATTATTTCTGGTTCCACCTTTAACCATTTACTGATCATTTCTTTTTATCAATTGATCCCAATGCTCCATTTCATATCCTGGAATTCCTTCAATTTCATATCTGATATCTTTATCCTCACTCCAAAATGCTATTTGCATTTCCCAATCCCTTTCATTTTCTCCTTTAACTGATTCCATCCTTTCAGCTCTCTTGATAAAATCCTCAATATCACTTCCATCAAAGTTGAGCTATAGTCCTCTGCCTTTATTTTAACAATATTTCTTGTGGGTATTGTAACTTTTTCAGGTTGCTGAGTTGGTGTCATAATATTTACCCTTTTTGCAAATATTTCAGCTCTTGGAAAATTTCCTGGTGTGGATGTCACAAATGTCTTTGGGGTTGGCAATGGTGATGGTTTCTGGGTTCTGAGAATTCTTTCAATAGTTGCATCCCCAGTAGTTTCAGGTGAGTATTGACTTTATTTTATCTTCTTTCCATGTCTTCTTGAAGCTCTTTTCATAGCCTTCTATAATTGAAAAATTTTCTTCTGAAATTCTTCATCATTCTCTAAATAAGAAAAAACCTCTGCTTCACTTTCTTTCTGACCTAATTCTTCAATAATGGACTACTCTTTCTGTAATTCCTACTCCAATGTTATTGACTTCTTTGCTGATGATGATTTCTCCATGATAATTTTTATTTAAAACAATGTTTTTTTAAGTGATGAATATTTTAATTTCAATATTTATAATGTGATCTTATCAATGATACTTGGGATTTAAATGCCACTGTTGGAACACCAGACTTTGGAACTCCATTTTTTTGGGATAAATAATAGGCAGTACCTTGTGGGGGAAATTATTGGTGAGTCTTTTTTAAACTTCAAAATTAGCCAATAAACATGGGTGCTGAGGTGTATTAGCTGCCCCTCTAAATATACTTAAACAATACCCTTTTGATGAGATCACAAATCAATTATTTAGTTTTGTGGCTTTTCAATAAGAGAATTTTCTTTAGCAGTCTCTATTAGTCTACCAATAAAGTATTGCTATGATAATAATGGTGATAGCTAATATATTTTTTTAATAATAATTGAGGTTTGCTTAACTTCTTTTTATTGACTATATAATTATTTTTAATTAATTCTTCTAGGATTTCTTTGTTCAATACTTGAGATATTCAAAGAATATTTTTTAAGATAACTATTGATATCAATAATAATCTTGATAGCTAATTAAAACTTTTAAAGGTAAGCTTATAAGACTATCAATATTGCTATAATGATTTAAGCTTAAGATAATGATATAAGGGTGTTTCTGGTTAATATAAGGATAATATTATATCCCTTCTACAAAGAAGGTCTATTAATCAATTTGATGAGATTACTAATGATAATATCTTTAAAACTACTTCAACACTAACACTATAATGGTAAGACTAATGAATAATATTGAGCTCTCTCATTGATATTATAAATATCTTTCATTAATCAATCATAAATAATAATATAAGATACTGAGCCTACTTACTTATTTTTTCAATATAAGACTAGATTATCCTACTAGAGAAGGGATGTTTTTATCCTCAAGATTATTGTCTGAATCAGAAGCATGGGGGAACAGGGAGAGTGGCCCTTTATTTTTGCCTTTTGGGCCCTCCATAAAGCCTTCCAAAAACAAGGGGCTTAGAAAAAATTCCACCTTGAGACATTTTTGCTGGTGGGTAAATTGAAAATGGTCTCATTTGATCAAGATATTGCACCATATGTTTTGTTTGTTGAACCATTCTGAACTTTACTATTGTTACTGCACAGCCTTGAGACATTTTTGCTAGTGGTCAAATTTAAAATGGTGTAATCTGATTAAGATATTGCACCATATTTTTGGTTTATTGGACCATTTTTTTTGAATTAGACTGATATTTTGACTAAAATTTATTCTTATTATGCACAGCCCAGAGAAAATGTTTTTGGTGGTTAAATTTGAAATGGTTTCATTTGATACAGATATTGAACCATATTTTTGGTTTATCACACCATTTTTTTTAAACTGTATTCTTATCTCTAGTGACCTTATTTGTCTTCTGCACATCCTTGAGCTGTATTTAATTGATTATTTTTCTATGTAAAACTTAATTTTTAAATGATACCTGTAATGGTTTTTTATTGGATTTTAAGTGGGGATTGAGCAACGTAACACTATGTTAACGTATATGTAAGTGTCTTTTTTAGGTGAAGAAATGTAACACATGATGTTTTAGGAGTAATGGTCTCACTTATTTAATATTAAAAATGCTTATTCATATTGAATATTAAAACAAGCTGAATGATTTTCAAAAATACTCTTGTAACTAGTATAAAGTGTATAGTACTATTCTTTTTCTTTAATGCATGATATCTAGATACTTATTTATGCGATGGGGTTGAGGAAATACAAGAATATAGGTGAAATTTGATTTAGATTCAAGTATAATACTTATTTTTGTTATTATGATATAATTCTCTTCTTTTCTTTGAAAATTTTTATCTTTATTTTATGTATATATATATATATTTTGTTGATTCAATTTTTTGCTTTGATATTGTGGATTTGAACCTTGGCAGAATAGGTATGGAATACCACACCACCAGAAAGAATGGAATTTTTTGCAGCTTTAAATTAATTGAGTGGGAAAAATTACCAGTAAAAAAAGAAGCAAGTTCCATAAATCAAGTGTAATATTTGACTATGAAACAATAAGTAAAAATTGCTAATATTTTACTTATTTTACCCTGAATTTACAAATTTAAATTAGTAATAATATTAAAAACAAGTATAATAATAAAGAGTTATTATACTTTTGGCACAAAAATAATTATATTTTCAAATATATTCAATAATATAATAAAAGTATTAATATTTGATAATTGATATATTCATGGCACTTTATTATTGTTACAACAAATAATAAAGGCATGGAAGATTGTTATTTAATAATAAAAATATTTATAACAATAATACTACTAATATCAAAGCTATATGTTAATATAAATACAATTTATGTTAATAAAAGGATTCCTTAAAATAATAATAAAAAGAAGATTACCTACTTTTAACACTTAATATAATAATTTTGAATAAATTTACACCTAAGAGTATAAATACAACTTGTTTGAATTGTATTTACAATAAAAAATAGAGAGAATTAAAAATTTAACAATTTTAAGATAATTTAACAAAAAAATAGAAAATTGGATTAACCACATCAATGCTGGTAATTACTACAAGGCCTATCTTTGGTCTTTAATAATATAATAGTGTTATATATAAAGAATAAAGTAACTCCCTTTTAATTAATTTTTTAGTGTTTTTGATGTGTCTGAGGGGGAAATGGAGGAAAAAAGCTCTATTTATGTGAAATTCCTCTCTCCTAGAGTCCAGAAAGCTTCTAGTAGACATTTACTGATGTTATCAACTGGAATTGATGAGTAGTTTAAGGCTTAGTGATGATTACATGATAATTAAACCTTCTTCTCTCATTATTATGCCAGTGTCTAGAGTTATAACTGTAAATCTAGGTTTTCTGACCTCATAGGCCTGTAAAAAGGTTTCACTATTTGTATTTTATTAGTTTTTGTACCAATGTACTAGTATCCACCAGTTTAATTGCTTATTTAACTGTTCAACTTAAAACAAGATTAAAGATGGTGATCATAAATTATCATTTTTAAGATTGAACTTTGATAACCAATAACGTTTTAGTTATTCACGCTACAAAAATTCAGAGAGTGAATTATGATAGCTTGCCATGTCCTTATTAAGCCCTCAAGGCAATTCTACTACGTCATCAAAACTATATTTTTGATAATTTTTCTTGTAACTCATCTTTTCTGTCAAACTCCACTATTTTAAGCTTCAAACCACGATTAAAGGGGGTTATACCTTGAGTATAATGATTAATATTAAATCATTCTTCACTTATGAGCCATTAGAGTCTGAATATATAGTTTATTAAAGCTTGGACCATCTTTAAATTAAATTGGTTAACAGCTATTGCTGTTTTGCTAAACAAGCCCTTTCAAGTTTTAGCTTTGTTAATAACTTGTCAAATAAAGCCTATATCTGTATTCTTACATTTAATGTGTGGTAAATTTATTTTGGGCTCAACTCCTTATCATGAATATTCCAAAATATCTAAGATAAAAACCATGAATATATGCACTGATTGTAAAAGTGCATATAATCATTTTATCTCCGTAAGTATTGACCTTACAGACTTGACATCAAAATGCTATATGTTTAGTTATTGATGGAAAAGCAATGGAGTAATTTTTATTACATGTCTTTTTTCATTTTTTTTCTGAAATAATCAGGAATTTATGCCTTTTTATGTAATTTTTACTTATTTTGAGACTATAACTTTAATTATTATTGTTAAAATAAGTTTTGTAAAGTTTTTTTGTGAAATCTTTGGACATGTGGTAATATCTCAAAGGCTCACATTCCCTACTACCAAAAGAGATGGTACCACAATCTGATATAGCTAATTAGGGGATCATCCACTATCTTACCTCTTCCATAGACTTTCTTGGTCTTGAAGCTCAATAATGCTTAATGTTCCTATTATTTAGGTCTTCTTTCATTTATAAACCTCCTCAATAGACTATCAGAATTAGGTTTATCCCTTTCAAGTAGCCATTAATCTTCTTGAGCTTAATTTCTATAACTTACAAGTTATTCCCTTTCTTTTTTGTTTCTTGTCCTCTTGTGAGCCTGTGAGGTATATATGACATACCCATAAGGCCACAAATAACTTTATATACAGCTGATTTAGTCTTAAACAATCTTTTCAGTTGAAATTAAAATAAAAAATAACAAAGAATAAGTATAACTTTTGTTTGGATAGACAAAGTTATAATTCGTATGAAATTTTTGGATTCTAAACTAAAAAATAACCTAGGGTACACCCATGAGGTGTTATACCCAAAAATGCTTGTTTCTTAAGTTGTTGGAAGATTTAAGAATCTCACAGTCCTAATGTAACTTTTTTAACATTTTTTGAAATTTTTTGTATTCAAGCTTAAATAAGCTTAAATTTAAATTTGCATAAAGTTTATGCAAATGTACCAAAATTTTAGTTAAAATTGAAGTGTTGTATATATTTACTGAATTGGCTAAGGATTTTCCATACAGGATGTAAATCCTGTGTGGGCTCAATTGAAAAGTATTTAAGGCCATAGTATGGCTTTAAACAAATAAAAGGGCAAAATCCACACAAAAAGGTGGGGCAAAGGAAAAAGACCAAACAGAGCTGGGGTACCCAACTTTGTGGATCTGAAAGCATTAATTTAAGGTTTTGCACCTGTATTGGAGTATTTTCAACCTTATTTAAACTTTAAGATTAGACTTTGATCCAACCTTAAAGTTTAAACCATTTCTATGCCAATTTGGACAGGAGTTTCAAGCTGCCAAAGGGTAAATCCCAATATGAAAGCTTGAAATTGAAGTTTTAAGACCTGTCAAAGCTTAAATAAGTTTAAAACGTTAAATTTACAAGAGTTGAAACCTTATAAAAAGTTAAGTTTTAGTGTGTATTGCTATTTTACATGGAAAAATAGCAATAACTTCAAAAATTCATTCAAAATCCAAATCCCAATGGATTTTCTTGAATGTTCCACACAGCTTACAATTGAATGTTATCTGTGTATAAATCAAATTTTAAGTATCTTTTATAAACAGGCTTTATTGTTAATTAGCCTGGAAAATTACTCTGTTAATTATACCTGGAGAAAATTAAGATTTCTTTAAAAATTAATTAAAAATTGAGTTGAAGAGATTTTTACTTGAAACTTTATTTTTCAGCTGTACATGTGATTAACGTTAATATAAATAATATTTCTTTATATTAAAACTTGTAATAATTAACTTAAATGAGGACTAAAGCTACTTGGAGTTAAGAATAACACCTGTAACCCTAAATTGGAATTAAAAATAAGTTACCTTAAGTTAAGAACTTTATTTTTAAACATGGTTTCTCATTTTTGACCTGTGAACGCCCTCTATATTCATTATGAATCATGAGAGCTGCTCTGTAGACATAAAAAGAGTCTATTAATCAATGTTTTTGTCCATAAATCCAATCCAATCCAATCATATTAGGCATTTAAACAGCTCAAGGTTTATTACATATAAGATCTTATTATTAAAGTAATTCTTAAGTTCTTTTATTCTTTATTAACTTTAATTTCAAGATTTGAAATCATGTAATTCAGATTATTGTTGTAATCACCAAATAATATATTTTATTTTATAAAATTATTGTCTTTAAAATATCTTTTGAAATACACAAATTCCTCTTAAAAACTCCTTTAATCATATTTATTATCATAGAAAGTTGTTTTATATTTTAAAATATTGATGTTTGGTGTGTTTTCAACTTATAATAATTATTTAATATAATAACTGTTGTATTTGACTTGTTGTATTAAATATATATTATAAGTAAGTTTTTCTTAAAAATTCTATATTTTTTTTATATAGAATTTCTCTATAAGAATTTCATCTGCACAGGGTGTGTTATAATTTCCTTTTATAAATAATATTTATATTATTTATAAGTGGTTAAATATTTATATTTTCCATGTGTAATTGTCTCATTAAGAGCTTTACACACCTGTCAGTGACTAGAACAATAATAGAATAATTATAATTTATTATGATTATTAATCTTTTTTATTATTGTATTATATAAGAATAATTGAATATATTTTTTAATAATTATATTTAATTTGTGGCTATAATATTTTGTTATATTATAATTTTCTAATGAGGACAGTCATAGTACTCTTGATATTGTTACTATTATTAAGGGTTTAATAGAAAAACCTTAAATTTGGGTGCCTGGCCATGGTTTTAACCAATTTTTGGGACATAAATCATATTCTAGACCTTATTTTACTCTTTTTTGACCCAAAATTGCCATATTTATCTTAATATTGGCTTTTTTTGGGACTTATTGCTTATAAATAATCCTTATAATATTAATATAGTTTCTTTTTCTTAAGAATATTATTTGCAACAATATACTATTGAGTGAATTGGAATAAATTTCTTTTGTCTAACCAGTGGCTTTTTCACATCATAGACTTGAAATTTATTCTTTGAGTTATTCTAGTATAAAGTGAATAATGATACAGTTTTGATGAATAACTTATTAATTGCATACTTATTATTTCTTTCAAGAAAATACAAAATCAAATAAAAAAATTAAAAATCTTTATTAAAAATATTTTTTCTGTTATGTTTAGACATTTTTTCTTCATTTTGACATAATTTGCCATAAATTACATTAAAACAACTTTATTTAGTAATTTGAGTTTATAAGTTATTGTTTACTGTTGGAGAAAATAACTTGTACTTTTACTTTTCTCTAGTTTTATCCATCAGAGAATGTTCTTCAGACTCTGAGGCATCAGAATCTAGTAATGAAATTCAAACCAGCCCAGCACCAAGGGGTTTAATTACCAAAGAACCCTTCAAAGGTCCAGAAGGTGAATTAAATTTGTTTCTTATTCCATTTTTTTCAAAATTGATGTGAAATGACTCCTACTAGAAGTGGAAGCAACTACTGCATCCAATCAAATGGATCTGGACCAGGAAATTCAAGTAATAAATCCAAAAGACAAGAATTCCAGCCCAGAGGAGAGACACAAATGGAGGATGCCAGAACTTCCACCAGATCCCAAAGGTTAGCCGGCACCTTTGACACTCTTATTGAGAGTCCAGAAGCTTACATAACTGCTATTCTTGTTGTCAGACCTGAATCATTTCTAGAAGGCAACAATAGAGATATACCAGTCTCAGTGCAAGAACTTGTTCATGGTAGAAAAGCAGAAGGAGTGGGAACCTCTGCCAAGTCTTTGGATAGGCCCAATGAACTCTTATATTCAAGTGAAGAATTTCATGGGCCCAGAAAAGACAGAAGAATTTCTGAGGGGTTGGACACCCATTTCTTGCAAGGGCAAAGTCTAACAGATAAAAGCTTGGTTGAAAAACCAAAGCGTGTTGTCAGAGGACCAGAAGAAGAAGTTGGCCCAAGCAAAGGACAACAGACCAGTGGAAGCTCCCCAAGCCTCCACAAGAAAAAATCTGCCTCAACAAGTGCCAAAAAAGGACAAGCAACCCCCAAAGAGCAATAAGAAGGGCAAGAAAAAGGAAAAGGGAAAGGCAAAATCCAAGTGGAACAAGCCTTACCCACAGAATTACAGAATCCCCAAAAAGCAGAAGACAGCCATGGACAATGTGTTCAATATGGCAAGAACTCTGATAGAGTTCAAAAACAAGGAGGATGAAAGATTTAACTGATCCTTTCCAAAGAAGGAGACCTTGTTAAGCTTGTAACTCATTTTGAAACTTGTAATAAAGAAATTTTAGCAAAGCTTAATAATTTTGAGTATTTCCAAAAAAAGTTGCGTAGAGAGATCTTACAAGTAAAAGAGTCACAAAAGACCATAATTTTTCTATAAAATGTGAATAAAGACAATATCTTGTCTTTGACGCAAGTTTGTGCAATAATTGATTCTAAAGCTACCTTACTCAATCAACCAGATGATAATTCTATTTCTTTTATAACTAGACAGCTGAAAGAATTGAGAATACAAGTTCAGAGCTTGGAAAACTCAACTGGCCACAATTCAGCTCTTTTCCAGGAACAATTGGAAAAAAGTGATAAAGCAAGACTTGAACTGAAAGAAGATATTAGATCAAGTATTAATAATATATCACTGAAGAATGTTTTTTCAAGAAGGTCCACACCAATTCTTGACAGAAATGTGCTAAACTTGAATAATGACTTACATCATACAATTTCAAGTAATGCAGAAGTGGATACTGCTTGTAATTTGAAAGACATTCCAAGATTAGAGGAATGGCCAACATTCAGTGGTGAAGGAAGATACAATAATATGGAATTTATGGGAAAAAATTTAGAGTTGAAAAAAATAATTAAGATAATAAGCCATTGAAGGGTCATAACTCATATGAATAAGTTAAATTAGGTATGAATAATTGAAATAAAAGAATACAGAACCAATTATTAGTTAATTTATCTAATGTCACAGGGGCTCTTTGGGAGAAAATGAGTGGACTAGCACTTGGAAATTTGGGATGTGAAAAATGACGTGTAAGACAGTACAATTGCTTTCCAAATGCCTCAATAGTATTTAAAATCAATAAATATAAAATTATTATATAATTTTATGATTATAATTGTAATTTATTATTGGATAAACCCAATTAGAATCTTTTTAAAGGTCTATTAGAGTAAATATCACGGCCAGGCCCCCAAATGTAAGGTTTGACTATGAAACAATAAGTAAAAATTACTAATATTTTACTTATTGTACTATGAATGTCCTTATAAATGAAATAAATAAGATAAAAATAATTGTAATTATGGTGTAAAATAATTATATTATAGAATAAATATAATCATATAATAAAATAAATATATTAATATAAGATAATTAATATATTTAAAAATCACTTTATTATTGTTACCAACAAATAATAAAGGCGTAAAAAATTGTTTTTTATTAATAAAAAACAATTAATAACAATAATATTGCTAAAATTAAAGTTATAAATTAATATAAATACTATTTATATCAATTATAGAATTATTAAAGTAATAATAGAGACAAATTAATATAATAAGAGAAATAACCTACTTTTAATGATTAATATAATAATTTTGAATAATTTTACGCCTAGAAATGTAAATACAACTTATTTAAATTATAGTTACAATAAAATTTAAGAGAAATTACAATTTTTCTTGATTTTATGTGGAATTGAGCTCTTTAAGAGAAATTTAAACAAAACAATTAAATAATTGCAATAATCACATCAGATATGAAGATTGTTATAAGATTCTCTTTGGTCTTTAATAATATAAAGTTTTTATATATAAAGAATAAAGAAATTACCTTTTTATTTAATGATTCAATGTTTTGTAAGCATCTGAGGGGAAAACAAAGTAAAAAGAGCTCTATGCATAGTAAATACCTCCCTCCTAGAGTCCAGAAGGCTCCTAGTAGACGTGTACCAATGCTTTCTACTAGAATTGATCAATATTTTAAGGTTTGGTGATGATTACATCATGATCAAACCATCTTACCTCATCATTACGCCATTATTTAAAGTTATCACTGTAACTTTAAGTTTGATGATGTCATAGGCTTGGAAGAAGCCTAAACTTCGTTTATTTTATCAGTATTAATCATAATCTAATAGTATTCATCAATTCTATCACTTATATGACTGTTAAGCTTAAAATAAGATTACAGTGAGTGATCATAAATGATCAAATTTGAGCTTAAACTTTGATAATTAATACCTTTTAAGTTATGCATGCTAAAGCTATTCTTAGAGTGGATTCTGATAGCTTAGCATTTCCTCTTTAAACTGCCAAGCACATTTCATTACATAATCAAAACTGTATTTTTGATGATTTTTCTTGTAACTCATCTTTTCTGTTTAAATTTAATATTTTAAACTTGAAACCATGATTTCAAGGGGTTATACCTTGGATATTGTAATAAAAAATACATCATTCTTCACGAATGAGCTAGTAGAATCCAACTTTCCACTTTATTCTAAGTTTGGACCACTTTCACAACAAAGTGGTCAACAGCTCTATTGTTTTTAATCAATAATCCCTTACAGGTTTTAACCTTGTTTATAACTTGTGAAATAAAGTTCATTTCTGTATTTCTAAAGTAATTACTTTGTGACATTATTTTTTGGTTCATCACTCTATCATGTATATTTCAAAAGATATTAGCTAAAATCCTTGAATATATGTGTTGACCAAAAAAGTGCATATATTCAGCTTAACTCCTTAAGTATTGACTTTGGAGATTAGCTTCTTAATTGTTTAATGTGTGTACTTTCATGGAGAATCCAATGGTACCATTCATCTTACAGGTTTTTTCATTTTTATTTGGAATAATTTAGGATTTATGTTTTTTATAAGGTATTATTACTTATAACTTATTATATATTGACTTTACAGATATGCAATAAAAATTGTCTATGTGTATTTTTCCATGGGGAATCCAATGGTGTAGTTTATTTCAAATTTTTATTCATTTTTTTTTAAGTCAAACCAAGTTTTATGCCTATTTATGGCATTTTTGTAGCTTTAAGGTAATTATTTTCAATGTATAATTATTTTAAATATTTCTTGTGACCTTTTTGGGTATGGTCATATCTCAAAGGTTCACATTCCCTACCACCAAAAAATATTTCACCACAATCTGATGTGTGTAATTAGGGTATCATCCACTTTCCTACCTCTTCAATAGACTTTGTTAGTCTTGAAGCTCAATAAGGCTTTATTTTTCTATTCTTTAGGTTTTCTTTCATGTCTGAACCTTCTTAGTAGTTAATCAGAATTTTTTATATATTTCTCAAGTAGCCATTCATCTTCTTGAGTTGAATTTCGATACCTTACAAGGTATTCTCTTTCTTTTTTGTTTCTTGTCCTTCTTTCTTTAAGGACTTTCAAAATTTTCTTTTCCTCTCCTTCTTCCAAGGGGGGTATTTCAAGTTGGGGTTTATTCCTTAGTGGAAATAGTTCCTTATCACTTGAGCTGTAAGGTTCTATCAGACTTACAGGGAAGGTTGGGTGTTTGTTCATTAATTCACCTGTGAGTTCCAATTGCACAGCATTGGGTCCATGAAGTGCTTTTATCATAAATGGTCCTGCAAAGGAATCTTTCAATTTCTTTTAGCCTTTTATGTTATTAGAATTAAGGGTTGATACTAGGACCAAGTCTCCTATTTTGAAGTCAGGTGGTTTATGACTTTTATCCCATCTTTCTTTTGCATATTTGAAATAATCTTGCATACATTTGTTTGCATGGTGTCTTGCTTTGTCAAGCATTATCTTAAAACTGCTTGCTGTTGGATGTATATCCACTAAGTCCTTTTTGAGGGTATCATAAGGAAGTCTTGGATTCCAACCTTTTTCTAGCATTGCTGGTGCTTTTCCAGTAGAAGAATGGATTGATGTTTTATATGCCAGCTCAATGGCTGGTATTAGTGTACACCAATCATGGGTAAAACCATCAGAATCTTTCAATTCTAGTCCATGAGCACAGAATCTTCTGATCATGTCCTCCAAGTTTTGTATCATTCTTTCTGCTAAACCATCAGTTTGAGGATGGTAAGCTGTTGAGAATGATAACTTTGTCCCAAACAAGTTATGGAGATTTGTCCATAATGCTGAAGTGAATTTTGGGTCTCTGTCACTTATAATATTCTGGAATAAGCCTGTATGGCTAATGACTTTATTCCATATCATTATGGCTGTGTCCATAGCTATGTCATCTTTGTGACATGGTAGGAACATGGGAGTTCTGCTATACCTGTCAACTAATACTAGGAATGCATTATAGCTTCTGTCTCCTCCTGGGGGTAATGCTGTTACCCAATCCATATGAACTATTTCCCAGGGGTATTTTGGTTCTTGGATTTGGATCATCATTCCAAATTTCTTTCCTGTGGCTCTGTTGGCCTTTTAACATCTGTCACAGGTTTGGCAGTATTCTGCAACATCTTTCTTCCAATTTGGCCACCAAGAGCAGGTTTTCACCCTTTCTAGTGTTCTGTATTCTGAAAGATGTCCAGCTGCAACACTATCATGACACTAATGTAAAATATTGTTTATCAGAGTTCTATCTGTTAAGTCCATAACACATGTATGTTTTGTTCTATGGTAAAGGATTCCATTAAGGAGGTGGAATCTTCCTTCATCGTATGCGTTTTTCCATGTTTCATCTAGTTTTGATGAAAGTGATGGGTCTTTGCAGTCTTTCATTATAAGTTGGCTTAAGATATGGCAATTTTTGTCTATCTTATAGCTTTCTTTAACCTGGTTAAAGAATTCTGGGCCAATGTCTGTAACACATATCCCTTCTATATGGTGCTCTTCCTGTGGTACCCATGCTGGATTGTCAGGGGTATTTGCTAGAGCCCATCTGCATTTTTATGAATATTGCCAGATTTATGAACAATAGTCATATTTCCTCTATATTCTTGGATAGCAATTTACCATCTCAGCATATGTCTATTTGGAGTTGTCATATTTAATAGAGATTTTACAGCATTACAGTCTGTAATCACATCAAATACTGTTCCATCCAAGTAATAATGTAATTTTTCTAAAGCCCACACTAAGCAGAGGCATTCCATTTGGCTTGCTCCATATCTTGATTCTGTTGGCTTTATCTGTCTTGAAATAAAACAAATTGGTCCTTCCACTGGTTTATCATTGATAATTTGTGTCTGGTGTAGTGCAGCACCCAGTCCTTCTCCACAAGCATCATTGTAAAGTTTGAAGGGTAGTTTCCAATATGGCATTAGAAGAAATGGGGAATTTGTTAAGAAATTTTTCAATTCTTCATATGCCTTGACTTTTTCTTCTGTCATTTCATAGACTGTTTGTTGATCACATAGTTTATACAAGGATTCGGTGATTTTTTCAAAGTCCTTTATATGCTGTCTATAGTAACCAGCAAGTCCTAGAAATGATTGCATTTCTTTTTTGGTTTGAGGTGTTGGCTTAAGTAGTACTGCTGCTACTTTATTCTTGTCTATGCCTAGACTAAGTCCAGATACAACATGTCCTAGTGCCTTTAGCTCACTATATGCAAAATGAAACTTTTTCAAGGAAATTTTCATATTCACTTGCAATATTTTTTGTAGTACCCTTTCTAGTCTTGTAAGGTGATTTTCCCAAGTTTCTGAGCAAACTATGATATCATCAATATAGATAATTAACCATCCTTCTGATAATTCTTCAGGAAATATGGTATTCATCATCCTTTCATAATGGGAAGCTGCATTTTTTATGCCAAATGGCATTCTTAAGTATTCAAAAATCCCACAGTGGACTATTATCCTCAGTATTTTCTTTGCATTGTCTGTTAAGAAATTTTGATGAAAACCCTTTAAGGCATCCATCGCTGTAATGAACTTAGCTTGTGACAATTGTGTCAATGTCTCATGGATTCTGGGTATTGGATATCTGTCTGGAATGGTATAGGTGTTCAGGGCTCTGAAGTCTCCTACCATCCTTGATTTTCCATTATGCCAAGTTATAATGACAGGTGTAGTGACCTCTACCTGTTCATTATGTCCTACTTTTCTTAATACTCCATGGTCCATTAATTCTTTAATTTGTACCTCCAAGGCTTCTCTAGCCCTTGGACTAGCTGGGTAAGCAGGTCTTCTTAGTAAAGGTGTGTAAGGATTTTCCACATTAAGAATTATATCCACCTCATGCCCAATTATGGAACCTAGTGGCTCTTTGTCAGTTGCAAAGGCATTTTTGTACTTAAATAAGAGGTCAATCATTTTTTCTTTCAATTTTTCTGTTAGTTCTTGATTGAATTCTGCCTCTTTGAGTTGTTCAGATATGGAAAGTTCCTTTTCTGGACTTTTCTCTTCATTTTTAATAACTGTAATTTGTTTTTTGTTATTTAAGAAGCCAAACTTTTGTCTTTTTTTGTCTCCTATGGTAAAATATCTATCTTTTTGGTTAGAGATATCTATACCATAAATTAGCAAGTAGTCATTTCCAAGTATGAAGTGATTACTAGTACAGTTGTCCATTACTACAAACTGTACTTTAATTCTGACACACTGTGAGGGGTGAGGAAAAATTAGTGTGAAATCAATTATTCCAAGGGGCTTCATGCTCTCACTTGCACTACTAAGTTTGACACCTTGTATTGGCATAAGTGTTTCTTGCCAATCTGGAACAATGGTTTTTAAATAACTTTTACCAACACAGGTACAATATGCTCCTGTATCCAAGCTTACTTTGCCTTCTTGGTTATCAACCATAACAATACTTATATTTGATTTTCCAGCTGTATATCCCATTCCTTTTCAGGTTTGGTTCTATAAATTTTGGCATCTTGTATATTTGTCAGGCTTGTGTCAGATGTTCCAACTTGTGGTAGGTTGAGTTAACATCTAGTACTTCATACATTATATCAATATTATTAATTTGTGCATTCATTATATTAATTTAATCATTTTCAGAACTTTCTGACTCTTCTGTTTCTTTTTCAGAGTTAGATTCCTCCTCTTTGTCATTGTGGTTTTCTGTTTCCACAATTTCATTAATATTTTCCTTTTTGAGGAAGTTATTGGCTAAGTGTCCAATAACTCCACATTTATGGCATTTTCTTTGCTCATTATTGTTGGATGTATTGGGCTTGAAATCTTCTTTTGATTTATCTTATTTGATAAATGGCTTATTTGGACTTTTAATGTCCAGTTTCTTCCAATTTCTGCCAATTTTTGTTCTTGTCACTATGTCCTCTAGTGAATTTATATACTTTTCTGTGGAGCATGGCTCTATACACCTGCTTCTTAGTGCATGTTCTAGCTCTCCTCCACATTTCTTAAGTATTTTCATGTGCACCATCTTTTGTGACATTTCTGGGTACAATGCATTGAGTCTTTCAACTTGTTTTAAGAACCAAGTTAAAGGTTTGCCTTTTTCTGGGTCAAAGAAAGAATTTTCAAATGCATTCTCTATCTTGTACCTCCAGGCATCATTAGCCCACTTGGTTATTATTTCTTGTTTCCACCAAGCCCAGGTGTTTTTGCCATTTGTTTGTCTTATGCCATAATACCATCTTTTTGCAGATTTTTCAAACATTGAATGTAATCTTGAAGTAATTAATTCATCTGGTATGGCATAATCTTCTTGTAACATGTCAATTGTCTTGATAAATGACATGTGGTCATATTCACCTTCTCCTGTGAATGTTGGCCATTCTTTTAATTGAGGTGCTTCCTTCATTAAGACTTGGTCATTGTCTTGGTGACTTAAGTCTGTTATGAATGGGTTTGTTAATTCCTCTTTTGGCTTAACAGGGCTTCTTATGTGAGAAAATGGGGTTGATAACTTTGGCATATTTGAGTTAGCCTCATTAATTTTATCCATTTTTTGAGTGATAAGCCTTATTTCACTTTGAATGTCATCTTTCAGATGCATTCTTGCTTCATCACTCTTTTCCACATGGTCCAAAAGTAATTTTTTGGTGTGATGAAGTCTTTTCTTCAAATTTTTCTAAAGAAATACTTAGTTTGTTTAATTTTTCTGTAAGATTGTCAATACTCACGTCATAATTGATTGTCAAAGCTTTATCTTTGATGTCTTTTATGTATTTATACAATTCTTGTTGTCCTTGTATTGATTTGGGAGTTCTATCAATTAAAATTTTTGGTTTATTATTTTCAACAATAAACTTAATGTTTTCAATTTCTTTTCTATTTTGTACAGCAGTTTTTGTTAAAGAAGATAAGATATTGTTTATTTCTTGTAATGATAATAAACTATTTTTAATTTCTTTTAGAGGTAATATACTATTTTTAACTTCTGTTAAAGTATTTACAACATCTTTGGACAAGGTTATTTCTTTGGGAAATGAGGTTGTCTCATTCTTTGTTCTTCCTTGTTCTTGAATTCCATCAAGGTTCTGGCCATGTTGAATAAATTGTCCATGGCATCCTTTTGGATTTTTGGAATCCTGTAGCTTGGGGAATATGGTTTTCTCCAATTCTTTTTCTTGTTCTTCTTCCCTTCTTGGGGAAGTGGGTTGACTTGGGGCTTCTTCCTTGGTTGCCTCCTTCTTTTTGGCATGGTACTCCTTGATATTTTTGATTTGAGGTTTGTATGATAGTGGATTCCATCCATTGGAGTATCTCACTATTTCCTCCTCTTTGAGGAACCTTTTCAGGATGTGCCAGGAGTTCATCACTCCTTGGTGTATTTGGGGCAACATTTCCCAGTCCTTGTCTTTGTACACTGTGTAGTACTGTTTGTACTGGCTCATGTAAATGTCTATTTGAGCCCTCTGAATGTGCTTTTTACCTGTTTGAGTCACTCATACTTAGTTCTAACTCTGGTTCAGATATAATGGGTATTTCTGGGACTTGCCTTTGGGATAAGGCACTTACTTGTGTGTATTCTGTTCCACTGGGGATATTGCCCTTCCTTTTCACTTTTGAGGAATCAATTCTACCTCTGAGTCCAGCTCCATCTGATTGGATGGAGTATTGGGAGCCTCTTCTGGTAGTCATGTTTTAAGAAAAAATAAAAAATAAGAGAATTTTAGAACAGGAATTCTTTTATGGCAATTTATAAATGAGGTACTCACCTTCAGAGTCCTGAATAGTGGCTCATGGAAATTCTAATTTCTTAGCTTTCTTTTTCTTTGTCATTATTGGTGTTGGAGAACTTTGACAAGTTTCTTCCACCAATCTTTCAACAGTGGTTTGGTTGTCCTCTGTTGGATTGTCTTCAAACACTAAAAAAGACAAATAAATATGTCTCTTTTATAAAAAGTGTTTTTTTTGGTAAGATATGGCAATTTTCCATGTAAAAATTGCTTTTATATCTTAAAAAATGAAAATAAATAAAGAAATGAAATTACAATGAATAAAAAAATAACTTTTTTCATTGGTTTTTATTTATAATCTTTTTTGTTTTTTATATTTTTATTTTTAAAAAATTAAATAAAAAAATGAATATGATTCTTTAATAAATTTATAATATAAATTTATTTTTAATTTATAAAATATCTTTTTTAATTACTAGAGTCAATCAAAGAAAGTTCTTGCAAGTCTAAGGATGTGAAAAACCATGTGTAAGACAGTACAATTGCTTTCCAAATGCCTCAATAGTATTTAAAATCAATAAATATAATTTTATGATTATTATTGTAATTTATTATTGGATAAACCCAATTAGAATATTTTTAAAGGTCTTTTAGAGTAAAAATCATGGCCAGGCCCCCAAATGTAAGGTTTGACTATGAAACAATAAGTAAAAATTACTAATATTTTACTTATTTTACTATGAATGTCCTTATAAATGAAATAAATAAGATAAAGAAAATTATTATAATTATGGCGTAAAATAATTATGTTATTAAATAAATATAATAATATAATTCATATTATAAAAAAATAAATATATTAATATAAGATAATTAATATATTTAAAAATCACTTTATTATTGTTACCAACAAATAATAAAGGTGTAAGAAATTTTTTTTATTAATAAAAAACAATTAATAACAATAATATTACTAATATTAAAGTTATAAATTAAACTAAATACTATTTATATCAATTATAGAATTATTAAAGTAATAATAGAGAAAAATTATTATAATAAGATAAATGACCTACTTTTAATGCTTAATATAATAATTTTGAATAATTTTACACCTAGAAATGTAAATACAACTTCTTTAAATTATAGTTACAATAAAGTTTAAGAGAAATTACAATTTTTCTTGATTTTATGTGGAATTGAGGTTTTTAAGAGAAATTTAAACAAAACAATTAAATAATTGCAATAATCACATCAGATATGAAGATTATTATAAGATTCTCTTTGGTCTTTAATAATGTAAACATTTTATATATAAAGAATAAAGAAATTACCTTTTTATTTAACAATTTACTGTTTTGTAAGCCTCTGAGGGGAAAACAGAGTGAAAGAGCTCTATTTATAGTAAATACCTCCCTCCTAGAGTCCAGAAGGCTTCTAGTAGACGTGTACTGATGCGTTCTACTAGAATTGAGCAATATTTTAAGGTTTGGTGATGATTACATCATGATCAAACCATCTTACCTCATAATTACCCCATTATTTAAAGTTATCACTGTAACTTTAAGTTTGATGACGTCATAGGCTTGGCAGAAGCCTAAACTTTGTGGATTTTATTATTATTAATCATAATCTAATAGTATTCATCAATTTTATCACTTATATGACTGTTAGACTTAAAATAAGATTACAGTGAGTGATCATAAATGATCAAATTTAAGATTAAGCTTTGATCATTAATAACTTTTATTTTATACACACTAAAGCTATTCTGAGAGTGGATTCTGATAGCTTGACATGTCATATTTAAAATTCCAAGAGAATTTCATTATATAATCAAAACTGTATTTTTGATGATTTTTCTTGTAACTCATCTTTTCTGTTGAAATTTAATATTTTAAACTTCAAACCATGATTTCAAGGTGTTATACCTTGAATATTGTAATAAAAAATACAACATTCTTCACAAATGAGCTAGTAGAATCCAACTGTCTACTTCTTTTAAGTTTGGACCACTTTCACAACAAAGTGGTCAACAGCTCTATTGATTTTAATCAATAATCCCTTACAGGTTTTAACCTTGTTTATAACTTGTGAAATAAAGTTCATTTATTTATTTCTACAGTAAGTACGTGGTGACTTTATTTTTGGTTCATCACTCTATCATGTATATGTCAAAAGATATTAGCTAAAATCCTTGAATATATGCGTTGACCAAAAAAGTGCATATATTCAGCTTAACTCCTTACGTATTTACTTTGGAGATTAGCTTGTTCATTGTTTTATGTGTGTAATTTTATGGAGAGCTCAATTGTACCATTTATTTCACATGTTGTTTCATTGGTATTAGAAATAATTAAGGAGTTATGTTTTTTATAAGGTATTATTACTTATAACTCATTATATATTGACTTTACAGATATGCCATAAAAATGGTCTATGTGTATTTTTCCATGGGGAATTCAATGGTGTAATTTATTTCACATTTTTACCATTTTTTTAAGTTAAACCAAGTTTTATGCCTATTTATGGCATTTTTGTAGTTTTAAGGTAATTATTTTAAATATTTCTTATCACCTTTTTGGGTATGTGGTCATATCTCAAAGGTTCAAATATCCTTAATTTATTTGTTATAATAAATTATAAAATATTAAATATATAATTTGGAAAGTAATTGAACTTTGAATTTATTATTTATTGTCAATTTAACATAAAGCATTTTGCTAAGCTTTATCAATTTCTTGAAATGCTTTTGAATTAATTCTCAAGAAGAACATTAAATTTATTGAGGTAAAAAAATTGACTTTTGAGCTTATCAGTTAATTGTTTCATACTTCTTTCATGATAAGGAATTATACAATTTGAACTTGAAATGAACCAAAAATCATAAAGTATAAATTTATTTTATAGTAACATTAGTTTAATAATTTTGAAAAGATTCATATTTTTATACACTCTTTATTTTTGTATAAAACTGGTAAAATAAATATTCAAGTCCCAAAAGCATTTGTGAAGATCATAATGAAGATTGACTTACATTGAAAAACTTTACCAAGAATCTATTTCAAGATTAATATACAATATATATTTAAATAAATTAATTTAATCAGATTTATTATTATTTTGATCAAGATTAACCTATTAATAACTTTGTGGCTTTTTTAATAATAGAATCAATCTCCCATCAATAAGTACAATTAAATTAATAAAACCCTTATCTTGCATTGATAGATATTATTATTTCCAAAAATTAACATCAGGTCAACTGATAGAATCAAATTTTTCCTTTAAATAGTTTCAGAATAATTACTTTAATATATCTTATTAATTTACCTTTATAAATATTAAAAATTATTCTAATTATTTTAATAGATGACAAAATCAAATTAATATCTAATCTATAATTTTACAAGACCAATTCATTATTAATGTTTAATTTCTTAATATTTGATTGATTTTTAAATATTCCATCATGTTTGATAACTATTATTAAGTATGTAAAATTAGATATATAAATTTATAAATATTTGTTAAAAATTTAAATCTATCAAGTTTTTTAAATAAATTTATTTATAAAATGAATAAAAATCATGAAATTTTATTCTTTGATTCAATTATTAATAAATTTTGATTTCAATATTTTATTAATATCAATTTTGAATAAAGTTCAAATTTAGTTTTAATTCCTATTCTTAGAACCTGAGAATTGAAAATGACTTAACTTTAATTTTAAATGATTAAAAAAACCATCAAAAATTCATAATCAATTCAAAAAAAAGCGGTATTTTTTTCCCTCAGTAATTTTGCAAAAAATAAATTCAAAAGTAGATTCTTATTTTTTAGATATTTGAATCTTGAAATAATTCAATATCAACAACTTATCAATTTTTATTCTTATTAAATATGTTCTTTTGAAGTGCCGCTTTAAAATGAATTATTATTACTAATTTTATGTTATTCTTTACTTTAATTTTAATGAAACCCCTTTAAAATTACGAAAATTCAAAATTTAAATTTGTCTCAATGTCCATTACAAATGTTTCCTTATGTATAAAGCAAAGGAAGACCCAAAAGACCCTGTTTTACTGAGGGGGGATTATCAAAAGATCACTAAAATCAACTTTCCTAATTCAAAGTGACAAACTTTCAACTGAAATTATGGAAAAGCTTTAAGTAAGTAGTTTTTGGCCCTTTGATCAATCGTGTTGTTTCAAAATGATATTCGGGGCTAATTGATTTTCCATATTTATGCCTCCTCCCAATAGATGGTGTGATTGGTTGTAAAAACTGGCTGAATAATGCAATCACTTTCTTAGCTTTCATAGGTTTTGAGTATTCAAGTCACTTTGAGCCAATGAATGAGAAACATCTAATGGCTCTTTTCCTCAAGCCTCAATGCTAATACCAATAGACACTATCTACCAACTTTTCTGTGATGAACGTTTTTCTACAACCCCAATGTTTGCCTCTGCTGCTGCGTGGTAATAAGTGAGCCAAGAATGACGTAATTTAGAGCACAGCCAACTTTGGTCTTTGCATGTTTTTAAACCGTGGGTATGGGTTACATTAATCGCAGAATTTTAAAAGCTTCTTGCCGACGTGGCTTTTATTAAAAGAGGGGTTTGCCAGTTTTGCAGCGCAAATGGAAAAAGTAAATTTTCACATATGACAACTGTCACTGTGGATCATTATTGATTTTGGACTCTGTTGAAATTTTCCAAAATTCCATTTGTTAAAACCTGAATGAGACTTTTTGAAACCTTTAATCTTTATTGGAATAAAGCTAGCATAAACCTTTTTTTCGCTAATAAGCAAGCAGACTAGATTCACCTCTGCAAAACGAATATCCATGAGGAAGGATTTCAAAGATTTTGCCAAAAATAATTTTGGATTAGAATTAAATCGAAGTATTTTAGTTAAGTGATTTAAAATATGCACGCGATGGTGAAGATGATCATACAATAGAATCCCAAGTGTTTTGTCACAACCCATTCACATGACTTGAAAGACCTTGAAACTCGGACTCAGATCATTTGAACGATGCAGAAAGGTTGAGTTGGGTAGCTGCAGATCTTTGCTCGTTGACGACTAGTCTGTTGAAATGATCCACCTGAACCGACAGAAATAAATTTGGATGCTTCAATGCTTCAATTGACATTGATAACTAAGTGATTGGAAGCAAGAAGGATTGATTTCCTACCCAGCTTTTCATGCAACTTGAATGATAATTATCTCGTTCAGTCTGACAGATTTCGGCTGGCTCTGTACCAGGCACATAGTAAGGTTTAGTGTTGGAGTTTTGTGCGATTTGTTGTTGATGATGTGACTGCAAGCATCCAAAGTAATTATCTCGGCTCGACCAACATTTAGCTCGTGATGAACGGTTGGGTGGTTCTGGATCTTTTGAGGATGAGGAAAAGAACATGCTGATAGGATAAAGATTTTAACAAAAATCAAAAGATTGTAAGATTTCAAGACAAATTGAATTAAATTTTGAGAAATCGGCTAAGAGCTCATGTCACAAGAAGAGTAGTCAAACTTGAAAGAGATTGAAGATGATAAAATATTCTAAAATGGCCTTAAAAATTCCAAGGCAACTAATACCACCTCCATCAAATTAAGACAAATTTAAGATAAAAGAATAAGGAAATGAATGGCTCATCCTCAGAAGGTGAAGGGAGCTGGAAATTTTGAGAATAAGTGGACAGACTCTCTCCAATTCCAGAATCTTGTGCTGTTTGAAAGGAAAATGCTGTTATTTGTCTGTAAAATACTCCCTAATCATTATGATACCTCATAGTTTGAAAGTTTTTTTGAAAAAAGTTAAATAAAATATGTTGCTTAGTAAAACAAAACAAAACCTTATTGTAATTTAACTTGAGAAATCTTATTTATTTGCCATAACTAACACAAAAACTACAGCAGCTCACTGGTTTTCTACCTTGAAAGAGGAAAACTTGAATATTTATATGCTATTTAATATTTACCTCCAAGTTCATTCATATGAGTAAATTGTTGATTGCTTGTTGATATTCTTACAAACTTCATGTCTACAAAACTACATTTCCACAATTTTTTTAAGGGATTGTTGTGATATCCATTATATTCTCATCAGAATTTTGAAATTGAATTTAAAGAATAATCTTTAAAAATTAAAATTACATCATCTTAAAATAAAATAGTCTTTTTTCCTTTTACTTCATGAACTTCAATTTCTAACAGTGATTCCACCATAATGAGGGGATCTCAAATCTCCCAAATCCCATACTCAAAAAAGGAAGGATTTCAAGGAAATCCTGCATTACAAAACCCATGATTTTTAAATAAAGTTTTAACTGTGTCCCCTGGGAGATCATTGAGATTTTACATTTTGGGTAAATGCGGGATTTCCAACACCAAATCTAAACTTGATTTTAAATCATCAACCCCTTCTCTTTTAATTTCATTTAAATTAATTCACTCATGTATCTTTCAAGCCTCAAGTCTTGTCCTGTGACCTTTTGAATTCATTCTGTTACAGATTCTTACCACAACAAAATGCCCAACAAAAGATCCACAGCTCAATCATTTTCAAAAATCATTGGGAGGCTCTCATCCCTCTGAACAGCTTACCCAAGCAGACTATTTATGTAAGGTGTGGATATGAAACTTTGATTAAAAATCAAGTACTTTTCCTGTCCTCAAAATTTGTATAAGGTAAAATATATTTAAAAATAGTATGAAATAGTATTCTTAAGAGAAAACATGCCAATTTTCTTGTTTTTAGCTTCATAAGTATAAAAAAATAATATAAAAATTTATTGTTTTACCAACAAGAAAAATTTATCCAAAAATACTCTACAAGAGATATTTAAGGCTACAAAAGAAATTTCTTAAAGAGTAATTTCAATTGGAATTAATTGAGCAAAGTGCTTCAAGAAATTAATTAAAGGACAAAGTCTTCAAAAAGGTATTTAAAGAGAAAACACACCCAAAAGTGACCAGATTGAATTTGGAAACAAAGTGACAAAGTTAACAATGATGAAAGATGCTTTAATTCACTTATGGGGTGGTTCAAGGGGTAAAAATGATTATAATGATTTTTTCATGTGGTTAAAAGCTTTAAAATGTTATAAAAAGGGTGATTGGAATCTTTTATTGATTGGTTTAACAGTGTTTAAACCAATTATAAAAGGAAAAGATTCTAACATGAAGAGAAAAGTGGGGCAAAGAAGACATTTCTTTATAGCCATCAATTTTCTTACTCCAAAAGTAAAATTTACTCTTGTCAGTCGTGGAAAACACTCTGAAAACAGAAAAGCCAATTATGGCATCATTGAACCCTGGTCTAGACCAAAAAAGGGCTGATTTTAGCCATTTTAGACCCTTAAATCAGCCATTACTATAGTAATACCTGGTCTAGAGCCTTCAAAACATGTCATAATGTGTGTAAAAGATGTAGAGACCAGTTAAAACTGTTTTTAGTAAGATTGTTCTAACTTCAGGGTAGTTTTACCCTCTTGGAAACAGTTAAAATTGCCCTGGTTGGTATCAAAACCTCATCATCAATTGAGGCACAGACCCTGTGACTCAATTCCAGGCCAAAAGTGATGAGCTTTTGTGTTTATTTTGACAACCCACGCCTGTCAGCAAGGAGTTTGGGGGTCTGGCTCACCCTTGGAGCTAGAGTACCTTTTCCCCCAGAATTAATCTTTCCAATTTATTTTTTCTTTAATTCCTCATCATGTAATACACTTGTAATCTACACATACAATTCAATTGAATTTTACAGTACACAACTGTAATAATTGATACCTCATATGTAAATTACAGTTCACTTATGTGATACACGCGCACATTTTGACATTTCAATTGAAAATACTTCAATTCCTCATAACTTCTAAACTACACACAACAACTCAATTTTAACACAAAATTTGATGGTTAACACCACATGTGGTGTGAATTGAATTAAGGTTCTGAGGATTTTCAACTTTTCTACAGAAAATACCAAAAACTTAATTTAAGCTTATTTAGAGTTGAGTTACAGAAATTTTACCCAGAGGTGACCCCACCTTATTTTTTGTGAAGAATCCAATGTAGAAGTGATTTTCTTATGTTTATTTATTGGATAAAAAGCTATAATATATTTTATGTAATGTTTTACCAAAAAATATTTTAATTTCACTAATTTTATTAAAAATTCATTTTTACGTAATTTTTTCAAGTAAAAATGTATTTTCATAATCTTAAAATTTAATGTAATTTTTATTTTAAATTATAATTAAGATTTTATTTTTGTATATAAATTTGTATTTATATTTTAATTTTTATTTTGATAATATAAATAAATTCATTTTCTTTATATTTGTATCTTATTTTGTTATTTGTGGTCTTTTGGGTATATGAAAATACCTCTAAGGCTCACATTCCCCCCCCCTAAAAAGGAATATCACTTTGTAATATTGTTATTTCTAGTGTTTCTGAGCCTTCTGAGAAGTTTAGTAGCTTCAGGTATGTCATTTTCTGCTAACCATTCATCTTCACAAGTTGGGTCACTGTACCTAACAAGGTATTCCCTTACTTTATTGGTTCTCAACTTTCTTTCTTTGAGAACTTTGGTAATTTTCTTAATACCAGCTGATTCAATAGGAGTTATAAATTGGGGAACTTTATTTCTCAAAGAAAATTTTTCAGAATCACTAGATTTAGATGGCTTTATCAAGCTCACTAGAAATGTAGAATTCTTATTGCTAAGTTCTTCAGATAGTTCTACTTCAGCAGTAGTTTCTCTCCGTGGAGGGCCTTAATAAAAAAAAGGTCCTGAAAAGGAGTCTTTGAGATTTTTACATCCTTTGATGTTATTGAAGTTAGTGGTGGATACAAGTACTAAATACTCCACTTTAAAATCTGGAGCGGCATGTAATTTGTCCCATTTGTCCTTAGCATTTGAAAAAGAGTCTTCCATGCACCTCATTGTATGCTTTCTAGTTTTTTCTAGCATTCCTTTGAAGCTAGCAGCTGTAGGATGTATCTCAACCAAATCTTTCCTCAAGGAATCTTGAGGTAATTTGGGATTCCATCCTTTTTCTAGAATAGCAGGAGTTTGATTGGTACTGGCATGAATGGATGTCTTATATGCCAATTCTAGTGCTAGTGAAATAGTACACAAATAATGGGTAAATCCATCACAATCTTTGAATTCAAGGCCATATGTACAAACTCTTCTTACCATATCTTCCAAGGTTTGGATCATCCTTTCAGCCAAACCATAAGTTTGTGAGTGGTAGGCTGTAGAGAAGGATAATTTAGTCCCAAATAGTTGGTGAAGATTTCTCCATAGTGCTGAGGTGAATTTGGGATCTCTGTCACTAATTATGTTTGTGAATATGCCAGTCCATGATACTACTCTATTCCATATCAGAAGAGCTGTATCCATGGCTGTATCATCCTTGTGGAATGGTAGAAAGATTGGAGTCTTACTAAATCTGTCAACAATCACTAGGAAAGCATTATAGCTTCTGTCACCCCCTGGTGGAAGGCCAGCTACCCAATACATATGAACAATTTCCCAAGGTCTGCTGGGTTATTGGATCTTGATCATATTTACAAGGATTTTTCCAGTGGATTTATTTGCTTTTTGACATCTGTCACAGGTTTTGAAATACTCTGCAACATCTTTCTGCCACATTGGCCACCATATGTAGGTTTTGAATTTTCCTCTTGTTCTGTCCTGAGAAAGGGCTCTCATGGAATTCTTTAAGTAAAAGATTGATTAAGGAACTGTCCACAACTGTCATGATACATGTATGCTTAGTTCTGTGGTAAATTATACAATCCTGTAAGTGGAATCTTCCTTAATCATATGGTTTTCTCCATATCTAATCTAAGGCATGTATCAAAAAATTGTATTTACAGTCCTTAGTAAGTAATTGGCATAAAATGTTAAAATTTTTATCCTGAGTATAAATGTCTCTTACCTCCTCAAAGAAAGTGGTGTTCAGGTCTGTAACACTGATTCCTTCTATGGGGATTTGTGGGGAAGCTTATTCTGGCACATAAGCAGGATTATCAATATTATTTGGTAGTGTCCATCTGCTTAGTACATCTGCATTTTTATGAACAATAGTCATATTGCCCCTATATTCTTGTATGGCTATTTGCCATCTGAGAATATGTCTGTTAGGTGTCTTCATGTTTAAAAGTGACTTAACAGCAGTACAATCTGTTATCACTTCAAAAAAACATCCTTCCAGGAAGTAATTTAATTTCTCCAAGGCCCAGACAAGGCATAAATGCTCCATTTGACTTGCCCCAAATCTGGCTTCAGCTGGTTTGGTTTGCCTGGATATGAAACATATGGGTCCCTCCACAGGTTTATCATTTATAATCTGGACTTGATGAAGTGCAGCACCCAGCCCATCTCCTGATGCATCAATATATAGATTAAAAGGCAGTTTAAAGTCTGGAATCAGTAAGAGTGGAGCAGTGGTAAAGGCTTGTCTCAAAGATTCAAAGGCTTTGACTCTGTCAACAGTCATTTCAAATACTGTGTCTTTGTCACAAAATTTATAAAAAGGTCTTTCTATGGATGCAAAATCCTTAATATGTTGCCTGTAATATCCTGAAAACCCCAAAAAATGACTGAATTTCTTTTTTTTTCTGAGGCATGGGTTTCAGCAATACTTCTGCAACATTGTTTTTGTCAATTCCAAGTGATAAACCAGATCATACATGTCCCAGTGCTTTGAGTTCTTTAAATCCAAAATGGCATTTCTTTAAAGAAATGTTTATTTTCACAGATTGGATTTTTGTCAAAACTCTAGATAATCTGTACATATGTTCTTCCCAAGTTTTGGAACAGACAATAATGTCATCAATGTAAATAATTAACCATCCTTCTGAAAGTTCTTCAGGGAAGATTTCATTCATCATTCTTTGGAAGTGTTAAGGTGCATTATTGATACCAAAAGGCATCCTCAAATATTCATATACTCCACAATGAACAATAATTCTCAAGTATTTTTTTGCCCTTGGTTTCACCAAATTCTGATGAAATTCTTTAAGGGAATCCATAGTGGTTATATACACTGCTTGAGATATCTGGGTAGGGGCAAGTTGGATTTTTGGTATTGGGTACCTGTCTGGAACAGTGTAAGTGTTCAGAGCTCTAAAGTCCCCAGCCATTCTTGATTTTCCATTATGCCATGCCACTATGACTGGTGTAGTTATTTCTACTTCCTCATTATGTCCAACCTTTCTTATTACACCAAGGTCTAGAAGTTCTTTAATATGAATTTCCAGGGCTTCTCTTGATTTAGGACTTGCTGGATATGCAGGTCTTCTTAAGAGTGGTGGATAAGGTCTCTCAATATTAAGGATGATTTCAAATTCATGAGCAATAATTGCCCCCAAGGGTTCTTTGTCTGATGCAAATGCTTCTTTGTGGTCATATAAAAGGGCAGAAAGTTCATCTTCCTGTTTATCAGTCAGATGAAGGATTATTTCAGCTTCACTTAACTGTTCAGATTTGAATCTTTCCAGCTCTAAGTTGACTGGTGCTACTTTTCTTACTGTAGTTTTTCTTTTAAATGGTAAAAAGGCAAATTTCTGATTCTTATTGTCTCCAATAGTAAAGTATCTGTCCCTGTTGTTATGTAAGTCTATGCCATACATGATCAAATAGTCATTTCCCAATATAAAATGGCTACTAGAGCAATTTTACATAACAACAAATTCAATAGTGATTCTTAAATTTCCATTAATATGTGGAAATATGACAGCAGTCTCAAAGATTCCAAATGCTTTCATTGGATTACTTGCACTATTGAATTTGATGCCATCAATTGGGAACAATTGGTCTTCAAAATTTGGTGCACAAGTTTTAAGAAAATTTTGCCAACACAAGAGCAATAGGCTCCTGGATTGAGTAAACCTTTAGTGGGTTTATTGTTGATTACCACTTCTGTTATACAGGAGTTACCAGCTGTATAACCTTTTCCCCTGTTTGGTTGGTCTTCATAAGTTGTGCATCTTGAAACTTTGACAAATTAAGTTGACCATTGATTAATTATGGAAAGTGGGCATAAGATTCCATGATTTTAAAGGTGACATTGATATTTTCTATATCTTTTGAAAATTAAGAAAATATTGATGACTTATCATCTGAATTTTCTTCAATTACATCATCATCTTTTTCAATGTCAATTTCATTAATTTTCCCCCCTTTTGGACACGTATTGGCTATGTGGGTGGTGCTTTGGCAAATATGGAGCTTTCTGATTATATCTGCTGATTTATACTTCATATTATTAGAATTTTCTTTGGGATTTTTGTCCACAAAATCTTTCCAAGGTGTATTAAAACTTGCTTTAAGATTCACCCTACTAGAACCAGTTATGGTTCTGGTGGTTACTTCTTCTAATATATTGATAATATCTTATTCTGAAGATTTCTCAGTAGTCCTGCTTTTGACAGCATGCTCTAAGTCATCTCCCCATTGTCTCAGAATTTTCCTGTGGATCATAAATTCTGACATGTCAGGATACAATGCTGTTAATCTGTCTTTTTTTTTGGCAAAACCATGGTAAATGTTTTCTTTATCAGCATTAAATTTGGCATATTCAAAGGCTGTTTCCACTTTAAACCTCCAAGCATCATTGGCCAATTTGTTGATAATTTTGGTTTTCCACCAAGTCCAACTTTGGTGTCCATGTGCTTGTCTTAATTTGATATACCATCTGTGGGATGATCTGGTAAACAAGGTGTTAAATATTGCTGTTACCAATCTTTCAGGTAATTAAAAATCTTTAATAATTTCAATTCCTCTGATGAATTCCATATGGTCATATTCTCCTTCACCACTGAAGTGATGCTATTCTTTAAGTTTTGGTACTATTTTTAAAAGTTCTTGGCCCATTGATGGTTCCAAGTTATGAAAAGAAGCGGAAAATTCATTTTTTAACTGTGAATTTTCAGCATCCAATACTTGTGGATTGGGAATTCCTGTACCCTCATTTTGATTCAGAGGTGTAGACATTCTTGGTAAGGTGTTTAGTATCTGTTCAATTCCATTCATTTTACTGTTGCTACACCTTTGGGAATTTCTGAATTCATGTTGGAAGTCTTGTATTAAATTTATTACTTCAACTTTATGCATGTCTTCTTTATGTGTCAGCTCTTGCCATAACTCTGTTTGCCTTGTATTATCAGCAGTGACCTGATTCAATTTCATAGTTAATTTTGATATTTCTTCTTGTGAAGCATCAAAACACTTTTTCAAGGCAATTGTATATGTCTTTAATTAAGTAAATGAATTTTAAATGTCATCAAGGACTTTTTTGTTATCTGTCTTGATAATATTTATGGCTTGTTTAATTCTTGTTTCAATTATCTCATCAATATTGAATTTAGAATATTTGTCTGTTAATTCTTTGATAATGGCAGATTTTTCATTTATCTTATTGCCAAAAGAATTGTCACTATTAGGAATTTTAATTGTTCTTAAAAATTTCTCAAAACACATAAGTGTTTCATTTATTTAGCTCAGACTTAAGTTTTTTATTTTAAGATTGTTACAAATTGATAAATTTTTATCAGAAAAATGAGTTTTTACATCATATATAGCTTCATACAACTCTGGGATAGACTCAAAAATGTCAGAAATCATTTCTGATATTTTAATCTGGCTTCCTCCTTTTTCTGTAATTCCATCATTGTTCTGGCCATCTGAAATAAAATTTTCATGGCATCCTGCTGAATATTTGGGATTCTGTAACCCTGAATGTAAGTTTTTGTGGCTGTTGCCTTTCCTTTGCCCTTGTTCTGAGCTTGTGGTTTCTTTTTCATGTTGAAATTGCTTCTGCTGGCTACTGGGGCTGTTTTTGGCACTTTCTTGGATGGTTGAGGGTTTTTTTCCCTCCATTCTGCTGTTAAAAGCAGCATGTTCTTCTTTTCCATAAATGAAAGCCATCCATTGAGTAGATTGTAAGTGTTGGGATGGCCCAGAAATTTTATCACAGTCAGGTAAGAATTCATACAGTTTTTGCACAGATCTGCAAGGATCTGGTACTCTTTGTGATTCAATGCATTGTTGTAAGCCTTCTGGCTGGCTTTGTATATGTCCACTGAGGCTTCTTGTGGCGGTGTAAGCTCTGTTTGAAGGTAAAACAGTATTATCAGCTTCAGAATGACATAATTTATTAATTTGGAAGTCATCAACTGACCCTTGTCCTTCTTTAGCTTATTAGCTTCTGCCATAATCATGTCTATGACCTTTTTGGGAGCTTCTTGAGAGGCTGTAGCTGGCTCCCTATCTGATTGAAGGCATATTTTATGATTAAAAAGGTAAAAATAGTAATTTTACATCAAAAAACTTACTATTTGCCAAACTCTTTGCCTTCTGAATGGTATTTCTTATATCCAAGTTAATTAATTCAGAGGAAATTGGTTCTGGTTGATTATTCTGAGTTTTAATAATTGTACTATTATGGTCAGAATTCACAGTACTTGCAGGAATAATTCTTGTTAATGTTGAGGCTGTTTCAATATTTTCTTGTCTTACCATGTTGTCAGACACTACAATTAATGAAAAAGCCAATTGATTAATTAAAAAAGATTTTTTTCAAGAGAGAAATGAAAAATAAAGCCTCACTCATAATATGAAAAAAAATTATTTTTTATGGATTTTTTGAATTGTAAGTATTTTTTATATGTTTTTAAGTTTTTCAATATAAGAAAAAAGATGTCAGAAGAGTAAAAAATCATTTCACAGGTAAAATATCACGGCTGGGCCCCCAAATGTAAGGTGTGTATATGAAACTTTGATTCAAAATCAAGTACTTTTCCTGTCCTCAAAATTTGTATAAGGTAAAATATACTTAAAAAATAGTATGAAATAATATTCTTAAGAGAAAACATGCCAATTTTCTTGTTTTTAGCTTCATAAGTATAAAAAAATAATATAAAAATTTATTGTTTTACCAACAATAAAAATTTATCCAAAAATACTCTACAAGAGATATTTAAGGCTACAAAAGAAATTTCTTAAAGAGTAATTTCAATTGGAATTAATTGAGCAAAGTGCTTCAAGAAATTAATTAAAGAACAAAGTCTTTAAAAAAGTATTTAAAGAGAAAACACACCCAAAAGTGACCAGATTGAATTTGGAAAAAAAGTGACAAAGTTAACAGTGATGAAAGATGCTTTAATTCACTTATGGGGTGGTTCAAGGGGTAAAAATGATTATAATAATTTTTTCATGTGGTTAAAAGTTTTAAAATGTTATAAAAAGGGTGATTGGAATCTTTTATTGATTGGTTTAACAGTGTTTAAACTAATTATAAAAGGAAAATATTCTAACAGGAAGAGAAAAGTGGGGCAAAGAAGACATTTCTTTATAGCCATCAATTTTCTTACTCCAAAAGTAAAATTTACTCTTGTCAGTCGTGGAAAACACTCTGCAAACAGAAAAGCCAATTATGGAATCATTTAACCCTGGTCTAGACTAAAAAAGGGCTGATTTTAGCCATTCTAGACCCTTAAATCAGCCATTACTATAGTAATACCTGGTCTAGAGCCTTCAAAACATGTCATAATGTGTGTAAAAGATGTAGAGACCAGTTAAAACTGTTTTTAGTAAGATTATTTTAACTTCAGGGTAGTTTTACCCTCTTGGCAACAGTTAAAATTGCCGTGGTTGGTATCAAAACCTCATCATCAATTGAGGCACAGACCCTGTGACTCAATTCCAGGCCAAAAGTGATGAGCTTTTGTGTTAATTTTGACAACCCATGCCTGTCAGCAAGGAATTTGGGGGTCAGGCTCCCCCTTGGAGCTAGAGTACCTTTTCCCCCAGAATTAATCTTTCCAATTTATTTTTTCTTTAATTCCTCATCATGTAATACACTTATAATCTACACATACAATTAAATTGAGTTTTATAGTACATGACTGTAATAATTGATACCTCATATGTAAATTACAGTTCACTTATGTAATACACATGCACATTTTGACATTTCAATTGAAAATACTTCAATTCTTCAGAACTTCTAAACTACACACAACAACTCAATTTTAACACAAAAATTGATGGTTGACACCACATGTGGTGTGAATTGAATTAAGGTTCTGAGGATTTTCAACTTTTTTACAGAAAATAGTAAAAACTTAATTTAAGCTTATTTAGGGTTGAGTTACAGAAATTTTACCCAGAGGTGACCCCACGTTATTTTTTGTGAAGAATCCAATGGTGAAGTGATTCTCTTATGTTTCCTTATTGGATAAAAAGCCATAATATATTTTATGTAACTTTTTACCAAAAAATATTTCAATTTCACTAATTTTATTAAAAATTAATTTTTACTTAATTTTTTCAAGTAAAAATGTATTTTCAGAATCTTAAAATTTAATGTAATTTTTATTTTAAATTATAATTAAGATTTTATTTTTGTATGTGAACTTGCATTTATATTTTAATTTTTATTTTGATAATACAAATAAATTCATTTTCTTATATTTGTATCTTATTTTGTTATTTGTGGTCTTTTGGGTATATGAAAATACCTCTAAGGCTCACAGTTTATGTATTATCAATTGTTTGAGGATTAAAGGAAGTTTTAATGCATGTTTTGGGACTACTGGATCAAAATCAGTACAAAGACCACCATCAAGAAAGCAGAATGTCTTCCAACTCATGTTCCTTGAATTTAATAAGACATCCTGAAACAGATTAGACCTTTCAGCTGAAAGTATGTGAGATAGATGGAAAAAATATAAAAGTAAATATACAGAATCTGGAATAACCAATGATGATGAAAAAATGTATCAAAACAATTTCTGATAAATTATACAGTATGTTTCCACTCTATTACTAGATGGATGCTTTGTTTGGTTATAGACTAAACAGCACTCCAATTGCAAGTTATGACTCCCAGGAATAGGAATAAGTCACAAATCAACAGATTTAAATTAATCCAATTCTTTAGGAGAGCTATCATATGATATTGGTATGTTATGATAAAGTTTCTAGGTTGGATATAAATATTTTTTCATATTGAAGTCAGAGGTGACACTAGAAGATATTGTGGAAATGACTAATGGGTATTTTGAATTGATGATTGAAGGAAATGTACAGGATAAGAATTTAGTTCAATTCTTAATTAAATAGAATCCTTTGGAAGTATAATGTTTGATTATTTGGGGAAAGGCACATATTAGACAGCCTCAGAATGATCATTTCACTGAGCCAAGAACATGTTCATATGATAATTTGAACAACCAAAGTGGAGAGAGGAAGAAATCTGGAAAAGTGGTTTTGTCACAATATGCAGATTTACTAGAAACACATCAAAAGAGTGAGTGGCCTTTGTTTGTGCTTTTCAGAGTTGGTATTTTATGGTTTTTGCACAAATGATAGGTATTTAAAGCACTGAATGGGATAAGTAAAAATGGGCAGAAGAAAAGACAGCGAATTTAACAAAGATGAACCAAGAAAACTCAATGAAGGAGAGGAAAATACAATCTGACCAGGAAAACTGATGGAGGCCCAGTATTTTGAAGAGGTAAAACTTCAAAGGCAAATGGAGTCTTAAAAAAACCAGAATAGTCAGAAGGAATTTTAAAAGAGTGGAGTGGGAAAAATAATTCAAATTGAAATAGAACAAGTAGAATATGGAATTTAACAGTTCAGTATTGGATTCATCAAGCGTCGTTGAAGATCTCAAAAGGATTTTGGGCTTAGTCAATAAATTTCACGACTATATTGAATTTATTCTTTTTTTATTTCATTTAAATTTTGGAATAATAACTTGATATTTTGGAAAAAAATTATTCTGTAAAGTTTGATTTTTCTCTAAATAAATTGGTTCAAACTTCAAATAAAATTACTAACTAAGTTAATTTTAATTATTTTTATTTCAAGTTTGAGAAAAAAACACAAAAGGTTTAATTGGATTTTTCATTTTTAAGAACAAAACTTGAAATTTGATTTGAATCAAGTTCATTTATAAAATAAATTCTATTTTTCTTTTCAAAAAATTCACAAGGTTAAATTTTAGTCTTCTTGCAACCTAAATTCCACAAAAATATTCAAATTCCTTGTTATTTTTTACAAAAAAATATTTCAAAATTAAAAAAAATTATTCTAATTCTATTTTTTTTTCTCAGATAAAAAAATTAAAATAAAATCATTTTTATCATCGTGTTAAAAAACAGAAACCAAAAATATTTAAATTGAATTCAATCAATTCTTCTTTTTAATTAAAAAACAACTCAACAATAAGAAAGCCCTGTATCTATTAATTTTCTTAATAATCAAGTTTAATTAAACCCACACTCATAATTGATAATTCATTCTTTTAATCTACCAATCACCCCTATTTTTACTAGCTTCAATTTTTTAATTTTTGTTGTTAATTATGAATTTTTTAGGTTTCTGTTGGGAAATCCAAGCCTTAGTATTTTGTGAAAAACATTCAAATTTATTTAGAAGCATTGCAGGAACCTATTTAGATCAATTCTATATCACTTTGGCACTTATTTAGGTTTCAAATTTCAAAAAAATTCTAAATTTATTACAAACCAATTTGGAATCGATTTAGAACCCTTTTTTGATTTTAATATTCTTTAACTCTACCAAATGAATCATTTCAACCATTAATTATTTCTTTGATATCAATTTAGGGGTGGATAAAATGTATTTGGGCTGATATTTGAATTCATCATGTCATTTATTTATGCTATTCTTCCGTTATCTCTGATATTTACATGAGAAAATCCCCCCCAATACAAATGAAATGATCATCTCTGATAATTTCAGGGATTTGACTCAATAAATGTTAGACCATCATCAGATTAATTCAATTAATTCATTTTTAAGCCCATATGATTCGTAATTTACCAATAATTAAATGAAAATTATCAGAATTAAAAGAGCTTTAATTGACCAATCACAGCTGAATTTCAAAAAATAACGAAAGATTTCAAAATAATTCCAATCTGATAAAAAAAACATCATTAATGGCTTTCAATACCACCAGAAAATCCTGAATATAAAACTTATATTCTTATTTATAATACAAACCTTGATAAACCTCAAATCTTAATTTATCAAGTACATCCTTTTGATGATCACTATTAAAAATTCAACTATATTAAGGATTTGGTTATATTCTTAAGCTAATCATCTTAAAGTAGACAAGATATTACAAATAATAATAACTTACTAGGATTAATGATGAAATCTATAGTCTTTAGGAAAGGATCTGATAAGGAAAGAAAATCATTTTTTTATTAAAGAAGAAGAGGCTTACCCATTAAGAAAATTCATCAAGATAATTCAGATTGGAATAAATTTAAGATATATTATAAACTTATTCATTCAATAATTGTTTATTTATCAATTAAAGCCATGAATAAAAACCAAAACTATAGGAAACAAGATAAACTTCAAAAGTTCAGAAAACCCAAATGTAACAGTGAAGAAACAAATTAATTCAGAACTTTTCCAAATGTTAATTATTACTAAAAATGGTTTTCATAACAAGGTGAATGTTGATAAATACAATCATAATATATAGAATATTGGAATATTATAAGTAATTCACAAGGTAAAATTTGAAGCAATTGACAGCCCTTTCAAGCCAAATGCTCATGGAATTCAATTTCCTAGACTCAAGCTTGGTTTAGAGTTTTTAAAACATCCTGGAAGCATGGAGCTCCTTTGGAAAACATTTGAAATTTCCCATAAAACTTTCAAAAAATAAATTTATTACCCATTTTGGATACACCTTTCATATTAATCATAAATTCTTTAATGAAGTTATGAAATTGCTATATTTACTATCATGTTAGATTAAAAAAAGATCGTGATTAAAATATTAAAACTAAAAATTATAAAAAGAAAATGAACCAAAAAAATTGTAAACAGTTTTATTATTCAATTTTTTTTAATTATTATTCCTTCTCTCACATGTTATTTTCTCTTTCAATTATTTATAATTGTATTATAATTAAAAAAAACTAGTTTACAAATCATATTAATTTTTACTAATAATTCAACATTCCACAAGTGATGTTCAAAATAACTCATGTGGTATTATAACCAAAAAACATTCCTTTGGCCTCTGTATCTATCATACTAGTTTATTGAGAATTGACCCATTGTAATATTAGTTAGTGGCTTCACCATGTCTTGCATATTCAAATTTTCTTAATTCCATTCATTTTGATTAATATTCTTTAACACTCAAGGGTAATCATCTTCAAAAAGATCTAACCACTTATCTACAATCTGTGAAGAAAAAAATAATGTAATACAACACATCAAATTACCCAAATAACAAAATACTAGACTTCTTGTGGATTATTAATTTGATTTCAAATCTCTCATAATGAACACTACCACCCTTTCAGAGCTCCAATTGCATTCTCTATGTGTACTACAGACCTTGAAAGGAATATATTGAGTTTTCTTTTTTCCTCATTCTTTCTCAAAAGGCTTTTGTATTCTGGGACAATATATTTTTAGGCTGCATATTCTGAATCTTCAAGTAATTATCAATCATTTGAAAAAAAATACCTTGGATATTTTTCAAGATTTATTTTTTGGTAAGAATTCAAATAATGTAATGAACCATTGAAACCAACATGAAATACAATTAACTTCTTATTTAAATCACATAAAAGCTGAAATTTCTTTTAATCTCTATTAATAATAGGATAATTAAGAAAAAATACATAGTTTTAAAATAAAATATTTCCACATGGCTTATTCCAATCAGCATTCCAATTTTTCCCAAAGCTTCACCATTACCATTTAAACACAATATTTAAAGAGTGTCAGTCAATTTATTTCATGGATCGTTTCATCTATATACTATATAACTGTCAGATATTGTATCATTTTATATTATCAAAAATAATTTTTGACATTAATTATGGGATTTTTGGTATAATTACTTTAATTTTTCTTAAGATAAATCTTCTAAATCATTTCATGTAGATATTTATGGTGAATGATGATATATACAAGGCCTCATGTAGAATATTTCAGAAATTTCGGGTAAGAAAATAATATTTCATTCCACTTCATAAGATTTTTAATACCCCAAAACATTTATATTTTGTAAGGAAATTAACTCCTGAGTTATTTCCTGATGGGTGGATGTTTTTGGTATATTTTCTTTAGGTAAAAGTGTAGAGAGAAATATGGGTCTGAGTATATTTATGTCAACTGTTAAAAAGAATAATTCAGAAAAATTTCGGATTTGGAAAGAAAAGGTATTAATTAGAAAGAAAATAGGATTTTGTATCTGGAATACCATGGCTAATGAGGTGTGGGACTTATAAAAAAAACCAACTGTTAGATGTGGTATTTTGAAAAAATAAACTGGAATTTCAAATGCATAATTTCCCAGATTTTATAGCCCTGATTTCTTCTTTTATGAATTACAAAATTCAAATTTAGTTATTAATTTATTAATTGGAAAAAGAAGTGTAATACGTAAATTAAGTATGAAGATTCTATTTATAACAGATAAATCACATTAAATTTTGAACATATCTATATTTCAAAAAATGATGTTATTTTAAATGAATATTTAAAAGGAATTATAAGAACATGAGTTTGTAAATTTATCAAATTTCAGACTTGTGTTCAAAATCTGGAATTTAATCCTTGAGATTTTTTGGTAAATCAAGGTTCCCAAAGCTTTTATTTTTAGGAATATAAATTACAGTTTTATTAACATTAATGATAACTTCATTTATTACAAAATGAAAAGATTTGATTTCTTATTTCATTGGCATTTGATTCAGTTCGTGATGAATTTTCTCTATAAGAAAATTAAAATAAGGATTTATATCTATATTGGATAAATCAAACACCTATATGATCAGTTTATATTATTATTATTAAATACCTCATCCATAATCATTAATATTTAACTTGATTGAATTATTCAGTTAGAATTGGAATTGGTTTTTATATTTTTATATTTGACTCTAATATTAATTCAAACCCTGATCATGTATCACTATTTCAAGGAAAAAAATTCTTTTGTGTGAATTTAAAAAACCCATGACTATTCCTGTAAGATTTTAATTCTAGCTAAATCAATATTCAAATAAACAGAAATATTTAAATTTTTAAATAAACCTGAGAACTTTTTTTCATAAATATCTTTTTACTATTATTGTAGATAAACTTTATATTTCAAAATTAATTTTTTACATTAAATACTCAAATTCTTTAGGTATAAGAAAACTACACCCCAGGTGGAGTGAATTATACCTTTTTTCCTTAATTTCCTGAATAGTGAAGGTTTAAAATATAAAAAAATAGCATTTGGATATTTATATAGGTTAGCTTCTTATATTTGGATTAATGATAGAAATATAATATTGAGTCCAATAAAATGAAAATAAGAGTAGAAGAAAACATATATCCTTTTCAAAATCAGAAATAAATTTTCTTTGAAGTAGGTTCAGTTAAAAGCTAAAACTAATTTACCTGATTAATTCACTTCAAAGATTGATAAAAAGATTGAAGAGGCATCATTTTATCAAATGGGGTATGGATTATTATTTCCAAAGTTATTTCAAAAAATGATCTCTAATAGAATCTCTACAAGAAATACAAAACTGGATTATTTTAGAAATAATCTCTCATGGATTTCAAATACCAGATACACCAAGATTGCTAAATGAACGTTCAACTTACCTACCCTTAGTTCAAATTTTCTTCAATGATTTCCATTTTTGAATTATTTTCATTTCAATTTAAAATTTGAATCCTAGTGTCTAAAATAGATAAATGAAATTTTCCTCTGTAAATGTTATAGTTATAATTACATGGAAGATATCCATATTTTGAAATATTGGAGAAATTGCTCAAAGGATCTTTTCCAGGCACAGATTTAGAAAAATCAAATTATTTGGGGATAATTATTAAAATACTATACCAAATTTCTTCCTAATACCTAGTTTACCTCCATTAGCCTCTAGATTAAATTTAGTTCTCTCAAGAACATGTTCAAGAATATTACTTTCTTCCTTTATAAGATCCATTAAATGAATTAGATAGTTTTAAAGTATTTGAAGCAACTTTCACAATCTGCCAAGCTATATTCAGAGATTTATATCAAGAACTTCATCGAAATCTCAGAATATAGCATGTTATAAAGTGTACACGAGTTTGATAATTCCACATAAAGATGCAATACAGAAAAATTTGAAAGCCAAAAATATTTAATTTGATAAAAAATAAAAATCTATTCATATTGAGATTAATATTTTTCTTTGATTTAAATTCATATATTATTTACTATATTTTTATAATTGAAAAGAAAGTTCTATATCTATTTACAAGTTTTCTCTTTTGAAAGAACTTAGCCTATTGGGAATTATTAAATATGAAAAAAGGGATTTTTTTTACAAAATTGAATTTCTATTATCCAAGAAGGATTATATTCAAAAATATAAACATAAATTTTACTTTTTCTCAAAAAGTTGGTTTTTGTTTTTTATAATTATTCTTTCAAATAAGGAACTCTTGAAATACTTTTTTCTGAGCAATAAAATTTTTTGATCCCAATCTAGAGCCAATCCAATCTGTTACAAGTTGATTTATTTCCTGACCTAGATTTTTTTAGATTTTTTCTTTCAACTTCTTGAAATCTTTTTGAGCTCAATTATCCTTAATTCAAAGATTGTGGGAATTATATATTTGAATAATTATTGCCAATTTTGATATCTATTCAAAATTTCTTATAGCTTCTTTGAAAATTAAACCACATTTACCACTGGTATAATAAAATTATACCTGTTTTTTCAACAAATAAAACAAATTTTTCTATAAAATAATATCATTTTTTAAATTAAGTGTATTTTTTTTCTCAAATATTTTTTAGTAAATATTGAAAAATTTCTATTATTATTGCAAAAAAAGTTAATTAAATATCAAGCTATTTGATATTACACTCAGATAGTGATAAAAGAGACTTTCTGTGAGCCTGTGAGATATGTATGACATACCCATAAGGCCACAAATAACTTTCTGTACAGTTGATTTAGTCTTAAAAGAATTATTGATTGACTTTAAAACAAGAAATAACAAAAAATAATTATAGCTTTTTTTTGGATAAGCAAAGTGATAAATATCATGTCATTTTTTGGATTCTGCACCAAAAATAACCTAGGGTAGACCTATAAGGTGTTATACCCAGAAATGGATATTTCTTATGTTATTAGAAGATGTAAGAATCTCACAATCCAATTGAAACTTTTTAATTTTTTTTAAACTGTTAAATTTAAGCTTAAATAAGCTTAAATCTAAATTTGCATAAGGTTTATGCAAAGTTCCCAAAGTCTGGTTCAAATTGAGGTGTTGTGTATACTTAATGAATTGGCTAAGGATGTGCCATACAGAATGTAAATCCTGCCTGAGATCAATTTAAAGTGGTTTAAATCCATAGTATGGATTTAAATAAATACAAGGGCAAAAGCCATGCAGAAAGGTGGGACAAAGGAAAAGACCACATGGAGCTGTGGTACCCAACGTTTGGGATATGCAAGGACTCATTTAAGGTTGTCCACTCTTATTTAAACTGTAATATTAGACTTTGAGAAAAAAATTAAAGTTTATGCTGGTTTTATCCTGATTTGGACAGGAATTACAAGCTTACAAAGGGTAAATCCCAATATGGAAGCTTGTAATCAAGGTTTTAAGAGCTTTCAAAGCTTAAATAAGCTTAAAACTGGAACATTATAAGCATTAAAAACTCATAAAAAGTTAAGGTTTGGTGTGTATTGCTATTTTATGTGGAAAAATAGCAATGAATTCACAAATTCTTAATGGATTTCCTTGAAAGTTTTTTATAGCTTACAATTTAATGTTATCTGTATATAAATTGAATTTCAAGTATCTTTTCTATAAAGTTTTGATTTGTAATTAGCCCTGAAATTGACTTTTTTAATTATTCTTGAAGAAAATTAACATTTCTTTAAAAATTAATTAAAAATTAAGTTGAAGAGATTTCTGCTTGAAACTTTATTTTCAAGTTGCTCATGTGATTAACTTTAATACAAATAAGCTTATTCTATATTTAAAATTTGGATAATTAATGCACAAGAGGATTAAAGTTACTTGGAGCTAAGAATAAAACTGGTAACTTTAAATTGGAATTACAAAGAAGTTACCTTAAGTTAAGAGCCTTATTTTTAAGCATGGTTTTTCAGTTTTGACCTGAGAATGCCCTCTTTATCCATTTTTAATCATGAGAGCTGCTCTGTAGGAATAAAAAGAGCCTTCACATCACTGTTTTTTCAAATAACCAATTATCATTCCAATCATATTGGACATTTAAACAGGTAGAGTTTTATGGAAGATAAAATCCTGTTATTAAATTATCTCTCAAGTATTTTACTCTTTATTGATATCAAATTAAAGAATTTAAATCATAGAAATTATATTATTGTTGTAATCACCAATAATACATTTTATTATATGAAATTATTGTCTTAAATATTTTTTAAAATCCACAAATTCCTCTTAAAGACTCTTAAATCTTATGTTTTTTCATAAAAAGTTGTTTCATATTTCAAAATATTGATTTTTGGTGTGTTTTTAGCTTATAAAAATTATTTAATATAATAACTGTTTTTGTTTGACTTGTTCTATTACATAAATATTATAAGTCTTCTCTAAAACTCTATATCTTTTTTATCTGGTATTAGTTTTTTTATATAGAATTTTTCTATAATATTTATCTTGGAACAGTGTGTGTGTTATTTCTTTTATAAAGAATATTTATATTATATATAAGCTGTTAAATATTATTATTCTCCACATATAATTGTCTCATTAAGAGCTTCATGCATTCTTATTATTATAAATTTCAGTGACTATAATAATGATAAAATGATAATAATTTATTATAACTGTTGAGATTTTTCCTTATTATTGAATTATTTAATAATAATTAAATCCTTTTTTTATATAATTATTTTAATTATTTTCAATAATTATATTAATATGTGGCTATCTTATTGAATTATATGATATTTTCTACTGAGGAAAGTCATAGTAATCTTGATATTTGTTACTATTATCAAGAGTTTCATAGAAAAAACTTAAACTTTCTATACATATATTTTGAATTCAATAAGAAAAAACATCCATTACAAGTAAACCAATAGACAGACTCAATAACCCAATTCATCAATTTTCCAAGCCCACAAGTTTTCAATCAAATGAAACCTTAAATAGTGATGTTCTTCTGTGACTTTCAGGTGCCTCAGCCTCTCTATATGGTCATGAAATGTCTCATTTTGAAGGTAAGCTACAAATTAAACTCTATTTGAGACCCAATGCTCATATTATGATTCAATATGTCACTATGTCATCTATTTTTGACATTATCCATGTAGTAAGGCTTTGCAAATTGAAAAATAGGCTTTCAAAAATACAAATATTGTTTTTGAATTTTTTTGGAACAACTTCTCTGTTTGTGTGAAGTGCTAGAAAAGGTTAATCTAAAAGTTATGTATAATAAAAATGATAAGGAAAGTCCATAAAGAGTTCAATATCACATTCTATAGTGGGAGTGATTTATCATGTAATTTCATGGTAAGTCTTCACCAGTTACACTCCCATGAAAACAGGGTGAGAGCCAAAGTGCAGCAATTTCATTATGAAAGCCCCTAATATAAAACTATGAATTTCAGAATCATGAATAATATTATGGTGTGAAATACTACTTGGTTTGGGATAAATGAGAAAATAATTTGAAGGAAGAATTAAAAAAAATGTTTTTTACCCTTACTATTCTTACATCCAAAATTATTTTAAATTTAATTTCTAATGATGCTTAATTATTCTGAATTGATTTTTGAGATTAATGTATGCTATTTGATGGAAGGTGTTTCAAAAAGCTGAATTTCACATACTCTATCAGGCCTTGATTTATTTCAAGATAATTCTGACTTTTGACCTTAGAAAAAATCTACATGAGCTTTCCTAATCACTACTAAAAATCACTTGAATATTTGATAACTCAGAATAAAATGATAAACTGGTAACACTATCATATCAAAGCTAAAATTTCAATATAGAAGTTACTTTTTATCTTTAAAATTTTCTCAAAATGATTCTTTATGAGAGAGATCTGTTTTGTATTTGATATAACAAAAAAAGAATTATAAAAGCTTCAGAATCTTCTGAAAGGTTTATTATTATTATAGGTAGTTTATGAATCTTAATAGAGATTATTGATACAATTTTCATATAAATAATATCATTATCAATAATACTCAAGCATTATAATAATATTTGAAATATCTCTACAGCTATTTTCAAGGATCTAATACCAATTTTAAACATGATTAGGTGGATGGATACTGTAATATAGACTTCTGTTGGTTATACTATTGTATAAAACAACATTTTTTCTAATGAGCTTGAATAATCAAAAAGGAATCATAAAGCTATCATTTCAATATCAGAATATGGGCCTGATTCACATATATGTATAAGATATAAATTTGATCTTTACTTTAGTTGAGTTTCTGTGGATGATCTCCACATTTTAAATGGAATTTATAGCTCAAAAAGGGTAGATAAATCTGCTAGTTTTGCAATATTAGAGGTATATATGAAATACCTAAATAAGCCACAAATAAGATCAAATTAATTTTGAATAATGTAAAGCTCATAGGGAATATGAATACTCAAACTTTATCATTCTTCATAAATAAAAATATCAATAGCTTTTTTTGAGTAAATAAATTAATGTATTTAGGGCCATATTTGGATTCTACTGAAACTTTCATCTATGGTTGAGCCATAAATTACATAGCTTAAATATAAATTGCAAGGACTTAAGCTGAAAGATAATTTAACACATTGATATCAATACCAAATAAGATAATTGTTAAAATACTTTTTTTCCTGAATTCTAATGTGAAAATAATGGTATTTTTAAAAAACACATATTACATACTCAATAGAATTTGTGTAAGAAATGTTATTGGAAGTTTCAAATTATTCAATTCTAGAAACAGCTTCTATCTACCCATACTTAATATCACTCAAGGAAAGAATTAATCATCTAAATTTATAAATGATTAATAAAAAGGGAAACACATTCTGAATCCTCTGAGGCATAGCTAAGCTTCAAAAACTTATCTATAGCTGATAATAAATTCATTTTTCCATGAAACCTTTTGGAATCCTGTTTAGAAATCCTAAGTCTCATTATATCATGAGAAGAAAGCATAAAAGCTGTTATTTTGATATGCTAAGGACTTAATGAGAGCCTCTGACTCCTGTGACCATGTAAGTCCATAATTTTCTTTCATGGATATACCAGAAAAGTATTATTAGAGCCTTTAATTGGACTAGTATGAATGGAATTATCTCATGGAAACAGGCTGTTAACATACTTAAAAGCCCACAACATATAGAAATGAGGTTAAATTTCAAGTAATAAAGAAAAATAAAGTTTTTAATGAATAATACTGAGACTTCAGAAAAAGTTAAAGAAGGGATGATATTTGATAAAACAATTATTAGATCAAAATCTCTAGTTATATTCCATTTTTGATGTTTCCCTGTCAAAGACTGAATATTTGAAAACACAAAGAAGATGTAACTTTTCATGATAACACTGATAAACTCAATAGCTTTGAGGGATAAAGTGTCCTTGAAACAAGATAAGATCTTCCAAATAAAGCTCATCATTTTTAGCAAAAAAAGGTTGATAACTGCATTATGGTATGCAATACCATTTTTTTGCCATTCTAGCTCTTAAACGTACTTGAGAGAACCCAGAAACCTGACAAAAAATGTATATCTAAGCTTACATTTACTACCAAAACTATTCTTACACCATTAATAAACCCCTCAGGAAGGCTAAATATTTCACAATTACTACATATTTTACTTAATAAAGCATATGAGAAACCTAAAAGAAGTTTATTTACAACATATATTGCATATAGCCTTTAATTACAACTAAAATTAGCCAAATATGGCATAAAAAACACCCTCAACCCCCTTTCACAAGCTTAAATTTCAACCATAAAGCTCAATACTTACAAATTTTTTTCCAAAGCCTCTTTATTTGTGAGCCTTAAGGTATATTTTGCATATCCAAATAGGCCACAATTATCTTAAAATTAAAATCTGAACTATGCATAACGCATAAGTCATGCATATATTCAAAATTCATTATTTTGAATTTCAGAAGAGCTGAATAACTTTTTGGTGAGTAAGTAAATCCATGGATTTAAGACCAGGTTTGGACTCTGCACAAAATTTGACCTAGGGTAACTCCATAGAGTGGGTAAGCTTGACTTAACTCTATGAGGTGGTAATATGTAAAATAATTCAATACCACATGAAAGAATTGTGAGAATTTTTGTTTTTCTTAATTTCACACCAAAATAATGGGAATGTGAGAAATATCCTGTTACATATACACTAAGAATAGTGTTATGCATGTTTTTTGCACTTGATATTATGGTATTCCTAAATACAGTTTTGATACACCCATAGTGGATATCAGTCTTAAAGCCTGAATTTCTATTTTTGATGTGAAAATAGCTAAGGGGGGCAAAAGACATCAAAGAGAGCCAGGGTACCCAAGTTCTGAGGCCTCTGAGGCATTGATAGCTCTAAATATTGGATCCATGGCTGATCTTGTCCCAATTAGTATGCTAAAACATTTGGAACTTGGTTACCAAGTTAAAATCTCATTAAATCATAAGAAAATTGCAAATAAGCTGCTAATTTGATGTGACAAAGAGGTAAAGAGCAGCTTAGACTCCTGCATTCATGTCGATTCTTAATTATTTTCCATTTTCAAACCTTAAAAGATTAATTAAAACCCTTTTTGGACTAGTATCCATTGATTCACCTCATAGCAACCAGCCATATAATGCTATTTGCAATTCTATGTAGAAATGAGGTAAAAACTTCAAGAATTCATTAAAAATATAATTCTTAATTAATCTTTCTGAAACTTTCAGGACCAATGAGAAACAGTATTATTCATAAAGAAACCAAAAATAATTACAGTCTGATAAGTAAAATCAAAAGTTTCACATACAGTCCATTTCTGATAATTCCACATGAAACACTGAATCTTCAAAAATTCACAGAAAATACAACCTGTGATGAAACTTCCAATAACATTGATAACTTTGAGAAATAATGTTTCTTTTTAAATAAAAGAAGATTTACAGGTGTTAATACTTTCATTATTAACCATATTTGGGTTGGCAGTCACGTAAAAGCATCAATTAAGTAGTTATGATACTCTTACATGACAACAGATTATGAAATTATTAATCCACAAGGTATTATTGTTTTCTCACTCACCAGTTTCTCAGTTTTCTCCAAGGCACGCTTCTGTGAGATTTTGTTGACTTAAAAGAGGCCTCCTCTTGCAGTTTTTTCCAAATAATCTTATTATCCAATTATACCATTATTACCAACAAGCCAGTATTAGTTACAACTTTGCTTAAGTATTTTAAATATTTCAGTATCAATAATAAGGAGGTGAAATAATAGAAAACAAACTATAAATTTCTGTAATATTGTTATGAATCATTTTTGATCTCTTAAATCCACAATTATCTTCCGAATCTCTCTAACATATTCTTTCTAAGTTTCACTGAATATTAGTGAGTTATTTATTATAAATTCTTAAATTTTTTCTCTAGTATTTGTTTTATTCAAGAATTATAATTAAAATTATTCTTGCAAAAAACAATTATATATTAAAATAATTCTATCATTTTAATAAAAAAGTTTTATTATTTAAACACTTCTTGTAATTGATTCTTGTAGACAATTACTGCTTACTGTTATTATCACTAGTAGTGTATAGCAAGTAAAAGAAATAATTAATTAATTGATAATTTAATTTTGGTTATAATAATTTTGATTGTTGTATTTCATAAGAAAAGTCATAGTACTGTTGATGAATAGTCATATTATCAGCAGTTTCATAGACACATCTTACATTTGGGGGCCTGGCTATGTTTTTTGAACATTTTACCCTCAATTAATATATTTTTAAGCTCTAAAATATAATAATTTGATAATTTTTTCTTTCAATTTAAAGTTAAAATTATTTTTATTTTTGGAATTGTCTTTAAAATCTTTTTCATTGAGGAATTTGGTTTAATTTTATACTGTTTTTACATGTGGATTTTTTACATCCAAAAACTTATAAAGTTATTCTTTGAGTTACTCTGAATTAATTTCAAGTTCAAAATCTTAAATTTTAATTGTTTTCTCAAAAAAGAATGATTTTTTTATAATAAAAAATGATGAAACTTATAAAAAATCTTATAAATATTTTAAAAGAATAAAAAATAATGAATTTCTTTCTTTTATCAATTTCTTTAGTGTATTTAATCAAATATAGCGCAGCTGGTAATAAGCTCAGTAAGAGATATATTACTAGTCCAGAATATGAAGAAAGAATTGAAGTACAAATTTCCAAAAGAGGTACTTTATTTAGTACATAACAAGCCAAACAATCACCAAAAGGTTTGTTTTCTGTCTTTATTTTTTGTTTTCTCTTAAATTGACATGGAAATGGTACATACCAGAAATGGAAGAAACTATTCAATCCAACCAGATGGATGTGGAAAAGGAAGAAGCAAGACCAAATCCAGGAGTGGAAAGTATTCCTCAAGAAAGACACATCTGGAGGATTCCAGAGTTGCCCCCCATTCCCCAAGGTCTGTGCCCATAGACTTTGATGTGAACTCTGAGCCTTAACTAATTAAAGGCAATACTCTAAGGGCTGAACCATTTTCCAGGTGGCAGCAATAGAAATATATCAGTCCCATAACAAAAACTGGTTCAGAGCAGCCAAAGAAGAGGAGTGGAAAATATGCCCAAGACTTTGGCAGGGGGCCATGAACTCCTACTTACACATCAAGAGCTTTCTGGGTCAGGAGAAGACCATAGATCTCTTAGGAGGATGGAGCTCATTTTATTGCAAAGAAAAGGTCAAAAAGGTAAAGAATTGGTTGAAGAACCAAAGTCTTTTATCCATAGACCAGAAGAAGGAGTTTGAAATGACTCCAGCCTTGGAGAAAGAAGTCCCAGTGGTGTCTACCAGCTCCAAACCAGGTCCAGAAATGTCCAAAGACAAGCCCAAGGGACCTCAGAAGAAGAAGAAATCTCACAAGAACCATCAAGGCAAAGCCAATTGCCACAGATCTTACCCATAAGTGTACAGGATTCCCAAATTGGAGCCTTCAGAAGTGGAAAGTGTTTGCAATATGGCCAGAACCCTTATGGAATTCACAGCCAAGGAGAAGGAAAGGATGAACAGGACTTTTCCACACAAATGATACAAGAAATACAATTTGTTAATACTAGTATTAATGTACAGCTTGGTAAAATTTATGCAAAGCTAACTAAAATAACATCAGATATTAATGACTCAAAAAAGAATGACAGAGCTTCCGCTGAATTGCATAAGGCTACAATTGACAGACTTGATATAATTTGCAATACCTGTGACAGAATTGAGAGTAAATTTCAAGTTCAAGATGATGAAATGGAAGAAATTTCCACCACATCCATTAATGAACAACTTAAATTTCTAAAAAATCATGTTTTAGAAATAGTTAAACATACCAATAAATTTTCCACATATCTGGAAAGAAGTGACAGTGAGAGGGAGTGTTAGGTTTTTCTATGAAACTCTTAATAATAGTAGCAATATCAAGAGTACTATGACTGTCCTCAGTAGAAAAAAGATAATATAATAATATATTATAAAAGAAAATATATATAATTATTGAAAATAATTATACTAAAAAAAATCCAATCATTATTAAATAATGTAATAATAAAAAAATCTTAATAATTATAATAAATTATAATTATTGTGTTATTGCTATAGTCACTGACAATTATAACAATAAGAAGTGTAAAGCTCTTAATGAGAAAATTACATGTGGAAGATATTAATATATAACCACTTATAAATAATATAAATATTATTTATAAAAGAATTATCACACACACTGTGCAGAAATAATTCTTATAGGCAAATTCTATATAAAAAACCTAATAATAGATAAAAAATATAGAGCTTCAGAGAGAAACCTACTTATCATATATATTTAAAACAACAGTTATTATATTAAATAATTCTTATAAATTAAAAACATGCCAAAAAATCAAGATTTTAAAGATAAAACAACTTTTCATAATAAAGATATGATTTGAAGAGTTTTTAAGAGGAATTTGTGGATTTTAAAAGATATTTAAGATGATAATTTTATAAAACAAAATATATTATTGGTTATTACAGCAATAATCTGAATTCTATTATTCCAATTATTTAATTTAAGACTAATAAAGAATAAAATAACTTAAGAATTGATCTCATAATAAGATTTTATATGTAATGAAACTTTACCTGTTTAAATGTCTAATATGATTTGATTGATAATGAATGATGGACAAAAACAGTGATTAATAGACTCTCTTTATGTCTACGGAGCAGCTTGCATGATTAATAATGGATACAGAAGGCATGCTAAAGTCAAAACTGAAAAACAATGCCTCAAAATAAGGTTCTTAACTTAAGGTAACTTATTCTTAATTCAAATTTGAAGTTACCAGTGTTATTCTTAACTCCAAGTAGCTTTAATCCTCATTTGGGTTAATTATTTTGAATTTTAATATAAGATAATTTCATTCATATTGAAGTTCATCATATGAGCAACTTAAAAATAGAGTTTAAAGCAAAAATCTCCTAAACTCAATTTTCAATTAATTTTTAAAGAAATATTAATTTTCTTGAAATATAATTAAATAGTAAATTTCCAGGCTAATTACCAATAAAAAATGTCTATAAAATATACTTAAAATTTGAAGTATACAAATATAACATTAATTTAAAAGTTATGTGAATACTTCAGGAAAATCCATTAAGAATTGGATTTTTAAAGAATTTTTGAAGTTATTACTATTTTTCCACATAAAATAGCAATACACACCAAACCTTAACTTTTGATAAGGTTTTAATGCTTGTAGCTTCAAATTTTCAAGCTTAATTAAGCTTTGAAAGTTCTTAAAACCTTAGTTATAAGCTTGCAAATTGGGATTTACCCTTTGGCAGCTTGAAATTACTGTCCAAATTGGGATAAAACCAGTTTAAGCTTTGAAGTTGGATCAAAGTCTAATCTTAAAGCTTAAATAATTTTGAAAATCATCCAATACAGGTGGAAAACCTTAATTGAATCCTTGCAGATCCAAAAGGCTGGGTACCCCAGCTCTGTTTGGTCTTTTTACTTTGTCCCACCTTTTTGCATGTATTTTGCCCTTTTATTTATTCAAAGCCATACTATGGCCTTAAAACCTTTTATATTAAGCCCACACAGGATTTACATCCTGTATGGCAAATCCTTAGCCAATTAAGTAAATATACACAACAACTGAATTTTAACTAAAATTTTGGTATGTTTGCATAGACCTTATGCAACTTTAAATTTAAGCTTATTTAAGCTTAAATTTAACAATTTTTTTAAAGAATGTCAAAAAAAGTTGCAATCATACTGTGAGATTCTTAAATCTTCTAATAACATAGGAAATAATTTTTGGATATAACACCCTATGGGTGTACCCTAGGTTATTTTTGGTGTAGAATCAAAAAATAACATAATAATTATAACTCTGTTTATCCAAAAAAAAATATACTTATTTTTTGTTATTTTTTATTGTAAATTCAATCTAAAAGTCTGTTTAAGACTGAATCAACTGTATATAAAGTTATTTGTGGCCTTATGGGTATGTCATACATACCTCACAGGCTCACGGCAGAAATTCCAAGATGAAATACTTGCAAATGTGGAAAAAATTTATAAAAATTATGAACCAAGTCCACATATGGCCAGAAATTACACACCTTTCACTGAAGAGAAATGTTCTGTGAAAGGAAGTTTGACCCCTTTTCTAGGATAAACTGCAATATCTGAAAGATATATTACCAGATTGGAAGAATGGCCAACACTCTCTGGTGAAGGAGAATACAACCATATTGAGTTCATAAGAACAATTGATATGTAGCAAGAAGATTTTCATCTACCTGATGCAATAATAGTGGGTAAATTACACTCTTTTTTTACCAGAAATGAAAAGGAATGGTATTACAAAATGAGACAAGATCATGAAAAACATGATTGGTCTTGGTTGAAATCTGAATTAGTCACCAAATGGGCCAATAATCCTTGGAGGTTCAGAATGGAAAATGATTTTTAAAGTTCCATTTTTAACTCAGAAAATAATAAACCACTTACTTTCTTCCTCAAACAGAAAGACATATTATCTGCTTTATACCCAGATATGTCTGATTCTATGATCAATATGACAATATTAAGTAAATTTGGAGGAGAACTAGAACATGCTATCAAGTGAAGATGTGTATAACCCTGTTCATCAGAAGACTACATTAATTCCATGGAAGATATAATTACTAGCACAAGAATTGGTAAAACCTGGACTAGAAACCCTATGGAGTCCAAAATAATCCCAAAAATTTCCAAAGAAGATAAGATACCTGAGAGACCTGTCTTGAAGTGTCATAAATGTGGAAGTACCTCACGTTTAGCCAACACTTGCACCAAAAAGAAGAAAATCAATGAATTTCAAGTCATTGAAGAAGCTCAGTTTACTTCAGAGAAAGGAGAATCTGTCCAAGATTCTGCAGTATCTGAGGAACACCAGAAGAAGATTATTCTATTGAGAACATTACATCTTTCTTTGAAGTCACAGAATTCCATACTCACTTGCCACAGTATACTGGAGATTTCTATAGCCTGCTCAATATCCAAGATGCCAGAATGTGTAAGACTAAACCTGCTAGAGGAAAAGGATACACTGCTGGAGCATCTTTTATTACATCAATCTTGATAAATGATGTTGAAGCTAAGGTCAATTTAGACACAGGAGAGTCTTGCACTTTTATAGGCAAATACTACCTTCAATTAATACTCCCTGAATGGAGAAACCATCTATTACCTATAGAAGGTGTGAAATTTAGTAGTGCCAGTAACAATATGTACCTCTTGGACATATTGGATACTAATATTGTCTTTCCACATCCTGCAGGAATTATGAGAATGAAGAAAGCGATAGTAGTAATGGAAAACTGTACATCTCAACACATCATTCTTGGAAATGATTATTTGAATATTTATGGTATTGACATGAATAACTATAAAGACAGATATCTTACAATTGGAGAAAATGAAAGACAAAAATTTTCTTTTTCCAATATGCCCAAACAAATATCAGTATTATCTTCCAATAAAGATGCTTGCAAGGAGAAAATTGAGACTAAAAAACTTGTTTAAGCATGAATTAATCCATCATTATCACCCAAGATGAAGCATGAGCTTATTGATGTGTTATTCACATATGAAAATGCATTTTCTTCTGATAATGAACCATTAGGCACTATTAGAGGACATGAAGTTGATATTACTCTGAATATTGGTAGACCATGTCCTCCAGTTCTTAGAAGACCAGCTTATCCAGAAATTCCCAGAGCTAGAGAAGCCTTGGAAAACCATATCCAAGAATTGATACAGCTTGGTGTACTAAGGAAAGTAGTCCATAATGGGGAAGTTGAAGTGACAACTCCTGTTATTATTGCTTGTCACAATGATAAATCTAGAATGGTTGGAGATTTTAGAGCACTGAATACCTAAACAGTTCCAGATAGGTATCCAGTTCCTAGAATCCAAGAAACTTTGACCCAATTCTCTAAATCCAAGTATATAACATCCATGGATGCATTGAAAGGATTTCATAAAACATTTTGACACCAAAAAAGAAGAAATTACTTATAATTATCACTCACTGTGGTATTTATGAATATCTTAGAATTCCATTTGGTATTGAAAATGCTCCATCAAATTATCAAAGAATGATGAATACCATCTTCCCCAGAGAATTGCATGGAGGATGGCTCACTATTTATATTGATGATATAATAGTCTGTTCAGACTCATGGTCTTTGCACCTTGAAGGACTTGCAAAAGTACTTGACAAAGTGGCGGAGTGAATATTAAAATTTCACTCAAGAAATGCAACTTTGGCTTTGAAGAACTTAAATCTTTAGGACATATTGTTTCTTCTTTAAGCTTGGGTATTGACAAAAATAAAATAGCAGCAGTGTTACTTAAGCCAATACCCCAGAATAAGGCATAAATGATGTCTTTTCTTGGATTTGCCATTTATTACAGGAAACACATGAATAACTTTGAAATTTTAGCCAAATCACTATATATAATCTGTGATCAACAGACAGTATTTGAGATGAAACAGGAAAGAATTAAAGCTTACAAGAAGATAAGAAAATCTCTTACAGAAGCACCTTTACTCCTCATTCCTTACTGGAATATACCTTCCAAATTGTACATTGATGCATGTGGAGATGGATTAGGGGAAGCCTACATCAAGTCCAAATTATTTATGACAAACCTACAGAAGGACCGGTTTGTTATATCTCAAGACAGATCAAACCGACAGAAGCCAGATATGGTGCCAACCAAATGGAATGCTTATGTTTAGTATGGGCACGTGAGAAATTACACTATCATATTTATGGAAGTGTTTTTGAAGTGATAACTGACTGTAATGCCATGAAATCACTTTTTAACATGAAAACTCCCAACAGACATATGTTGAGATGGCAAATAGCCATTCAATAATATAGAGGTGACCTGACTATAGTTCATAAAGAAGAAAATATTCATAAGAATTCTAATGGACTTAGTAGGTGGAAATTAGCCATTACTCCTGATGACACAGCTTATGTACCTTTGAAAGCAGAACCACAGATTTTAATTGAAGGAATTAACATAACTGATAATGGGACTTAATTCTTTGAAGAAGTCAGAGAATCTTACAAAAAATACAAGAATTGCCATATCATGGCTTCCTTGTAAGATAAAGACTGAAAGGATACATCTTTGGTTAATTCACTAGCTGAAACATGGAAAAATTCCTATTCTGAAGGAAGATTTCACTTGTTTGGTGGCATAATTTACCACAGAACCAAACATTCTTGTGTAATGACATTATGCAGTAAATTTCTTATCAATATCATTACTCATGAATGTCATGGTAGCATCTATTCTGGACACCTGTAAGAAGACAGAGCACTTGTAAAAGTGAAAAACTGTGAATTGTGGCTATCTTGGAGGAAAGAGACCATTGAATATTTCCACACCTTTGACAGATGCCAAAAAGCAAACGGGAGTGCAGGAAAGAAATTTGGACTTATGATTCATATTCAAGAATCAAAATCCCCTTGGGGAGTTGTTCACATGGATTGGGTCACAGCACTTCCTCCAAGTGGTGACAGAAGTTATAATTCTTGTTTAGTAATTGTGGACAGATATAGTAAAACTCCTGTATTCTTACCATGTCATAAGGATGAAACTGCTATGGATACAGCTCTTCTTCTATGGAGTAGAGTTCTTTCTCATACAGGGTTATTTAAGAATATCCTAAGTGACAGATATCCCAAACTCACATCTGCACTTTGGACCAATCTTCATAGATTGTTTGAAACTAAGTTATCATTCTCTCCAGCATATCACCCTCAAACAGATGGGCTAGCAGAGAGAATGATTCAAACTTTAGAAGACATGATCAGGAGATTCTGTGCTTATGGATTAGAATTCAAAGACTCATATGGCTTTACCCATGACTGGTTCACTCTTATAACTGCATCTTAATTGGAATATAATACATCAATCTATTCTTCCACAGGTCAAACTCCTGCTATGTTGGAAAAAGGATGGAATCCAAGACACCCAGCAGACACACTAAGGAAAGACTTAATTGACATCCATCCTACAGCTTCCAGCTTCAACATAAGTCTTGATAAAGTGAAACATCATGAAAAACAAAGCATGAATGATGATTTTGAATATGAAAAACAGAAGTGGGACAAGAGTCATAAAGTACCAGACTTCAAAGTAGGAGACTTAGTTCTAGTTTCAACTTTGAATTTTAATAATATCAAAGGCCCAAAGAAACTTGAATATTCTTATGTAGGACCTTTTGTTATTGTTTCCTTCCATGAAACCAATGCAGTTCAAGTGGAATTGAGTGGTGAATTAGAAAATAAACACCCCACCTTCCCGGTCAGCTTGATAAAGCCTTATCATCCATCTGACAAAGAATTGTTTCCTCTAAGGAACCCAACTACTTTGACTGTGCTACCAGTGGAACAGAGTGAAGAAAAAAGATAAAGAAATTTATTAAAGAAAGGATAATTAGGGGTAAAAATCAAAGAGAATATCTTGTCAGATATAGAATTCCAGTACATGAAGATGAATGGCTGGCAGAGTCAGAAATGCCTGAATCAGATAAATTCTTAATAAGATTTAGACATGAAAGAAGGCAACAATACTGAATATGTCTACAAATGTGCTTTAAATTACTTGATCTGAGTAGCTAAAAGAGGTTGGACAGTGGACATTAACCGCCTTTGGGGCCTTTTTATTCTTGATATCATTAATAAAATTATAGTACAATTTTATTTTTTGGTGGGGGGAATGTGAGCCTTGAGTTATATTTTAAATACCCAAATAGGCCACAATTATCTTAAAATTAAAATATGAACTATTAACAACCCATAAGTCATGCATATATTCAAAATTCATCACTTTGGATTTCAGAAAAGATGAATAACTTTTTTGTGAGTAAGTAAACCCATAGATTTAAGACCAGATTTGGATTATAAACAAAACTTGATCTAGGGTAACTCCATGTAGTGAATAAGTTTAGCTTAACTCTATGAGGTGGTAATAGGGAAAATACTTCAATACCACATAAAAGGATTGTGAAATTTTTTGTTCTTTTCAATCTCACACCAAAACAATGGGAATGTGAGAAATCCCATGTTACACATACACTAAGAATAGTTTTATGCATGTTTGTGGCACTTAATATCATGGTATTCATACATACAGTTTTGATACACCCATAGTGGATATCAGTCTTTGAGCCTGAATTTCTATTTTTGATGTGAAAATAGCTAAGGGGGACAAAAGACATCAAAGAGGGCCAGGGTATCCAACTTCTGAGGCCTCTGAGGTGTGGAAATCTCTAAAGCTTGGATCCATGGCTGATCATGACCCCATTAGTATACTAAATCCTTTTGGAAACTTGGTTACCAAGGTACAATCTCATTAAATCATAAGAAAATTGCAAATAAGCTGCTAATTTGACATCACAAAGAGTTGAAGAGAAACTTAGACTCCTGTAACAATGTCAATTCTTAATTATTTTCCATGGATAAACCTTAAAGGAGTAATTATAACCCTTTTTGGACTAGTATCCATTGATTCACATCATAGCAACCAGCCATATAGTGCTATTTGCAATTCTATGTTGAAATGAGGTAAAAACTTCAAAAATTCATTAAAAATATAATTCTTAATTAATCTTTCTGACACTTTCAGGACCAATGAGAAACAGTATTATTCATAAAGAAACCAAAAATAATTACAGTCTGATAAGTAAAATCAAAAGTTTCACATACAGTCCATTTCTGATAATTCCACATGAAACACTGAATCTTCAAAAATTCACAGAAAATACAACCTGTGATGAAACTGCCAATAACATTGATAACTTTGAGAAATTAATTTTTATTTTGAAATAAAAGATGATTTACAGGTTTTACTACTTTTATTCTTAACCATATCTAGGTTTGTAGTCATGTAAAAGCATCAATTAAGTAGTTACAATAATCTTACATGACAACAGATGATGCAATTATTAATCCAAAAAGGATTATTGTTTTCTCACTCACTTTTTTTCAGCTTGCTCCATGGAACACTTCTGTGAGCTGTTGTTTACTTAAAAGAGGCCTCCTCTTGATGTTTTTTCCAAATCATCTTATTATCCAATTATACCATTATTACCAACAATTAAGTATTAGTTACAGCTTTTCTCAGGTGCTTTAAATATGTAAGTATCAATCAGAAGGACGTGAAATAATATAAAATCAACTATATATTGCTGTAATCTTATTATAAATCAATTTTGATCTCTTAAATCCACAATTATCTTCCAAATCTCTCTAACCTATTCTTTCTAAGGTTCACTGAATATTAGTGAGTTATTTATTATTAATTCTTGAATTTTTTCTCTATTCTTTGTTTTCTTTATAAATTACAATTATAATTATTCTTGCAATAAATAAGTATATATTAAAATAATTTTATTATTTAAATACTTGTAATTGATTCTTGTATAAAATTACTGCTTACTGTCATAATCACTAGTAGGTTATAAAAAGTAAAGGAAATAATCAATTAATTGTTTATTTAATTGTGGCTATAATAGTTTTTATTATTTTATTTAATAAGAACAGTAATAGTACTTTTGATTAATAGTAATATCATCAGAAGTTTCATAGACACGTCTTACATTATTCAAGGTAAAATATCACATAATGTCACTTTCATGCAGCCAAAAAAATAATAATTGAAATTAATTGAAAAGAAATATAAAAAAACTCAACATTCAAGTGAGATATTAAATAAAATCCCTTTCATTAAATGTAAAACTACATTTAAGGAATCTAAAAGCCCACAAGAATTGGAACAAATGTCCAATTTTTTTTAATGCACTGAAGACCCCTTTGCCTGAATTCAAAATCCAATCAGTAAGCTAAAATATACAAAGGCTTCAAAAAAAATCCATTATGAAAGGGAAACTAAATAATAATCACCTAACATTCCTTTCATTAAATTAGAGTCCCTTGCATGAAACTCAATAATCAACAGGGTAATAAGGGATTAATTAACCCTTTTACCTGAAATACTTCAAGGAAAATCAACAGAAAAATCAATTCAAATGATAGAATACAGGTTAAAAAAGTTGGGGGAAAAAATCTCCTATGGTAGTACCCAGGTTTCCCAAAAGTTATAAATAGTGGACATATCTCCCCCTAATTAGAAGATAGCTCATGAAAACTATATCCTCAACAGAGGAAGACTTTACCCCTTACCTGGACAGTGCTCCAGTATATCTGAGAATTTTTCCTTTCTTTATGGAAGTATAGTATTGAAAGATTTCTAAGTAGCTAGCTTCTGTAAAACTATATTGTTGGAAAGCTAACTAGCAGCCAATCTCAGTCAAGTTATAGTGGTAAAACAATACCCTGTATCCAAACTGAGTGGTTTTAGTTATTGAATGGGAATATCTCTATTTTCTATCTATAATCTAGATTATCCTACCCTTATTTGATGCTCAAATATTACTATGTTGGATTTCATATCCAACATTCCTCAAATTCATCTTTCTTAATACCATAGACAACTATTTCTAGCACATTTTTTTTAAAAATTATATTATTATTATTATTACTTTTATCAATAATGATATTAAAAAAACTCATCAAATTTTTCAAAACTAAACAAAACTCAAATTATCAATATTCAACCACATGAAGAAATTACCCAAAAATATATTACCAAAAATTATTATAAACCGAAAAAATTTATCCTCTAATATTATCAAATCAAATGAATTAATTAAATATTCTAAGATTATCATTTATTTAATAGGTATTATTAGAGACTGATAATTTGGTCTTCTATCTTTAAAAATATACTTCATTTTTTTTCTTGTGACCTCCAAGGATTATTTCTTCAGTATTAACACAGAGGCACAAGAACTAGAGGCATGAGAAGGAAAAATTTCATCAAAATATTTAGAAAATTATTCTTAACTTAAAAGAAAAAGGAAAATAAATGACAAAGTCATTTCAGAAGCCCAAAAATTGAAGAAAAAAGGATCATTACTGGATAATAAAAGGAGCCAGAGGAAGAGAAAGGAAATTTCTCTGGAGTTAAGACAGTAAAAAGAAGTCCTTTTTTCAATGATAGATCTGGGAATGGATGACAAAAATTTGGACAGTATTCAAAGTGGACTTGTACCTTTATTCCAATATCTAAAAAACAATGGAAGTCATAAATCATATTATTATTTACTGAAGAAACTGGTTATTGAAAAATTGGAGAAATGATACAAGTACTTTTTTACAGCATATATAGTAAAGTATCTTGTTTCAATTCAACTATTTCTGATTCTCTTATGAAATATCTTTTTCTAGATAATTACAGAAACTTTCAATGAAGCCAAAGGTGGTATTTTTTTCAATTTGAGAATCATTATTTTACCAATCATGTTAGTGAGAAGTATATCTCTATTGAATAATATAATTAAATTTTTATGGGAAAGCTATACAGAATTCAAAAAAAATTCATCAAAAAACTTTGGAAATGAATGCAACTGGTATGTAATTGGGAAATATCCAACATGTAGGTACTGCCATGTAGGGTAACATCAATGAGACTGACAGAAAAAATTATCACAAGGCATGGTGAGTTGAGTGATGAATAAAAGAAGTCAGCTTTTGAAAAGAATAATTGCCAAGATGGTTATGGACATGGAGACAAAAAGGATTTGAGAAATGTTAAAATTAATCACTATAAAGACAGTGGAAATATTCATTCAAGCCCCAAAACACAAACTCCATTCTGGAATCAGTCCAAAATTTAGAGATCCAGTTTCATATTTTTATCCTCCCAATAGAGCCAAAACTTGATGAACAATATGAGAAAAATGAGACTTTTGATGATAATTATATTAAAGCTTTAGGAATTTTCCAAGGAGTGAGATAGGATAAGAATTTATCTATAAAAGAAGGAAATAAAAAAAGATTAATTTTTAGATTACATGGGAGAAGGAGCAATGACATACAGCAGATCAATCAATTAATGATCAAATGGATATGGCCAAAATAAGTGGCATATAAAAGGCTATTTTATATCATTAAAGCTGAATTGGAATAAATTAGGTCTTTTTTTTATCTTTATGTAGAGTATTACAATGATAGAATTACTTATATAGTTTGTAATGGAAACTTAATTTTTTTTAATTTTCCCCTGGAGAATATTTGAGGTGTTTTATGTGTATGTTTCACTTGGTTTATTAGAAATGACAATGTCATATTGATTATCCTATATGAATTTCTCTTTTTTGGTCTGGTGTATATTTAATGAAATACATTTGCTGAGTTATTTTTAGAATTAATTTCTCTTGGAGCCTCTGTTAAAATTCTGTATATTTTGATTATTATAATTTTATTTATTGAGATTATTGAATGAAAATCTCTTATATTTGTGAAGAGAAATTTAATTTATTCATGAAAAGATGAATAGAAAGTAATAATTAAAATTTACTGGTTCAATTTATTCATTTAAGCCCCAAATCGTGAGGAAAAATGGAAACATGGGAAGTTAAGATTATTTACTAAAATCAGATAATGATGAAATCTTGAAAGGTCTCGTTATGCAAGAAGAGGTTCAGTTTTTTCTACATTCTTATTCTTTCAGATGGTTAATAATCTATTATTGGACTCAATATATTTCATAAACAAATTTTTATAAAAAAACTGTAATTTACAATTTCATCCAACAATCTAACTAGAATATTCCTAAGTTAAAATTTTCTTCTACAAATAAAGTTCTAATTACTTATAAATATATATAAATGTGTATTCAAAAAAAAATTCATGTCAATTCTGCCGTGAGGGGTAAAGAAATAATTGAAATCAAAATTTCAAAAACTTTATTAGAATAATAAGAAATATAAAAAGTGATTAAAGATATTGCTGCTCAAAACTCTCGATTAACCCATCCTTCAAATATCAAAAAGAAATAAATTTAAGAATTAGAATAGTTTCTGAAATTAAAAGATTAAAAATTTGAAGAAGTAAGAAAAAGAAATACAACAATTACATGGAGGTTCTTGAAGCCAAACTGAATATTCCCCAAAAATTAGCAAGTAAAAACACAATATCAATCTAATTTTTATAAAATTGGGTGATATGATGTATTTCTGAGTGAAAAGTGCCTCTTGAACTTCCAGATAAAACATATGTATACAAAATAGGGTAGCCAAAATTACAGTTATTTATTGAATCAAGATGGATTATCTCCTGTTTCTATCATAAATAAAAGCTAAGCTTAAGTCATGATAATTTGACCAATACCAAAAGACTGATATAGCTTACATATCAATAACATCAGCTATATGCCTTGAATTATTTAATTACTATTGTTTCTGAATATTAGAATTGGATAGCTTTATCCAAGTCCATTGAGAACCATTTAATACTATTGAATCAAAAATTAATCAGAAAAAAACCTATTTCAGATCATCCCACCTCATGTTCCAAATGATTGAAGAAATATCAATGATTACAAATAGAAATGGTGTGAGAAGCTAAGATTCTCAGTCCATTTAATTCTTCTTTTTTCAATAAGAAAACTTGATAACTGATGATATTGTGTAAGATAATGTAAGAAACCCTCAACTTACCTGTATATAGTGGAATTATTCCTTTTGGTTCAATAAAAAACAAAAAACTCTTCAATAATCCAAAATTTTGTTCAGTTACTATCTTAAGATGCTACATATTATCATAATATAGGATAAAATTAGTGAGTCATAATGATTGTATCACCTGGTTTAAAAGGTAATCTCATTGAATTTTATATGTTAAAAATCATGTTTTATGTAGATGGTCTAAGAATCAGAATTTTTTATAAATACCTGGAGTCTCCAATAAGAACTGCTGAGGGAATCATGGCATCAATTCTCTTCCCAATTGGGATTTACAAATAATTCAACTGTCATGTACCAGCCAAGAAGGTCCCTCATATACCTACTTCAAAAAAAATTACCTCCATGGGTGAAACTTCATCTCAGATATGAAAATTACATTTTGGAAATTTCCATTTCCATCTAAAATAGCTTGAAATAAAATGAAGTTCCATCTTTTATTATTAATATGAGACTTAAATTGATCATCTGTTTGAGGAATAATTTGAATATGTGTGCCATAAATGGCTCCAATAATGCTAGTAAGTCCCTATCATCTTGTGAAAGAATCCTAAACACTTTCACACTCCTCTTGCTCCTCTTCATCCTACACATCTGGAAACCTAATGATAAATACATTAACATTCAAAAATTCCAAAAATTAATGAAAGTTAGAACATACACTATTGTTGAATCATTGCCACCACCAAAATGGCTTGCATTACACTTTGACAAACATGGTTAGGTGTTGACTTACCAATATTGAAGAGATGCTTTATGTTTTCATAAGAGCTACCATTTCCAACATGCTGAAATGTCACCCAGATTTTTCTTTAATTTTCAATCCTCATAAATCTTGATCATAACATGAGGCATTAATTGGTGAGCCAAACCAAAGAAATCATTCTGTAACATGTAAAACAGACTAATGAAGGAAGATTTGTCAAACAAAAATTGGCTACTCCATGTATTGAACCATCTTTCACATTGTAATTAATGTTGATTTCAATCCCTGATTTCTTTGTAAAAAATGAAATTAAATTCTATTGACCCATGACACTGATTGTTGTTAAAATCATGTTACTGTATTCCATAATTTGAATGGTATCCTTTCAATTGGGAGTAAATAAAAACTTTGAAACTATAGAGAGAAATATAGAAGTAACTTAGATTTGAATTGAAAGTAAATTTTCTTGTGAATGAAAAGCTGTTTTGGATTTTTTTTGAAAAAACATCCCAATTTCAATCAAGTTAAAATTCCAATATAATAACTTTCAAGCTATTTTCAAAATACTATAAATAAAAGAAAAGCTCAAAACCCAACCATAAACTGGGCCTAAAATCAGAATAAATAAAAAAGGGAATTAATTCAAAACCCAATTTTTCATATATACTAAAAAGCTAATTAAAATTTTCCTTCTAATTAGAATTTTTTTTTTTAAAAATGAAAAATCTTACAACTGTTATACATGATATCTTGAAAAATTTCAAAAACTCATTTCTTTTTGAAATTATGTTTATCACAAAAACAACATCACTTACTGGCTCAAGATGAAGGCCCCTATGACCTATGAGGAAGTGAAACTAATTGATAATGATGTAAATAACATGAAGAAAGTGATGATGCTTAAAAAAATAATTTCAGCTTGTAAAAACTCAGTGTCTAGACTAGTACTAGTGTGAGTTTTTTAGTGATGAAAAATTCGGCGTTTTAAGCTGGAGAGGCAATCTAATTCAAGATTAGTGTCACCCACCAGTGCGGACACTTCAAACGATCTAACATCTTCATCTCTATTATACTGTAGTTGAGTTATATTCGTTATTGATGATTGAAGGTAATCATCGACTGAAATCTTCAATGGAAGTAAAAGTACAGAAGAAATTAAAAATTGTTGATTTATTTTAATTAAAGATAAGACTGGAATTATCAAATTGATCATGTCCCAATCAGACAACGCAGACTCAAACTTGTTAACCAGCAAACTTTTAGCAGAGAAGCACGTGGAATATGTTCAATCGCTTAATAATGTAGGATAACTTCCTAGCTACTCAAACCTATCATTGAAGCTGATTCAATCGAGCCTTTTCAGAATAAGGATACGCTAGCATATCATCTGACAGAACATCTTAGAATGAATGGAGTTTATTGGGGTTTAACTTCAATATGTTTACTTGGAAGGCCTGACGCTCTACCTAAGAAGGAAATAGTCGAATGGGTCATGGAGTGTTGGGATCCAGAGTCTGGTGCGTATTATTGGCAGTCTCTTAATCTACCTTCAATTCTCTAGTCCATCACCTTCACCTCCAAGTTATTTATTTTGTGTTTTCCTTTCTTTCCCAAGGTGGCTTTAGACCACATCCAGGTCACGACCCTCATATCCATGCCACACTTAGCGCAATCCAAATCTTGGTAATGCAAGATGCTATTTCGTGCATCGATCAGCCGAGAGTAATTAATTGTCAGTTTCAGGCTTCTTATAACAAAATAAAAGCAAAGTCTTGAAAAGGGTCTGTTTTTTTATACGCCTAGATATTCTTTCCTTATTTGATCCCGAAAGAGGATCATTTTCTGGCGACAGCTGGGGCGAGACCGATGCTCGATTTTCCTACTGTGCAGTGTCTGCGTTAGCCTTGCTTGGAGCGCTACACAGGTTGGATCAAGATCGAGCTATAGAGTTTATCAGCCGCTGCCGAAACTTTGATGGTGGTTTTGGAATGGTTGAAGGCGCTGAATCTCATGCAGCTTACGGTCCGCTGGTTCTTGAATTGCTTAGTTGCAAGATATTGAGGTGCTCATTTTCAATCCTATCACCTCAATTATATTTGTCTTAGTTCAGTTTGGACTTGCGTTGGAACTCTTGCTATACTTGGTCGGCTGGACTTAATTAATATCGATAGGTTAGGATGGTGGTTGAGTGAGCGGCAAGTGCTAAATGGAGGCCTGAACGGTCGTCCGGAAAAATTGGAAGACGTATGTGATTTCTTGGTTGATTCTTCTTAACTTCACTCGGGCGGACGAAATAAGACCCTAAATGATTCGATTTCGCCTTGATGGGTTTGATATCAAATTGATGTCGCAATCAGGTTTGTTATTCTTGGTGGGCCTTGGCATCTCTAGTTATTATTGGTAGAGCGCAATGGATTGATCAAAAGAAGCTAACAACATTCATTTTGTCTTGCCAAGTTGAGTTAATCCTTTAGGGATTTAGGGTATGTAGTTGGTCTACTCACGACTGATGAATTTTTTTGATAGGATGCAGATTTTGGTGGGATTGCCGATCGACCGGATGATGTTCCTGATGTTTGGCACACCGTTTTTGGGCTCGCCGGACTTTCAATGCTTGGTTATGAAGGATTAGAAGCTGTTGACCCAGTATTTTGCATGCCCGCTAAATTTACCCAAGGTCTAGTTAAGGCAGATAACTTTTCTTTCAAGAAAGTTTAAGTTTAAGGATAAGAACCGCTTAGCGAAAACCAGCTAGCAGAAATGCTGCTTTCGTACTTTTGACAGCTTAACGTCTACAATTCGCAAATGCTCAATAATTTTCGTAGAGATTGAGCAAATAAGGGCCTGAAGACGAATTGCGATCTGTATTAGAGGAATGAATCGGGTAGCTTTTTTTTTGCCATCTCGGTGAAATCTTTTAGGGTTTTTGTCTTTGTATGGTCGTAAAGGAACCAATGTTCATTGTAGCATCATTAGGGCCAAGTTTCATATCCAATAAAAGTAATAAATGTCTAAAACTATAAGAATAAGCATTCAGGTGATGGCTGAAAATAATAGCTTACAGGAGGTAAGACAGGTGTTTGAAAAAAAAAAGAATGACACTAATTTTGCTTTGTGAAGAACTGATTGTGATTTGTGGCATTTGTGTGGGTCTTTTAAGTAACCCACTGTAAGAGTAATTTGCAGAAACCTTGTAGAAAGTCAACAATAGGGGTTGTCAAAGCTACCAAATCCCACCCTCAAAATCCCAAGTTTTTTTTTGCCAAATCCTGCATTAACTTTTTGGGATTTGGGAAATCCCATACCTCAAGAGGGGAGGTATTTTGAGGTACAAAAACCCAAGTTTTTTGGTACCAAATCCCATATTTAGATATTAAAATCCCACCTTTAGTTTCACTTAAAGGGACATTTTTGTAACACACAACTCAGTAAGGGCATGTTAAATTGCTTGCATAAAATCTGAATATACTGGTTATTTATTAAAGTATTTGATTTCAAATTGCATTTGCTATAGATCTTTTCTTCATTTACCATGCCAAAGGCATCACAAAGGCTACCTTTACTTCAGACCTTAAACTCACTGCAGTTCATTGATGCTTTCAACCCTGATAGTGATTCTAATCTCCAGGAAGATATAATCTTATTAGAGATGATAACATCACAAAGATACATCAACCCTCATAGAAGATATCCATCACATTACATGTATATAATAAATGATTTACAAACATTATAATCTGAAAAGTTTCTCCAGTTTTATAGGACCACACATAAATCATTTGAAAATTGGTTGCAAAAATTCAAGATAATGAAACCTTTCAAAACTCATCACAAAACAAACAACACAATCCTCCCATAAAATTGGCTGTGGAACTATCAAGGTTATGATCAAATGGAAATGGGGCTGCTTTGGGAAAGATTGGAATGTTATTTGGAATTAGCCATGGGACTATTGTATTGTACACTCAAAGAGTGATCCAGATATTAATGAGGTTAAAGCAAAAAATGATGGTGTGGCCAACAATATAACAACACAGAGAGATGTCTCAAGTTATGCAGCTTCCCCAGGGGCATTGGATTTATTGATGGGAGTCTCATACCATTATCACAACATCCTCCCAATAATGATGAAGCCTATTTTGATTGTAAAAAAAGATGAGATTTTATATTTTTATTCTTTATTTCATTTTTACTGATTGTTTAAAATTAAGGTATTCTATGTCAATACAACTGGTTTGCAATATAAACAAACAGTTAAATGCTCTACATGTGGGTTGTACCAGGTCACTTTATGATTAAAATTTGTATCATCATATGAAAATTGTACAAACACCTCAATATTTTATGAAAAAGATCAGTACTTACTTGCTGATTCAGCATATGCAAGCTCTCCTTGGGTTGTTCCAGCATATAAGGGAGTTGCAGCACAGAATTAAGACAATCACTCTTTTAATTACTGTCTATAAAAATCAAAGGTCATAATTGAGCAGGCAATTGCAATTTTGAAACAGAAGTGTTTTTCTCTAAGCGAAATGCAAAGTCAAATGAGGGATAATCATGAAATTGAATACTTTGTTAGTTGGGCTGTTTCTTGCACAATTTTACATAATATGTTAGCACAAATTAGGGATGAATGGTTTGATTTATATGAAGATGATGATCTACCACATGCAGAAAATCTTTTCAATAACAAAATTTGGGAAGATGTGGTTAATATGTGTGAAAAAATTAAACCAATTACTTTGGTAGAGAAGGATAGTCAATTGTGAATTTCATCAGGACCATTGTTTTATGTACTTATTTTAATGGAATACAACAGAGTGGGTATGTTATTTAGAAAATGAAAGTATCTACAATTAATACTTTTTAGCTCTTTTTTGGTCCTGCACATTTCTTTCAAAGTACCAATTGACTTTTGAGTTATTTTGGTGGGTTTCATTTTTAAGAATTTGTCACCTACATTAAATAATTTGGGGTTGATTTGAAAAGAACATCCAAAATGAGTTATTTCATGATGATTGATAATTTCTGGAGGAGTTTTTGTTGTATGATGAACCATTGTTGATGTCTTCCAAAGGATTTCCATGGTGCCAGGTTTTTTTGAAAAATGGATCTCCATTTTCAATTCAGGGAAGTGCAAGCCATGTCCAGAGGCAGTGAAGACAGTTGAAAGGGGTTGGAAATCTTTTTTGGAGACAAAAGAGAATATGCCATAAGTCCAGGCATTGAGATCATTTGAATCTTGGTGTGGCTTATTGAAAAATCCATCTTGAGTGACAATGACATTGGTGAAAGATTTTAATTCTTCCTTTGGATTGGCAGAATTCCATTCAAGTTTACTGAAGTTTGGTAATTTGGCTGCTTCCATTAATTACTTATGTTAATTTGTAGCTAATTTCGAAAAATGAGCTATTATTTAGTAAATGAATTCATCATATTGTTGAAGTTTGGTCCATTGCTTATTATCTGTTTCAATTTTATAAGGAGACAAACCAGGTTTTAAGGAGTAAACACCTAATAGCTTTGAAATTAATTAGCAATTATCAAAATAAAAAGCAAAAAATATCACAAACCTTCAGATTTTCCAGAATTAGAACCAGGACAAAAGCCAATACATTTGATAATTTCACATAGGACTTTTTTATTGTTTTTAATTTCTTGTTGATTTTGGGATAAGGACATTAATGTCATAATAAGGTCTTTCAGGAGTTTATAGTGGCCAGAAGAAAGGTCAAAAGGGGTGATTTTATGAATTATGACAGGTAAAAATGGCTTTTGTGTTTTATAAATGAGTAAATAAGGGTGGGGAAAAGTGTTTACTTATGAAAGCTTTAACCATGAGGCATTGGCTTATTTCTTGTCAATTGAGATGGTTGAGAAGCTCTTATATGCTGTGTTTGAATGGCCAAGGTGAGACATGATTTGTTTTTAATCATGGATATGTTGTATTTGACTTTGGGTGAGTTTTCTTTTATGATTTGTTTCAGTATCATTTTCCTCATGATGTTCTATACTTGGTTTAGTCGTAACAATTACATCAACAGGAGTAATAGTAGTTTAATCATCATTCAAATCATTCTGATGATATGCTGAGTCTGGTTTAGTCCTAAGAATGAAATCCTCAGAATGATTTTGAGAATGAGAAAGAGGGGGAGAATATTTTTTTAATTTCAAAGATGATGGAAGGGGGGTGAAATTGAATGGCATTGCAGGAAACACCCTTATAAATAATTCACCCCTCTATTGATAAATAATTAAAAAAGATTGAAAAAACAATTAGAATAATCAACAGCATGATCAAATATCAAAAGGAATTAAAAAAAAGGATCAGAAATGATCTTGTTGAAAAAAATACAAAAGAAATTGATCATAAGAAAGAAATAGAAAAAAAACAAAAGTTAGCTATAATGATGATCAAAAAACAAATGAGAGATGATAAGTAATGATTGTAATTGAATTTTAAAAAAAATCAATGATCATCAGTGATTATCAACAGAAAATACAAGGAAAAAAAGTAAAAAAACATGGGTTAGTAATTATAATCATCAGAATTATGAAAAGAGAAAAAAAGAGAAAAGGAAGAAACAAAAGAAAAAGGAATCAAAATGAAGAAAGAAGAAAAAATTAGTGTCAGTATATCTATCAATGATAGATGAAGTTCTTTTAAAAAAAAAATTATCAAAATATGTGAATGGCCTCTTGCAGGCCATAAAAAAAGTGAAAAATTACAAATAACCTTTAAATCAATTTGGAATCAATTTTAAGTGATTTGAAATGATTAAGCCTTAGAACTTCTCAAAAGCCTTTGTTGTAGGCTCTAAGGTGATTGAAGGGTTGATTCTGGCATGTGGATGGAAGGATGGATGGCTGATGAGACTGAGGTAAAGATTATAAATATAGGCCTGTTGAAAACTAAAAAAAACTTACCTGGTTAAAAAAAGAAAAAAAAAAAAAATTGAAAAAGTCTAATAAAAAACAAATCAGTTTTTGTGAAATAATTGGGAGTGAAGGGAAGAAGTTTTTACCAGGATTATTTTTGAAATAGGAGTGTTTTGGTGAACAGGATTATTATAATTGAAAAATAAAAATTCAACTGGTCATAAAAAAAATGAAAAAAGGTGATGATTTCTGTTTTATTTTAAAAAAATCAGCATGTTTTTGCAAACCTTTTTTTTAAAAAAAAAGCAATTCAGTGGAAATGATATCTTTTTTATTTAGAAAAAAAATCAAAATTGAAGGGGAAATACACACTTTTTGAAAAAAAATTGCCAAGGAAGCCTTCATATTCTATTTGAACAAACCTGGTCATTATTCTTTGGCACATAAATTCTCAATAGAAAACTTGATTGAATTTTAAATTTTGCAATAAATTTCAATAAAATTTCAAAACATAAGATTAATTGCAACTTTTTGCCACAATTGCACATAAACATCAATTATATTTGACAAATAACCACATTATAAAATGATCACATGGCATATACCTAATATGTTACTTTTTATTTATTAGTGTAAGAATGTGTTCCAGATCTGCAATTGGCCTGCTTGATTACAATGCTGCTATAGTGAGATCCATCTGGCATTGCTTTTTCTTCAGTTCCAATTCCTGATTCCACTTTTATTTTTCAAATTCATATTTATTGGTGTGTTACTTCTCATCAAACTCCATTTTCTTTTGTAACTTGATTTCTTAAAACCATTTCTTTTCCATGTTACTCAATTTCTCTTCATTCCACCTCTCCCTGTCCCGCTCCAAATGAGCATTATCACTGGCTTCATGGGCTAAGAATCATGACTTTTGTCAGTAGTATTGATCAGAGTAACCATAATTTAAAGACATACCCTTTTGCCATGATTCAAGAAAATTCACATAAGTAGGTGCAAGAATATCCATCAATCTTTTCCTAGAACCATTCTTTTCATTAAAGTTGAATATCAATGCTTGATTAGGCTTTTGTCTCAAATGTGCTATGGATTTACTTTTTTGGTCAAAGGAGAAATAATCAAGATTGTATTTAATAAATATCAGTCTTAAATATACTTACTGATTCATCTTGAAGGTTTTCCACTTGGACCAAGTTATCATTATCATTAAGCAAAGGATCCAGATTGAGAGGTTATCCCACACAATCATTCTCCTTTAAAATGCAAATGAGCTTTGATTCTCTCAGGTAAAAAAGAGATATTATAACTTACCTTATCAAGAAAAATATCATCATAATCATCATTACCATTTAAGCTGTCTTTTTCTTGCAAATCATAGCTTGCAATGGGAGTGACATTGGGCTTGTGGCCAAAGAGTGCAGCCATTTCAGCATAGCAAGGCCACATACTTGAAAGATTTTTACTCATTGATTTGTTTCCTTTACTCTCATCTTCTCCAGTGAGCTCAGCCCCAGTTGAATTTTCAATTTTTTTTTGCCAACATATACTTCTTTTTATATGTTTTCCATTGATCTTGGATCCTGCTTGAGCTAAGTTTTAGGCTATTTTGTGATTTCTTGTTGACCTCAATGGCCATAAGCTGAAATCCATGCTTCTTTGATGAAGGAGTCCTTCCAATTGATGTTGAAAAACTAGTACTAAAACATGAATCAAAATTGGATTTTATTGAAATCCAATTAATTATGGTTGAATAATATTTACAGATTAAGTGACCTCATGGATGAGGCAGGCCAGAGGTTATCTTCATAACTGAATTGATGTGTTGTGCTTTGGAACAAGGAATTATTTTATGGATCAAGAAATATAAATTGACTGTAAGCTTTTCAGTCAGATTGTCAAAAATAAAGTGTAGAAGAATATGCTGTACAGTTGTGAATTGTGAATACTCATTTGGGTTAGGTTTTAAACTGAAATCCCAGATGCATGGGATTCAGTCAAAATAGCAGGGTACTCAGTCAAAATTCCATGTGATTCACACATAAAAAACCCAGGATTTAGCTTTGGGATTTGGAAGCCAAATTCCATGTTATTTTAAGGTGGGATTTGGAAGCCAAATTCCATGTTATTTCAAGGTGGGATTTGGTGACTTTGACACCCCCTAATGGTGGTTTTTTGTACAATTGTAACAAAAGCATTAAATCATCAGAGTATGTAGATTTCTAAATTTTTCCCAATGGGATAAATAGATAATTTGGAAACTTTTTAGTTTTAAGTTGGAAGAAAATTTCAAAACAAAAGTGGTCTTCAGATTCCCTGGTTCTTATCAAATTTTGTGAAACTTTATCAAGAAAAATCTATAAAACAAAGTAACAAAAAATAATGAAATAAAACAAAAAAAGGAGAAAACTTAAAATGAAACAGAGGAAACTTAATATGAAAAAAATCAGAAAGCTAAAAAATAAAAAAGAAATAGAAATTCATAATGAATAATTTGAATTTTGGAAAAAATTGTTAGTTCTGTTTTCAATTCAAATCATTTTCAATGATGTTCAATGCTTTTTTGATTTTTTTTGTGCAATCAGAAAGCAAAATTGACAAAGAAAAATTGCATCTTGGGAGATAAATAACTGATCCAAAAGATGAAGGAGGTTAAGGAAAGATATGGAAAGTGTAAAAATTGAATTTTAGAGAATTTGTAAAAAAACCTAGAATTAACAATGATAAGGTGTCCTTAATACCATTGAAAAATTGGAGAAAAATTTGTAAGAAAATCTTTATAAAGACCAGCTTATGTCATTGCAAGAGTTACAAAATTCCATAAGCAAGGAGGTTTGCATTGAAAAATAACTTTTATCCTGAAGATGTGTAATTTTTTCAAAGGAAGCCAATATAAGAAGCTATTTAAAGAGAATGGTACAAATATCTGGAAAAATAATCAGTATTTGTGAGCTGTGTTGATTTTTTTCTAAAAATTTAGCACAAACAGTTTGGTGAAACAATATATTCCAAATAAATATGAGATATAAGAAAATATAACAGAAATATTATGTATATATTAGGAAATAATTTAAGATTGCTGGTAGCCCTCTTAAAAGGTATTTAATCTATTTTATAAGACAAAGGAATTAACTGTGTGTGTGGATTATTCATTTGGAGTATATTTCCTTTTTTTCTAAGAGACGTTTTAGGTATTCCAGGTTTTTTTTTCAGAAAAATCTATATATAAACATGTTGAACTTGTGGGCACATTTGGAATAGGTTTATTATCTCAAGTAAAAAAGACAATGGAATAGTGGTTAAATTAATTAATATATTTATTTGAAAGAATTGTCTTTCCTTATTGGTCATAATTTTCAATCTAGAACTTCTTGTATTAGTGATTAGTGTATATTTTAATCAAAAGTAAACAAATAATAATAATTAGAAGTCCATAAGCTTCTATTTCAATTAAGTAAAATTCTGAATGGCCAAAAATGTGGCTGGAATTATCTGAAAAAATACATCAAGGTTAGAGCCTATGTTGAAACTCAGGTTGAAAGCAGGTTGAACCTGGGTTGGACCACCAACCCCTGCTGGCTGTTATAGATTTTTCTGCCATGGGAAGGGTTTTTGATGTCATTACTCATTTTAATGATTTGAAATCACTTCTTAACATGGAAACTGCTAATAGACACATGTTAAGATGGCATATTTCTATTCAGGAGAATAAAGGAAATATGACTTTAGTACATAAAGATGTGAATATTGAAAGGAATTCTGATTGCTTAAGTAGATGGAAATTACCAAATACACCTGATAATCCTGCCTATGGTCATGAAAATGCAGAACCACAAATTTGAATTGAGGGAGTTAACATCAGAGATGTAGGAACAGAATTATTTGATGAGGTTAGAGAAATCTATAGGAAGGATAGGAGATTTAATATTCTTACTTCTCTACTTGAAAGATATTGAGAGTATATAGATTTAATTACTTGTTTGGATGATTTGTGAAAAACATCATATGATAATTGAAGATTTCATTTATTTGATGGTATCATGTATCATAGGTCTAAAGACAAATTTCTAATGGTATTGTGTAGTAGGAGTTTGATTAAAACAATATTACTACAATTCCATGACAGTATTCATTCTGGATATATGTCTGAAAGAATAAAAATGGAAAGAAGGAAAACCTGTTCTTGGTGGACATCTTGGAGAAAAGATATCATTAAGTACTTTCACAGCTGTGACAGGTGTCAGAAGGCCAATAAAACTACTGTTATATTTGAAATATTTGGCTTAAGGATTGATATAAAAGAATCAAGTACCTCATGAAAAGTTGCATATATGGATTGGGTAACAGCCTTTCCACCTGGTGGTGATAAAATCTACAATGAATTTCCTCTCATTTGAGATGGATATATTGAAATTAGAATATTTTTACCATGTAATAAAGAGGAAAAATTGATGGATACAGGTCTTCTGATTTGGAACAGATTTATATCTCATACTGGTCTCTTTGAAGATATAATTAGTGATAGAGATACAAAATTTACTTTACCCTTATGGACAGATTTACATAAGCTTTTGTGAGATAAACTATAATTCTCAATACATTATCATCCACAAACTGAGGGATTAGCAGAAAGAATAATTAAGACCCTTGGGGAAATGCTCAGAAGATTTTGTGCTTATTTATTGGATTTTAATGATTCTTATGGCTTTAATTATGATTAATGACATGTATAAAAGCATTGGAGCTAGCTAACAAGACCTTGATCCATTCTGAAACAGGAAAAACTCCTGAAATGTTGGGAAAATGATGGAACCCCACACTTCCAGAAGATAATTTGAAGAAAGATTTGATATATATTCATCCAAATTCTTTAAGATTTAAGTTACTTCTTGATAAAGTAAGGCATCATGAAAAACAAAGAAATACTTATTACTTCAAATATTCTAAACAAAAATGGGACAAAAGTAATAAAGCCTCAGAATTCAAAGTAGGGAAGTTAATACTAGTTTCAAACTGGAAAATCAATAATATTAAATTTCCAAAGGAATTAAAAGATTTATTTTCAGGAAAATATATTATTAAGGCCAAACACAGTACAAGTAGAGCTGAAAGTAAAATTGAAAAAAAATGATATCCAAACTTTTTTGTTAGCTGAGTAAAGAATTTGACTGAAAGTGATAAGGTATCATTTCTGTTAAGAAATGAAACACCCTGAGAAGTACTGGCACTTGATCAAAGTGAAGAGAAAAGGTTACTGAAAGTCAGAAAGGAAATAATACTTAGGGAAAACAACTAAAGACAATAAATGTTTAGGTATAGAAACCCATAACATAAAGTTGAGTGGCTTTTGAAAAATGAAATACCTGATTTCCAAATTTTTCTCATAAGGTTTGGATATAAGAGGTGAAAAATTCCTCAGTAAGCTCTAAATGGTGTCATTTAAACACTTTATAAAAGCTAGTAGAGAGGTTGTACTTTTTATTACACCCCTCCAATTAAATTGGGGCTATACCATGTAATGAAAAGCTGTAGTATAGTTTTTTTGGTGGTAGGGAATTTGAGCCTGTGAGGTATGTATGAAAGACCCATAAGGACACAAATAATGCTTTAAACACTGGATTAAGTCAATAATTTTACGTTTTTGGTAAGCACATGTAAGACCTTATGTGTTTTTACCATAAACTTACATGTTTTTACCAATTTATGGCCAAAACACATAAGTGACCTATTTTTTTAAAAAAAATCCTCAGGCTCAGTTTTGAGCCTTTTTGTATTTTTTTTTCCATATTTTTTCTGAGATGGGATGTCAATATCCCCAAATTGTTTGGAATTTTTTTTTGCCAAATTTCTCAAATTTGGCCAATTTGACAAAATGGAATATTTTTCAAAAAAAATAATTAAATATGTTTCCACTTATGAATTTCCATGATTTTTTTTTGGAAATGAAGGGTTTAATCTTAACAGTGGGAAACTAGAAGCCCGCAATTTTGGGGAATTTTTTTGTAGGGACAAGTAAAGGCACAAAAAGTGTTTTTTCATGTTTGTAATATGACTATTTCTAAGTACAAAAGTGCCACATGTTTGATAAAAAATGAAACTGAGGTGGTATTTAAGCAATAAATAGGACTGGGGAGGGGGTAAATGGAATAAATTGTATATAAAAAATCAATCAATCTGTATCAGCCTCCAAAAAAGTTGGTTTTTTCTGAGGGGGGAGGAAGATTGGACAAATATAACATCCTGTGTTTCTTAAATTGATCTTCCCACCCCAGGGATTGTGGTTGGGCATAAAATTACCAATTAAAAGTAATGGGGGGGCTGGATAAACTTTATAAATGATGATATCCAATGGGAAAAAATGAGAACAGCTATCCAAGAAGCAGATGAAAATGGGTGTATTATCATTTGGAGGACAGAAATAAGGGAAAAAAGAGAAGGATTGGGCTGTTTAATGAAAGATAACTTGCCTTTGATACTTAGTTGCAATTGGATCCCCCATATCAGGAATTGACATCCACTTGATCTTTGGAGCCTGGAAAATGTCTTCATACCACTCAATTATTTCCAAAAAAGAGGTTACTGAGGGAACAAAATTGTTCATAGCTTCATAAAGGTCTTGATTTCTTTTAGTTTCTTCAGCCAAGTCACCTCTGACATAATCCCATTGATCTTGAGTCTTGATAATTTAGTGGGATACTTTTCTGTAGCAACAGTCTCCATCACCCTGGACATTGATGGCCTTGAAGGTGTATCTCAATATAAACTTGGGCAAGTCCTCTGAGCCAGGTACCTGATAAAATTTGGTCAAAAAATGAGGAAGTATTCAAATAAACAAAAAAAATATACATTAAAAGAAATCATAAACTCACAAACAGCTTGGAGAATTCATCTCTTGTGTGATAATTTCTTTGAAAAGGCTCAAAGGTCAAGTATCTTATATCTTGAAACTTTTGGAAGGCTTGTGGGACTTTCTTTGTGAGGTTTTTTCACCCATTTCCAATCTTCTAGACCTCCTAATGGTGACTCCTTATTTGCCATATTGATTTAATTCAGTTGCTGAGGGTAGTGAATCTGATGAACTTATTGATTTTGATAATGAGGCCTCAGAATATTCAGAATCTTCAGATGAATCCACTTCCATGATTGGAGAGGGTTCAAATGATTGTGATCTTGATGCTGCTGTGCTGGTCACCCTTGATGGGGGTCTTCCTCTTCTCTTGGATTGACTTTCAATGATTTCAAATATTGATGGTTCTCTTTTATTTTTGTTTTAATTCTATCATTGGCTCCTTGAGGTCTTCCATGGATATTCTTGCATTCAAGTGGGTCTTCATAATATTGATCATCTTCCTGACTCTTGGGAATTTGATCAAATGGGACTTTTCCAGTCAAAACATCTTGAAAAGTTTGAATAATTCTGGTTATTTCTGACATTGGTCTTTGAAAAAGGTCTTCCCCAATATCTTCAAATATTCTTTTGGCTTCTTTCTTTCTTTCTTTCTCAACACTTTGATCATCACCTTGATATCCAGTCTGAGAAGAAAATGACAAAGAAAATCAGTTAATAAGAAAAAAAATCAGAATTTAAATTTCAGAAATCCTCACAGGCAAATTCAAATGCCACTAAGAATGGAAGTCTGATATCTGATGCCTTTTGTGCTTGGCAAATTCCTGTTGAGTCTTGTGCTTGCAAGGAGTGCCTTGATAATTGTTGTATTTGTTGGTGCATTTTTCATTGGGAGGAAATTTGGTTTTGAAATTTTTAAAGGCCATCTGAAGGGGATAATGAGACACTTTTCCATTGAGAACACAGATTTGTGGAGGAAAATTCTTGAAATGGACAATCATTTCTTTTGATATTCTGTTGATTATTTCAATAAATTGTTTTCTGAAAGCCATGTGGAGAGCCCTAACTACCTCAAGGAGAGTACCAGTGGACCTTTGGAGCCAAAGCTTAATCATGGCATGGGCACTTTCAACTCTTGAGGTGGAGCCCATATGCAGGTTGCAATGGTTGGTTTTTCCAGGCTGTTACATTATACTTCTTTAGAGGAAGCCAGTTATTTTGCAAATATTGCAATAATTTAAAATTTTTGACTTTATTTTTAATCTTCTTGCAGTTTTCTTTGAAAGAATTTTCAGTGGATGAATGAATAACCTGAGAAATTAATCCCAATTTCATTAATAAAAGCAATAATAAGAATAAAAGTGAAAGTGAAAAGTATATTACTTCATTCCAAAGGCCCAGAAAATTATCAAAATCAGTTCCACAACCAATTTTCTTCATGAAATGGGCAGATACATATTTATTGATTTGCCAAATGCATAACATGACTTTTAAGTCTGGGAAGACATTCTTAAGAGAGTTTTTCAAGGCCAAATCCCTTCCAATAACAATTAATGGAGGGGGAACAATATTGGTGTTGTTGAGGACTTTTTCTATGTATTGATTTAATTCCCAAGTAAATGAGGGTTCAGTTTCATTCTTCATCAAATAAAAATCCCCAGAAAAGGTCTTATTGGTTGAGCTGAATCCAGAAATATGAAAAAGGGGCATTTTGTACTTATTGGTTTTATAAGTACAATCCATAAGAATGACATGAGGAAAGCCATCAAGGAGTTTTATGGCAAGGGGGCGAGTAAAAACAAGGAAGTAATGTGTCCCTCAGCATCCCTTTCAGAGGACCAAACCAAATTTTCTTCTTTGAGGGTTTCAATAAGCGCATCAATGGGCCTTCTTCCTTGCAGCTTGTCTTTCTTGATTTTCTTTAATTTGTTGTAAATTTCTTGAAGGATCACAGGCCTGTCAGACTCCCTCTGGCTGCATAATTGGGCCTGAATTTGCCTTGGCATCAGCAGTGATTCAGACAACTGAGCAATTTGGGATGTTTATTGCCCATTTAATTTCCTGAAAGCAGGATGTGCCATGATATTTTTCAGTGGCATCATGCCTATGTTCAGGATTTTTGACTTTAAGAGCCCAAGTGGTACTCTTGGCATATTTTCTGGCATGAAGTTGAAATGGACATTCAAGCATTCTTGAAGTGACTGTTTTAGAGGAGTTTTTGTTGCAATTTGGGGTCCCAGACCTGTCACAACCTATTTCAATTTGGATGTGGGTCATATTGGACCTCATGGTGGACACAGCATACTCCTGAGCCCTGGCAACATTATGCACATGCTGCCAAAGAAGTTCAAGGATCTGAAATTTAACTTCAGTGGGGTTTTGTAGCATTATGGAGTGAAAAATATGTATAAATTTTAAAAAAAGGGAGTTTGGGGAGTTGGAATGAGGAAAGAAGCTTTTGACATGTGAAATAGAAGTGATAAATGGTGTTAAAAATCAAAAGAAGTGGGTAAAACTGCAATGAAGTGGTTGAAATTTGGGATTAATAGATGAGGGAAGGTGAAAATTTGGAATTTTAGATGCTTGGAACCAGGTTGTTTGGGAGGAAAATTCATCTTTTGGGGGAAAAAAGGAAAAAAGTATGAAAAGCATTGCAAAATAGCTTTGGTAATGCTCTTTTTCAAACAAAAAGAATGCTTGGGGGGGATCATGTGGATTATTTAGGTGTTTGGTCTTTTTTTGGGGGAGATGTGCAAAAAAATGAAACAATTGGTTTAGAGGGGTTTTGTGGGGAAAAAACCTTCTTTTGGCAGGTTTTGGCCCAATACAGATTTTTTGTTTTTTTTTAATTAAAACTGGGCCCAGGGCACCTCTTACATGTTTTTACCAATTTATGGCAAAAACACATAAGAGCTTATGTGGGTTTACCAATACCTTATTTTACTTAAAGATCTGTTTATAATTATGATGTAATTTCTGGATTCTAAACCAAAAATAAAGTAGGATAACTATAGGGTGTTATACTGCAAAATGGCTATATTTTGAGTCAATTGAAAGAATCAAGATTCTTACAAAAATATGAAAATTTTTATAAAATGTTGATGAATTTTTTAAATTTTTACATTTAAAACTCAATTTTAAGCTGCATAAGCTTACAAAAAATGTGGTAAAATTGAGTTTATGTCTTTATTTATGTGAGTTGTGGATATGAAAATTTGATTAAGAATCAAGTACTCTTCCTGTCCTCAAAATTTGTATAAGGTAAAAATTTAACAAAAAATAGTAAATTTTCAGATTTTCTAAAGAAAAAATTCCAAAAAAAAAATTCCAATTTTTTTAATATTAAAAAATGATGTTATCAAGATTTATTGTTTTACCAACAATGAAAATTTATTCCAAAAGACTCTGCAAGAGATATTTTTGGCTAAAAAAGAAATTTCTGCGAGAGGAATTTCAATTGAAATTAATTGAGCAAAGTACTTCAGGAAATTAATATGAGAATATAGCCTTCAAAAAATTATTTGAAGAGAATACGTAGCCAAAAGTGACCATAGTGAATTTGGAAAACAATTTACAAATTTGACAGTGATGGAAGATGCTTTAATTCACTTTTGGGGTGGATAAAGGGTAAAAATGATTGTAATGTTGTTTTCAACATGGCCAAAAGGTCTAAGCTCATTCAAAAAGGGTGGTTGTAATCTTTTGTTAATTGGCTTAACAGTGTTTAAGCTTATTATAAAAGGAATAGATTCTCAATGAAGAGAAAATTAGGGCAAAGAAGACATTCTTTTATAGCCCCTAATTATCTTACTCTAATAATTGTTGAGAAGAACACTGAAAAAAGGGAACACAATTATGGTATTATCAAACCCTGTTTAGACCAAAAAGGGCTGTTTTAAGCCATTTTAGGCCCTTAAACCATCCATTGCTATAGTAATACTTGGTTTGAATCCTTCAAAAACATGTCATAATGTGTGTAAGAGACCCTAAAGCTAGGTAAGCCTTCTTTACCAATTTGTTTTAACTTAAGGGTAGTTTTTTTCCTGTTGGAAACAGTTAAAACTTCCCATGTTGGTATGCAAAATTCATCATCAATATCATCACAGACCCTGTGACTAAATTCCAAGCCAAAACTGATGAAACTTTGCATAATTTTTGACATCTCATGCATTTCAGAAAGGAATTTGGGGGATTATGGCCCCCTTGGAGACAAGATTCCTTCCCCCCGAAAAAACTAATATTTCCAATTTATTTTTTCTTTAATTCCTCAACATGTATTCCACTAAAAACTGAAATATTTAATTCAATTGAAAATTTACAGTTAACAACTGTAATGATTGTTTCCACATATGTAAATCCAATTTCACTCATGTAATACATGTGCGCATTCTAACATTTCAATTGAAGATACTCCAATACCCCATAACTTCTAAACTACACACCACACTTTTATTTTAGCACCAAAAGATAATGGCTAACACCACATTTGGTGTGAATTAAATTAAAGTTTTGATGATTTTCAGATTTTTATACAGAAAATAATGAAGACTTAATGCAAGCTTATGTAGAGTTCAATTGCAGAATTTTCACTCAGAGGTGACCCCACCTGATTTTTTATGAGGAATCCAATTGTGAAATAATTCTCATAAGCTTATCTCTTTGAAAAAAAATTACAGTAATTTTTATTAAATTTTTTTGAAAGAATCTTTTAACTTTAATATGTTTGATAAAAATTTATTTTTACTTCATTTTTTAATGTAAAAATATATTTTTGAATTTTTGAATTTTAATATAAATTGATTTTTGAGTTTTCTTTATCATTTTCTTTATTCAAATTTCATCTTGATATTGAATATACATTTCTTATTCTTAATTATAACTTCATTCTATTATTTGTGGTATTTTGGGTATATGAAAATACCTCTAAGGAAAACATTCCCCCCAAAAAGGAATATTACTTCGTGATATTTCTATTTCTAGTTTGTCCAAACCTTTTATTGCAATTTGTGGGGAAGCTTATTCTGGAACATAGGAATTATTTTCAATATCATTTGTTAATGGCAATCTGCTTAGTCTATGTGAATTTTTGTGAATATTCCCATCTTTGTGTACAATGGTCATATTACCTCTATATTTCTGTATGGCTATTTTCCATATGAGCATATGTCTGTTGGGTGTTTTCATGTTCATAAGTGCTTTAACAGCAGTACAATCTGTTATAACTTCAAAAAACATCCTTCAAGAAAATAATTGAGTTTGTACAAGGTTCAAATAAGACATCAACATTTTGTTTTACTTTCTCCATATCTGGCTTCAGCTGGTTTTATTTTCCTAGATATAAAAAAGAAGGATCCTTCCACAGGTTTGTAACTAATAATTTGTACTTGATGAAGTGCAGCTCCTAGCCCATCTCCTGATTACTAAATTTTAATCTTAAAGGGAATCTTGAAATGTGGAATAAGTGGAAGTGGAGCAGTGGTCAAGGCTTGTCTCAGGGATTCAAAGGCTTTGACTCTATCAACAGTCATTTCAAATACTGTATCCTTGTAACACATATTATAAAGAGGTCTTTCTATGGATGCAAAATCTTTAATATTCTTCCTAAAGTATCCTGAAAGCTTTATAAATGACTGTATTTCCTTTTTTTTCTGATGAATAGGCTTTAATAGGACTGCTGAAACTTTATTTTTGTCTATACCAAGGGATAGACCAGATAGCACATATACTAGGGCTTTGATTTCTTTGAATCCAAAATGACATTTCCTTAAAGAAATATTCATATTTAATTATTGGAGTTTCCTTAAACCTCTAGACAATATATATATATATATTCTTCCCAAGTCTTGGAGAAAAAATCAATTAATCAATAAAACTGATTAACCATCCTTATGGAAGCTCTTCAGGAAAGATTTCATTCATCATTCTTTGGAAGTGTGAAGATTCATTTTTAATACCAAAAGGCATCCTCAAGTTAGTGTTACTACACTCTTTTGGAATTCCTTCAGCACATCCATAGCTCTTATGTAAACTTCTTGAGATATTTGAGTAAGGGAAATTTGGATTTTGGTATGGGATACCTATATGAGAAAGTTTAAGTGTTTAAAGCTCTAAAATTCCCAATAATTCTGTATTTCCCATTATTCCATGCCACTATGACAGGTGTATTTATTTATATCTCTTCATTGTGGCCAATGTTTCTTATTACACCAAGGGGGACTGCCTGAATTATTTCATCAACATGATATATGTGATATCAAGTCACACTACCTTGTTTCATTTTGAATAGTGAATTATTGCATAAACATGACCTATGTGATATCAAGTCACACTACCTTGTTTTATTTTGAATAGACCATTTTTTACTGATTCAATGGTTTATTCAATTTGAATTAGTCATAGCTTATTAAATATAAAATATTATTGGTTTATTCAATATAAGCCAGTAATGGTTTATTTAATATGAACAAGTAATGGCTTATTTAGTATGAAATACTCATGGTTTACTTAATATAAACCAGAAATGGTTTCCTTAATATAAAAAATTATTGGTTTATGTAATATAAGCCAGTCCAGGTTTCTCATTATGAGGAATTGATTACTCATTATGAGGAATTGATTACTCATTATGAGGAATTGATTACTCATTATGAGGAATTGATTACTCATTATGAGGAATTGATTACTCATTATGAGGAATTGATTACTCATTATGAGGAATTGATTACTCATTATGAGGAATTGATTACTCATTATGAGGAATTGATTACTCATTATGAGGAATTGATTACTCATTATGAGGAATTGATTACTCATTATGAGGAATTGATTACTCATTATGAGGAATTGATTACTCATTATGAGGAATTGATTACTCATTATGAGGAATTGATTACTCATTATGAGGAATTGATTACTCATTATGAGGAATTGATTACTCATTATGAGGAATTGATTACTCATTATGAGGAATTGATTACTCATTATGAGGAATTGATTACTCATTATGAGGAATTGATTACTCATTATGAGGAATTGATTACTCATTATGAGGAATTGATTACTCATTATGAGGAATTGATTACTCATTATGAGGAATTGATTACTCATTATGAGGAATTGATTACTCATTATGAGGAATTGATTACTCATTATGAGGAATTGATTACTCATTATGAGGAATTGATTACTCATTATGAGGAATTGATTACTCATTATGAGGAATTGATTACTCATTATGAGGAATTGATTACTCATTATGAGGAATTGATTACTCATTATGAGGAATTGATTACTCATTATGAGGAATTGATTACTCATTATGAGGAATTGATTACTCATTATGAGGAATTGATTACTCATTATGAGGAATTGATTACTCATTATGAGGAATTGATTACTCATTATGAGGAATTGATTACTCATTATGAGGAATTGATTACTCATTATGAGGAATTGATTACTCATTATGAGGAATTGATTACTCATTATGAGGAATTGATTACTCATTATGAGGAATTGATTACTCATAATGAGGAATTGATTACTCATAATGAGGAATTGATTACTCATTATGAGGAATTGATTACTCATTATGAGGAATTGATTACTCATAATGAGGAATTGATTACTCATTATGAGGAATTGATTACTCATTATGAGGAATTGATTACTCATTATGAGGAATTGATTACTCATTATGAGGAATTGATTACTCATTATGAGGAATTGATTACTCATTATGAGGAATTGATTACTCATTATGAGGAATTGATTACTCATTATGAGGAATTGATTACTCATAATGAGGAATTGATTACTCATAATGAGGAATTGATTACTCATTATGAGGAATTGATTACTCATTATGAGGAATTGATTACTCATAATGAGGAATTGATTACTCATTATGAGGAATTGATTACTCATTATGAGGAATTGATTGAATGTTTCTTATTCAATTGGCCAAGAATGGTTTATATTAATTAAAACATGACTTGTTCATATTAAGTAAACAATTAATGGCTCTTATTAAATAAGCAATTACTGTTTTATATTCAGTAAAAAATCACTGGTTCATATTAAATAAGTCATTACTGGTTTATATTAAATAAACCAATAGCATTTTCTATAAAATGAACCATAACTGGTTTATACTGGTTCACAATAAATGAAAATTTACTTGTTTATATTAAATAAACAATTAAAGCAGTAGAAAAATGGTCTATTGAAAATAAACCAAATTAGTGTTAGTTGATATGACATAGGTAATTTTTCTCAAGTACTTCTCTTGACTTTGAGCTTTTTGGGTATGCAGGCCTTCTTAAGAGTGGTGGATAAGGTCTTTCAATTTCTAAAAAAATGTCAATTTCATGTCCAATAATTTCCCCCAATGGTTTTTTATCTGATGCAAAGGCTTCTTTGTGTTAATATAAAAGGGAAGATAGTTCATTTTCTTATGTCAGGAAAATGAAGACTGACTTCTGCTTCATTCATTTTCTCTAACTTAAACTTCTCCAGCCCTCATTTGACTAGTGATACTTTATTTAATGTAATTTTTCTTTCAAAATGTAAAAATGCAAATTTCTGACACTTATTGTCACCCATAGTAAATTACCTGTCTTTGTTATCATGTAAATTTAGTTCATACATGATCAAATAATAATTTAAAAATACAAAATGGGCACTAGAGCAGTTTTCAATAACAAAATATTCAACAGTTATCCTCCAATTTCAATTGATATGTAGAAATATTACAGTGGTTTAAAATATTCTCAATGGTTTCATTCGATTGCTTGCACTGTTGAATTTTATTCCATCAATTTGTAAGAATTGATCTTCAATATTTGGCACATAATTCTTGAGAAAAGATTTTACAACAAAAGAGTAGAAATCTCCTAGGTCAAGTAACAGCTTAAGGAGTTTGTTATCAAAAGCCACTTCTGTTATACATGACTTTACAGCTGCATATCCTTTCCCCCTTTTTGGTTTGGTTTTCATAAGTTGTGCATATTGAATTTTTGATAAGTCAAGTTGACTATTACTCAGCTGCAATAACAAAGAGTTATATTTCATGATGTCAAAGTTTAAATTAATATTTTCTCTGTCTTTTTAATATTCATAAAGTATTGATCATTTCTCATATTAATTTTCTTCATTCACATCATCTTTTTCATCATAAGGCTCTTCTTCATTGTTAATTTTCATGATATTTCCTCTTTTTGGATATGTATTGAAAAAATGTGTGGTACTTTGTAAAATATGGCACTTTCTGGTTTTTTCTGAAGATTTATATTTCATATTACTAAAATTTTCTTTTGGTATTTTTTCCACATAATATTTCCAAGGTTTATTAAACCTTGTTTTGAGATTCATCTTAATGAAACCAATTTTGTTCTGGTGGTTATGTCTGCTAATATATTTATAGTATCTTCTGCTGAAATTTTTCCAGTAGCACTTTTTTTACCACATGTTCCAAATCACCTTCACATTCTCTCATAATTTTTCTATGGATTATAGATTCTGACATTTCAGGATATGATTCTGTTGGTCTGTCTTTTTGTTGGCAAAACCATGGTAAAGCTCTGTCTTTGTTAGCATTGTATTTTTCAGATTCAAAGGCTGTCCCAAACTTAAATCTCCAAGAATCATTGTCCCAATTGTTGATTGTTTGGGTTTTCCACTGAGTCCAGCTTTGGTGTTCATGTTCTTGTCTTGATTTGATATACCATCTATGAGCTGACTTGGTAAGCAAAGTTTTAAATATATCTTTTACAAATCTGTCTTTCAATTCAAAGTCTTCTTTTATCATGTAAATACCTCTGATGAATTTTATATGTTCATATTCTCCTTCACCACTGAAGTGAGGCCATTCTTTTAGTTTTGGTACTTCTTTGAAAGGTTCTTTGCCCATTTATTGCTTCAAGTTATGGAAAGAAGTGGAAAATTCATTTTTTTATTTGTGAAATTTCTACATCCAATACTTGTGGGTTGGAATTTCTTATACCCTCACTTTGAGTTAGAGGTGTAGAAACTCTTGGAAAAGTGTGTAGTAATTGTTCAGTTTCACTCATTATGCTGGTAGTAAACCTTGTGGAATTTATGAATTCATCTTGAAAAAATGGTATCAAATTGATTAACTCAGCTTTATACATGTCCTCTTTGATTTTCATTTTTTTCCATAATTCTGTTTGTCTAGTATTATCAGATATACTTTGATTCAATCTCATTGTTAATTTTAATACTTCCTCTTGTGAGGTATCAAAACACTTTTTCAGGGAAAGTGTATTTGTCTGTACTTCAGTAAATTAGTTTGTAATTTAATCAAGGAGTTTCTTATTATTATGTTCTTTGATAATACTTATGGATTTGTTTATTCTTGTTTCAAGTATGTCATAAAATTTCAACTTAGAATATAAATTTGTGAATTATTTCATAATGACAGCTTGTTCACTTATTTTATTTTTCAATGAAGTCACATTATTGGGTGTTTTGATTTTTTGTAAAGCTTTCTCAAACACACAAGTGTTTCATTTATTTGGCTCAAACTCAGATTATTGGTCTTAAGATTGTTACAAATATTGCAACTCTTAACAGAAATATGAATTTTAATGTCATTTATGGCAATATAAAAGGCTGTAATTATATCCAAAATATCAAAATTCATTTCTGAGATTTGAATCTGGTATCTTCTCTCTTCTGCATTTACATCATGGCTCTGGCCATCTGAAATGCATTTTCCATGTAATCTTCTTAAATATTTGGAATTCTGTAGCCCTGGATGTATGGCTTAGTGGCTGGTGCTTTGCCTTTGACCTTGTTCTGAGATTGGGGCTGCTTTTATCTGTTGTAATTGCTGCTTCTGGCCATTGGGGTTGGGTTTTGCACCTGTTTGTGTGGTGGAGGGTCTTTTTTCCTCCATTCTCCTGTTAAAAGAATCATTTTCTTCTTTTCCATCAATGGATTCCCTCCATTAAGTACCTTGAAAGTATTTGGATGTCCCAGAAACTTTTTCACAGTCAGGTAAGAGTTCATGAAGTCTTTCAAATGTTTTCTAGGATCTGATAATACTTGTGATGGAGTGCATTGTTGTAAGCCTTCTGGATGGCTTTTTGAATTTCCACTGAGGCTTTTGTGGCAGTGTCAGCTCTTTTTAAAGGGAAAACAGTGCTATCAGCTTCATAATGGCATAGTGTGTCAGTTTGGGATTCATTTACTTACCCTTGTCCTTTTATAACTGATTGGCTTATGCCATATGCACATTTAAAACCTTTTTGGGAGATTCTTGAGGGGTTATAGCTGGCTCCTGATTTGGTTTAGGGTATAATTATAAGTTAAAAAGCTTATAAATAGTCATTTTAAATCAAAAATTTACTATTTTTAAAATTATTTGCTTTTTGGAGAGTATTACTAATATCCAAATTGATTAATTAGGAGAAAATTGGTTCTGGTTGATTATTCTGAGTTATAATAACGGTACTATTTCTTCAAAATTGACACTGCAGGCTAGAACAATGTTAGTTACTGTTGTATCTGTTTCAATTTTTTCTTGTCTTACCACAGTGTCAGACACTAAGATGAGTGGAGGAAACAATTATTTAAGTAAAAAAAGGTATTTTCCAAAAGAAAAAGGCAAAATAAAGCCTCACTTATAATATGCAAAAAGGATTATTTTTATGGATTTCTAAGTTTTTCAATATAAGAAAAAATACTTGAAAAATGTACAAAATTATGTCACATGTAAAATATTATGGCTGGTGCCCCAAATGTCAGGTGTGTATATAAAACTTTGATTCAAAATCAAGTACTTTTCCTGTCCTCAAAATTTTTAGAAGGTAAAAATTTAATTCAAAATAGTAAATCTCAAGATTTCTAAGAGAAAACACACTAGAATTATTCCTTTTAAATTTTTTAGTATAAAAAAATGAAACTCTATCCCAAAATACTCTACAAGAGATACTTATGGCTAAAAAAGAAATATCTTCAAGAGCAATTTCAATTGGAATTAATTGAGCAAAGAACTGAAAGCAATTAATTCACGAAAAAAGTCTTTAAAAAGATATTTGAAGAGAAAACACACCCAAAAGTGACCAGAGTTAATCTGGAAACAAAGTGATGAAGGATGCTTTAATTCACTTTTGGGGTGGCTCAAGGTTATAAATAATTATAATAGTTAAAAACAATGATTATATTTATTTTTTAATGTGATTAAAAGGCTTTGAATGATTCAAAAGTGGTGGTTTAAATCTTTTATTGATTGGTTTAACAGTGTTTGAGCTAATTATAAAAGTAAAAGATTCTAACATGAAGAGAAAAGTGGGGCAAAGAAGACATTCTATTATAGCTACCAATTCTCTTACTCCAAAAGTAAAATTAACTCTGATATGTAGTCAGAAACACACTGAGGACATAAAAGCCACTTATGCTATCATTGAAACCTGGTTTGAACCAAAAAATGGCTGGTTTTAGCCATTTTAGTCCCTTAAACCAGCCATTGTTATAGTAATACTTGGTTTAAAGCCTTCAAAACACATAAGAATGTGTGTAAGAGACCTTAAATCCAGTCAAAACCTTTTTTGATGATTTTTTCAGCTCAAGGCTAGATTTACCCTCCTGGAAAACTGCCCTTGTTTATATCAAAACCTCTTCATCAATTGAGTCACAAACCCTGTTACTCAATTCCAGGCCAAAACTGATGAACTTTTGCATTATTTTTGATATCTCATTCCTGTCAGCAAGAAATTTGGGGGAGTCTAGCACCCTTGGAGTCAAGATTCCTTCCCCCCCCCCCCCAAAAAAAAAGAATTAATCTTTCAAATTTATTTTTCTCTTAATTCCTCATCATATACTATACTAAAATTTTACACATGTAATTAAATTGAAAAATTACAGTAAACAACTGTAATTATTAATTCCTCAAATTTCAATTTATGCTCACCTATGTAAGACATGTGCACATTCTGACATTTCAATTGAGAATACTTTTATTCCTCATAGCTTCTAAACTACACAGCACACCTCATTTTTAACACAAGAATTTATGGTTAGCACCACATGTGGTGTGAATTAAATAAAATTTTTGAGGATTTTTAGATTTTCATACAGAAAAATACTAAAAAATTATTCCAATCTTAGTTAATATTGAGTTACAGAATTTTTACACAAAGGTGACCCCACCTGATTTTTTATGAGGAATCTAATGATGAAATAATTTCATAATCTTACTTATTGGAAAAAAACTTATAATACTTTCTATTAGCTTTTTTCCAAAAAATATTTTGATTTTAATATTTTTGATAAAAATTTAGGTTTACTTCATTTTTTCACATAAAAATATATTTTTACATTCTTAAGTTTTCTTTATAATTTTACTTTTATATCAAATTAATTACTTATTTTTGATTATAACTTAATTTTATTATTTGTGGTCTTTTGGGTATATGAAAATACCTCTAAGGCTCACAATTTACTTAATTTGCTAAGGATTTTCCATTCATCCTGTAAATCCTGCATTAACTCATTTAAAGTTAATTTAAAGCCAAGTTATGGATTTAAATAAATAAATTGGCCAAATTTTTTCAGAAAGGGGCAAGGGGAATAAATGGCAAAAGGTTCCAGGGTACCCAGCTTTGGCAATCTGAAAGAACCCAAATGAGGTTTTCTCCCTATATTGAGTAATTACCCACCTTATTTAAGCCTTAATATTGAACTTTGATTGGATTTAAGAGCTTAGAAAGCTTAATCAAGCCTAAATAATCTTAAAATTAAAGTTCAATTAATCAAGACCTTCTCAAATGCTAAGCTGTGGTGTATATTTCTATTTTTACATCAAAAAAAAGTAACAACTTCAAATTTATAGGAAAATCCATTTCTCAATGGATATTTTTGTAATCTTCATACAGATTCAAAATTAAGGCTAGCTTTATATAAATAAAAAATTAAGTTTCCTTTTTAATAAGGCTCTCAGCTATTTATCCTTAAAAATACCTTCTTTCATTATTCTTCAATAAAATCAATATTTCTTTCAAAAATTAATCAAAAAATCTTTTGTTGATATTTTATTTTTAAGATATTCATACAATTAATGAATAGTTCTTATAGTAAGGCACAAAATTGAGAAAAATAAATGAAGCTTGAAGATACTTGCAGTTAATAATAACACCTGTAACTTAGATTATAGTTAAGAATTGAGATTTTTTAAGTTGAGACTCAATTTTCAATTATGGTTTTTTTTTTTTGATTGGTACATGCCCTCTTAGAGAATCTGTGATTACAAAGGAGTTCTTTCAGGAATTAAAATAGTCATTTCATTACTGTTTTTCCCTATCAATCAGTACAATCAATCTTCCAAAAACATAATTTTTTATTGATAGAATCCAATATTTTTATCAACAATTATTCAATTTTTTATTCTTCTTACTTTTTTAAATAAATGATTGAAATTTTAGAATTTTAATAAATTTTTAAGATATTAAATAATTGTTCTATTTTGTAAAATCTTGTTGGAAGATATTTTGTAAAATCCACAAATACTCTAAGAATCCCTTGATTCTTAACTCTGGCCTATTCTCTGTAATCAAATTGTTTTATGGTTTCTTTTGTCCTTTTTTGGGTTTTTTTTATCAAATAATAGCTTATCAGTGATTTTTCCATCAATATTCCATTTTTTTAACTTCTGATTGTTTTTTATAAAGTCATTGTTTAAATTATTATTATACAGTTGTGTATAATAGCTTCTTGATAAATAATATCTTATATTATTTATAGCTTTTCTTTCTGATAAACCAAGATTGATTGTCTATAGTGGATCGTTTATATTATTATTATTATTGTTGTTAGTGACTTATAATCAGAATAGAACAATTCTATTAGTATTTCTCTATAATTACTGTAGTTTTTATCATTAAAATCTCTAATAATGATAATTTTTCATATTATTCTTTATTTGTATTATTATTAACCATAGTATACACAATTTTGGCTATAATGTTTGATTACTTTACATTTTTATTTGTGGAGAAAAATAGTACTCTTAATAATAAGTAATGCTATTAAGATTTTAATTTTTCTTTTTGTTCTCCAATTTTTAGTTTCCAAAAAAATAAATCTTTTCTTAAAAAAAGAACCTTTTTCTTATTTTCAGCCCTTTTTTGAAGAATAAGTAAGAAAGTGAGCCTTTTTATATTATTTAGTGTCTTTTTGGAAAAAATGCTTATTTCCTTCATAATTTTAGAACTCATTTCATTTCATTTTTTTTAAGATATTTTAAAAGAAGTATCTTTTTAAAAAAGAAATTGTTCTCTTTTTTGAAAAAAATTAATATTTAATTTTTGATAATAAATTTTCATTTCTCTTTTTTTTCTTTGGTTTAGTGATGCAAAAAAGTAGGTATTTTTTAAGAAAACCCTGTTTTTTTGCCTTTATAGTTGTTTAAAAAACAATCTTTTCTTCTTGTAAAAAACAAAACACTTAATTTTTTTATTTTTCTATTTGAATAATAGGGAATCTAAAAGCTTACAAATACAACATTAATAATCCTGATTTTATTTTTTCCAAATCCCACAGTTAATTTCTAATATTTTTTAAATCTCACAACTCAATATCTGTTGAATTTTAGGAATTAAAAACTTAGGGTTTTCAGTTCAAGAATCCCAAATTTTTATTCACTTCTGCACTTTCAATTAATATGCTATTCTTCTTTCACTCATTTTTATTGAAATTCCTTTTATTGGTAAAAGAAATTAACCACTCTACTTACAGAATTCCCAAAGGGTACATCTTTCAATATTTTATTAATTATTTAATAGCATCACCTCAACTACAAAACCTTGAAGAAAATTTTAATTTGGAAATTGATGAGGACATGGGTTTTTACTTGAAATGTGAAAAAAAAAGTATATAAGGCCAAAGAATTTGTTCAAGCACCATAAATTTATACTTCTAGTTACTTTATCAGTGTATCCAAGGGAAAAATTCAAGAAATTATTCTAGAAAACTCATGTTCCATTTTGAATATTATCTTATATCATTTGATATAATCCAATTATTTCCAAATAATCCCATTTAAAACAATTTGATCCATCAATCAAATCAGTTTTTTCCCTCTCAATATTTGGATTAAATGGTGATGGTTTGGAATTGGTAAAGCTTGTAATGGCTTTTAAGGTCATCCAAGTTTCTATTATTTTATATAATCATTAATCTATATGATGTTTTATTCTAAAGAAGAGAAAATTGACTCAATAGCCAAACTCAAATAAGCTAATTTAATTTTAAAGGGCTGCTTGACAAGAGAAATATCCTGGTTGTGTAGCTTTTAATAACGTAATCTTGATATAATTATTACAAAGGCCTTCAAAGTCTGTTGAGGCAAATTTTTACCAAAAAATGGGTACCATGAGAGATCTGATTTAGAAAATAAGATTACTATGTATGACAAAATTGTTTCTATTTATCTATAAATTGATACTTAATGTCTCTTAATCTTTCCTTTTTCTAAGTAGTGATTTATTTTACTTCATGAGGGATGTAATGGCTCCCTTCTTGATTCAAATTTCTCCTTAAGATGCAATATTTTGAAAAATCCAGGAAAATTTTATTAAAAAAAATAATATTTACTTGTTTAGTTGGCAAATTAAAGCTTTCCTTTTATTTTTTCTTTTCTAAAAAGACAAATAAGCACAGCAGGAGAACAAAAGAGACTGTAAAAAGGGAGGTGTTCATCATTGAGAGATTCAAAGTCAGAAGACAATCCAGAGGAAATATACTTATTTCCTAAGTGAGTGGTAGGATTTTCAATGTTATACAATTTTTTTGCACAAATCAGAGATAAATTGCTTGACATTCTCAAAGATGATAACACACCTTAACTTCAAAACATTAATCAAAACTATAGCTTAGATTAGAAGTTTTAAATGAGAGAGAGGGTCAAGTTTTTGACTTGAGAATTTTTCATAATCAATGATATTGAGCTTCAGCATAAATTAATTTTCTGAAATATTTTACTGTAAAATTTCTCATAAAATATTTCATAACTTATTAACTGACAGCACATAGTAATATTTATATATTTTTTTGGCATTTTGAAAAGATAAATCTTTTTCAAGATGAGATATTTTGACCATGTGTTCTATTCTTAACTTTTTCACTTGATAAATGCAGATACTTCTTTCCAATATTGAATAGTTTCCTTTTCAACTGGATAAATAAATTTAAACTGGGTAATTGATTCCTTTTTTTGAAGCTCCGCTAGATTTTTTGAGGTTTTATTTAGGTTTTCCATAGTTTTTCCATAGGTTTTCCATAATTCCTTGTTTTTTGGAAAAATAAATTATCTTTTCTTAATAATAGAAGAAGAATACCATTCCCTGTTGGTAGAATTGGTGATATTATTTTAACTTAATATTTGTGTTTGATGAATTAAAATATCCCATAGGTCCATGAAGAAACATCATTTAATCAATGTTCACTTATTTTCAAAACCTTTCTTAGCTATAATGAAATTTAAAACTTTTTTAAATTAATTGAATTTATTATTGTACCATGTGTCTTGGCTAAATTTTGGAATATTTCTTCATTCATGATTTTTTTTATTTTCCATGATATTTTGCTTACAGAATTGGGTAATTATATATTCCACAAATTCATAATATTTTTTCAGTTTATTACACTTATTGTTTTCTTCATCAACTTGATCCCTGGGCTAACATCCCTCTTTTGAATAAGCTCCTGAAGATATTTTTATATAAGATCCTTGTCCAAATTCAAATCCCCTCATTATTAATACAATATACTATTATTTGTGGAACTATATTTCATCTTCTCAGTTTATTTATTCAGGGATTCAATAAGTCTCTTAAGGTTCCAAACTTTTTCTAATGTCTTATTGAAATGATGTGTTTTTAATATGATAATTGGTAAGCTGGATTGATTGGTTTGATCAAGAAGGATATATAGATATTCATTAGAATCCCTGGGTGGGAGTTCAATGAATTATTGATCTTATGCATTGGGTCTAATCTCAAGTATTCCAAATTTTTCACTACTTTTCTTACTTAATTCAAATGATGCAAGGCTGTGGGTTCTTAATTAATTCATTAATCTTTTCTCTCTGGGTATATTTCTTGGCTCTCCATTAGCTTTATCAAGTAATAGAACATTATTGAAACATGAACATTATTATGATGAGCTGGGACTGGGTTGTTAATGACCATACCCTCATCAGTTTCATTAATTTAATTACTCATTATTTTTTTAGTGTATTGGTTTGAAGATAGGTTGTTTAATATTTTTTCTCAATACATATTATCAAATAATGTTTTATAATATATTTATGATATATTATCTAAACTAAACTGAAGATTATGATAATGGGCTTAATTTTTTTGGTTTTTAACATGCCATTATCATGAGAATTAATTTAATTATTGATGATTTGAAATGAGTTATGGGATGAAGAAGATGTGGATAATTTGATTTTATTGAATTTTAATGATGATGGTAGAGGCTTAAAAAAATATGACATTAGTGAATAATAGTTATAAACAAAATAATTCCTTCCTTAGAACAATTCAGAAGTAAAAGAAAAATTATATTTTTTAGTATTTTGTTCATTAATTCTATAAGAATAATAAGGAACAAAAAGTCTATAAAAAGATATATTATGATTAGTATTATTGAATGAAATTAATTACTGTTAAGATCATTACTAATTATATCATTAATATTTCTCAGTAAGCTGACCAAAATATTAATTGAGTAATTTTAAAATTATATTCATAATTAGAGAGTGTTCTCCAAAAGAGCTAATAATTAATGGTCTAGTTTCAAATAGAATAATCAAGTTAAGCTTAAAAAAACAAAAAATTATGATCAGTATTATATAATTGATTCTTGAAATTAGAAAGAATTAGAATAATGATTTAATTTTTTTTTGTCCTTCAAACATATATTAAAACTATTTATCTCTTTATCTCTTTTACTTTTATCTTGAAGATAATTTAACCAAATTCTTGAGTTAGTTCTGAATCAATTTGATTTAAAAATGATGATTGAACCAAATATAAAAAGAAGTTAAAGCTATAAAATTTGAATATATAGAGTAAAAAAATATTTAAAAACTCGTCTGAATTTATTTTGAATCAATTTGGAAGTGTATTAATATTAATTTGATAAGGTTATGGAGGCTTTATGAGGGCTCTTGTGGTGGTAGAATCGGAAAAAAAGAAATAAAAAACAAAAAGACATCCCAAATTAGTGTGTTAAATATTAATTATAAAATGTTGCAATTAAATTTTATTATTCAAATATTGAATAAATTAATGAATGGATTTAATTAAATATTAAAAAGGGTTTTTTATATGCTTATTGAGGCTAAAAAAATTATTTAGCTTTTCTTTTGATAAAGAAAGAAAATGAAAATGAAATACTAGAAATCCCAAATTATTCTTCTTATTTTGTGATTGATTTGAGATTGAAGTGGTGTAAATTCAAAAAAATGAACAAATTTTATTTGATAATTGGTTTTTTTGATGTTTTTGCTTGAAATAAAAAACTGAAAATTGATTTTGGATTATTATTTTTTTTGTATTTTTTCTGTTTTTGTAACTTTTATTTTGAAATATTATTTTGGATTGGTTTTTTTATTTTTTTTCAGAAAATAAATTGTAGGCTTCATACCCTAAAAAATATATTCCACCATCAAAGAATTTCTCTCAAAATTATCTCCACTAATTTCTCTTCCATTTATTCAAAATAAAAAAACATTCAAACTTTATTTCTTATCACAGAAACATGATCAAAAAAGTTATTTAAAATTATCCATGCTTGTCTCTCATTTATAAAAGGAAAATGTTTTTTATTTTGGAATATGTGCTGCTTTAATTCAACTCTTCAATAATTAAAACCATTTACTGCTATTCCTTAAACTCAATTGTTTTTTTCCAATTCTATCTTTTAAATTTTATTTGAATTTTTTCAATTTCCTTAATAAAATAGCCTTTGATGTTGTAATTTACATTACCCAAAGACTTTTATTCCATAATATTCTCCCTCTTAACTCTTATTTTTATCTTCTAAATATATTTTATTTTTCAATCTTTGTATTTTTTTTTATTATTTTTATTAATTCCAGTTTTTCTTGTTCCATTCCAATTTTGTATTTTATCTAAAATAGAAATTTGTAATATTGATTTACAGATCACATCAGTCTTTTTATAAAGAATATTTAAGTCAAAATTACCAACTCTCTTGGTGGTTTTCCAATTATCTTGGTGTATGAGGGTTAAAAAAAACTCATCAATGTTTTATGGGCCCCACTTTATTAATTGAATTTGAAGATGAAAATCCTTTTCTTGTTTTTTTCATGAAGCAATATCATATTTCTTGAAATTTGACATTATATTTTATTTAAAGACAAATTACTTTTATAAAATTAACAGAACTGACATTATCTTCCTCAAAACTTGATTATTTGAATATTTCCACTTCTTCAAGATGATTTTCGCCATAATTTTGAAGTATTTGTCCACTCTGAAGTGTTAAAGAAATAAGTAAGATCTTTAATTCCCTTTGAAAGATAAAATTAATTTGAAATCAATCACCTGAAAGAGTGGATGTATTTCGGGTTTCTCTTCATTAACCAACTCAACATCCTGTAAATCAAAACCTTCCATTGGAGTGATATCTGGTTTATTACAAAATCACAAATCCATTTCCCCATAAAATGGACACATTTTTTCTAGCTTCCCAACCATATTTCTTATTCCTTTTATTTCATCATTTCTGGCTAACCCTTACAAAGTCAAATTTTCAAACTTTTGGAAGCTATATCTTTCTTTTCGTAAGTTCTCCATCAGTGCCTGATGCTTTCTTCTTTAATATTTCACATTTTCCAGGACTTTTTATTAGCTTCTAAGGCCATGAGACAAAATAACTTCTGTTTTCTGGAATGTGGTAATTTTACTTATTTTTACCTAATTTTACCAAAAACATAAATCAAAATAAGATTTTATTTTTAACTAATTTATGATACATAATTAATTTTCTTGTGTAAGATGAACAGAAGTATTTACATTACCCCAATTATATTTTTGAGAATTACCAATCCAATGAGATATATCACAAGGAATTTGTATTTTATATTTTTTCTTTTAAAACAAGATCAGATCCAAAAATAAATAGTGAATGTGGTATAAATTTAAAATAAAGGGTTAATTAATATAGTGAGAAAAATCTCTGAGTAATGTTTTGGATTATTTAAATATTTGGATATTGAAAACTCCTTGGGGGATTTCCTTTTATATTTAGTTTTTTTAATTGGGAATTCTTAATTTTCCAAAGATAGTATTTTTTTTAAACAAAATACCAGGGGACCTGCCTCAAAAATAGAGATTTTTTAATTAAAAAAAAAAATCAAGTTTTGGAAATCTTTTATTTACCCCTAAGCTAGGCATTATTTACCTATTATATTTTTAAGGTTTGAGATTCCTTTATATGGTTCATCAAAGTAAGAAGTATAAAAACAAGAAGATGAGGCTCTGGTTAAAAGATAAAATAATAAGTTTATGTTTTCATAATGATTAAATTAAATATAATTAATATTTAATTGAACTATAAAGTTATTTTATTCTTATTATTTGCCTCATAAGATCTGTGAATGTAAAATATACCTAAAAGTTTAATCTTATTATTATTTCTCACTGTGGAATAAATGAATTTATATTTTAAATTCAATTTTATTTTAGATAAAATTGATATTTATCAAAAATATAATCAAGATGTAAACAAAAAAAGACAAAGATAATGATTAATATTCTTACTGTTTAGATCAACCACCAACTAAATTAGCTCAAATAAATACTTGAGTACCAGGAAAATTTTTCTTTCTAAAAAAAAAATTAAAATTATTCACACCATATAATTGGAATAAATACTAGTATTTGAAGCAAATAAGACTCAAATTTCTATTATTTATTTCATATCTTTTTTCCAACCGTTCCTGATAATGAGTTCAATTAATGTAATAATTTATAAACTACCCCATTTCAAGGCTTCAAATATTTATCACAAAACGCTATCAACAAAAGATTCTTTCTGCTCCAATGTATTGTTATTGTTGGTGAAAAGCGATTACAAAGGACAAAATAATTTTACTTTATGAAACCTTAAGAAAAATAAAGAAAAAAATTTATAACTAAAAAAATCATGAACAAAAACTAGTAAAACTGGAAAAAAAATACTTCCCAAAAATTAAATAATTAATTAAGAAAATTATTCAAGGGGCACAAAAAAATAAAAAACCATCAAAATTAAATCACTTAACTCAATTATATGACTCAATATATTTTTTTTTCTTCCCCTTTTACCTTTATAAAAAAATATATTTTCAAATAAACTAAATAAATACTCCAATTTATCAACAGTTTCTTTTAGATTTCTCATTTGATTAAATAAAAATACTTTTAAAATGATTAAAATATCAATTGATAAAGGGGCTAATGGTAATTTAATTTTTTTATTTCTCTAAATTTAATTTTATCTGTAAAATTATTTTAAAAGATAAAAATTTTACTCATTAAACCAAAGTTTTTACTTATACTATATTTAAAAAAAGACTTGGAATATCCGCTCAATTATCAATAATACTTGTTTCATTCTGAACCTAAAATAAAATTAATATTAAAAAAGTGTTTTACACATATATTAATTGTCTAAATTTATTCTCTTTACTTAAATAATTCCTCAATTATTATTTTTTTTATATAAAAATATTTTTTGAATTTTTTTTTTAAAAAAAAAAAAAAAGTAAAAATATTTTAACTAAAATTAAA